>BSBK01005350.1:85000-224727 GCA_027943335.1 Chamaecyparis obtusa
AGCACCTTGAATGGGTTCCCAGTTTAGATCTGGCATTTTCCCCTGATTCTGCCCCCTTTTCCACTTTATGTCTGCATTTTCCTAGCATTCTGGACTGAAATTCTGAGATTATTGACTTTTGGGTCAAGGGTGACATTTTTGGGTCAAGGACTACCTCAACCCTGACCTAGGGTGGGGTCTACCTTGTCCTTGACCCCAGCTCTAAATTTTAAGTTTTTGTGATTCTCGGATGTTGAGTTTTGGAAAGAATTGTTTTCCTGCTTCTAGGTTGGCTGTTTTGGTCTCCAAAATGGTAAACTCTTAAATTATATTTAATTTAGGTCCATTCCTAAAAGGTTGAGGCCTAATTGGAATTTAATTCCCCAAGGTGACCCCTCTAGAGGATTGTGCCCTAGATCACTATAAAAGGAAGCATTCCTCTCTCATTTCTCCATCAAGTTTTCATCTAATTTCATGATCAAGGCATCAAGTTTTTGAGAGATCAAGTGCTCAAGGTTTTCTCAAGGAGATCAAGCAAGCATTCCATCAAACATCCATTATCAAGCTCATTCATCATCCATTCAAGCATCCAAGTTCTCCATTGAAGATCAAGGATTCAAGCATTCAAGCTTTTAAAGGGATTTGGTTCAAGCATTCAAGATTCATCATTCAAACCCTAGATCTAGCCATCATGGTGGTGTGATCTTCCTTCAAGATCCTTTGTTCATCTTCAAGATCCATTTCATTATTCTCTCAAGGTGGATTCCAAGCATACAATCATGGAAGTTTTGATTTACATTTGTTAATGTTATATTTAAGCTTTCATGTCAACATACTTGTTTACAATTGAAGTACAATTGCATATCTATTGAATTTCATAGCTTCATTGTTAGATCTATTTCTACTTGTAGACACTAAAAAATGGGTGAGTACTTTTAAATTGCAAAAATCATCAAAATACATTAAATCAATCAAAATGGATCAAATCAATTAAAATGGACATTTACTAAATCAAAATAGGACAAAATCAATTAAAGCAAAGGAAAAATCAAATAATGATTTTAAATAATTAAATCAAAGCTTAAAGGGGTGAAAAACACTACATAATTGATTTTAATCAATTAATTGTATAGTTGTTAAATCAAAAATCAAAATGAACCTATTCCTTACATGGCTAAATTTAATTAATTAATTGAATTTAATTAATCCTAATATCTTTCAACAAAGTTGAGCAACCAATGAGAATTGAGGACAAAAAGACATAAATCACTCAAAAAGGATGAATCTCAATCACTCATTTCAATCTTTCAATCTCATCCACTCAATTTTGTCCTTTTGTCCAAAGTTTTGAGACAAACATTTAAATTGTCCCCCCATTTAAAAATATTGTAAAGTATTTGACTCAACCAAAGGTTAATCATGATTATTTCACTCCACCCCCTACCCTTGGGAATTTACTATAAATATGAGGCAATTTGGAAGCATAACATATCTTATAAATTCATTTGCAAAGCATTGTTATTATAGACAATTTGAGAGCATTTTAAGAAGCATTTGAGCAGTTTGAATTATCTTTGATCACTATGAGCTAGAATAAGCATTAGTAGAAGCACACTTTCTCATTTTAGAAGTGTCACTAGTGGAGATTGAGCTGAGAGCTTCACTTACCACATCTTTCTAGAGAACCATGAGATGTTCTAGATTTTAATTTCGATTCGTAGTTAGATTTGTTTTGTACTTACTTTGAATTGTTTCTAATTGATCTTAATTTCATGAAGGTGTTAAGCTTACACACACAAATGGCGCCCACCATGGGGTTCTAAGCCTCATTTTATCATTTTCATCATATTTTGTGTGCTTGTATTTTCACTTTTTCATGAATTTTCTACATAAAATAGGTGAAGTCATGCGTACAAAGAATTCAGTCATGCTTACAGTCATTCTGATGATGCTTGCAATCACTGTCTTGATGCCTATGAATTCTTAATTCACGCCTGAGCAATCACTTCTCTCCTATCTTAAATTCTTTCTAGCCACCTAGAAAATGAATGCTCATGCCTGTGAGATAAATTGTTCAGCCTTTTGCTTGTAAAGTCATGCCTATGACTTAAGCAGTGTCGCAGATTTGGTATTTGTCACCGCCTGTGGCAGACTTTGCCTACGCAATTTACAGATCCTGGCATGCCTAGTGTTTGCTAATTCATGCCTAATATTGTTAAATTGTCGCTTTGAATTGATCATTTTACATAATTTTCAATACTGTTTATGCCCGAGTAACTTTGAATAATGCTTGAGCCACTGGAAAGTGACGCTCGCTATTGTTAAAGTTACGCTTGTCAATAGTTTGTTCATGCGTATTAGTTGGACAATGATGCCTACTACCTATTGTTTTAATTTGTTGTCAGATTGATAAATTTAATTATCTTACTCTCTATCTGCATGTTTTTACTATAAATGAGCAGGCACAGAAAGGTCCAAAAGCCAGAAAGAAGATTCAACCAACAAAACAAAGCTTTAGCTAAGAGGACCAAGAAGGAAAACATTGCACACATCAAAGATGTTCTTGAGACATCACAAGAAGAAGAAAATAAGGTATATCAGAATTATCTTAGAATTTTTGAAGCTTACAAAAATAAATTTGCATCTCTTAATTGGATTTTCTCTCCTTAGTTCAAGTTTTTCATCAAAAATTTACAAATAAGGTCTCAAGATTCAATACATAAAAGTTTGCTTCTTCAATTTCGATTTGGTTTCCCTCATTTTGTATGGTTTTGTTGACTAACTTGATGGAGGAGGGAGTGGGAACTATCGCCACTAGGTGAGTAAGAGCAAGATAAAAGGCAAAAATCACAAAAAAATGCCTAGCCATTGCTAGCTACAAAGGAAAGGTATTCATTGAATCGAGCTTGCACTTGCTTAAATTGTGGCATTCTTTGAACCTAGCTTAAGTAAAATAAGGAATGAACCAAACACCTCAATTTTAAGAATCTCATTGTCAAGAGATTGGGAAAGAACAATTGGTGCTTGAGTGTTTGGAACGAAGAAAGATAATAGGGATATGCTCTTCACTTTTTAAGTGAATCAAATTCCCAAACTTGTTGGACTAAGTTCATTTTCTTGCTTTATATACATGCTAGAACAACAGAGGGCCTGCCTCCCGATAAATTTCCTTAACAAGGCCGGTGAGAGGGAGACAACCACCTTTGCCATGGTAATATCCAACCCACTATAATCAAATACACTTTTCCTTAAAAGGGAAGTTGCTAGATTGTGTGCAAGTTTCTTCACTTCCTTTAGTAGTCCTTATGGATTGCGCCAAATCATGCTTTTGTACGTGTGGGAAGCCCGCAAGTGGGTATAAGAACTTGGCATAGTTTAGAATGGATTTATTCAATAAACACCTGATAAGTAGTAAGCTACCTCACAGAGCCAAAATGTTAAAAGCCAAATTTGACTATAAGTAGATTGTTTGGAATTATTTCTTGTGTAATACTTGTGAAAATGATCGAGAATATACACTTTAGTGTGTTTTAGGGACATGATGAAAAATTGATGTGTGTGTTGTGATTGTGTTCCATTTTCAAACAAGAAAATTTCATAGACCTGATCTTACAATGTTTACAATCTAAAATTCACAACCTGGTCTACAAAGTGCCGCCTCTGCACAAAGAACTATCGCCTATCAGAGGTAAAGTCAAGCCAGTGACTGTTTCAAAAATGCGTATCAATCTTGAAGTCATGCCTAACATATATTCAGTGAGGCCTGTCAATATTGGGAAAATGCCTAACAATGATAAAGTGCCACCTGCACCCTGTAGTGTGCCACCTAATTCAATTTCAGTCGACGTGTATTAACTTTTCAGTCATGCCTACACTCAGGCTAGTAATGCCCAGAAACACAAAAGGGCAAACAGAGAGTATTTAGTGAAGGATTCAAAAAAATTTGACCACATATTTGGATACCCTTTTTCATGTTCTTATTGTTCCAACATTCAGTCCAGTCGTAAATCCTAGTTTTACACAATTTTTGAAAAATATCACAAGGATTTGACCACAGGCCCAATCGGATCTTATTTTTTCCAAGTTGTTTGTTCATGCCTACTTTTACTAGATCCTATTACGTCAAAAAAAACCTTACAAGTAGATGATACTTACCTAAGAGAAGAGCTTCCCTTCTCGGATGATACTTTTACCACTCCGAGAGTACCCAAAAAGTCAGCTCAAGAAAAGGAAACCAACATGATGTATTCCAATAACTTGGGTAATAACAGTAACAGAGGTATTGATCCGAACAATCAAGGTAATACTAATAATGGAGGGGTGGATACAAACACTCAAGGAATTGATACCACTCAAAATAAAACTAATACCGAATCAATGACAGAAGATGCTACAGACAAGAAGGTTAGCGAGGCAATACAATGTCCATATTTCTTGAAACTCATGAAGAAAGTAATGGATAGAGATAGAGAGAAATAATTTCTAGACTTAGCTCAGAAAGGTCTTAAGCTTCCTCGTGACTATGACGTTAATCAACTTAGACTACCAGAAGTTGAAGAGAGTCCCATTGACATCATGAACAAGCAGTTTAAGATATTTCAAATGCAGCTAGATACCATCAAGCAAAGCGGGGCTCCTAAGCCTTTTTCTATAGAAGCATTGTGTCCATTTCCATTTGATAAAAGTCTAGTCATGGTACTATTCTCGATCAATGTAGTGTTTCCCAAGTATGATAAATATGAAGGAATGTCAGATCCTCAAGATCACCTATGGGAATTTTGTGCATTGAGCTTGGAGTTCATGCATGATACCACTTATTTAATGAAACTATTCCCAAGAAGCTTAGGAGGTATGGCCATGGAATGGTTTTCAAAATTACCATCCGACATCAAAACCTCTAAAGAGCTAGCTTCAAAATTTGTGGCACATTACTCATACAACATTAAGCATGAAGTCACAATGATAACATTATGTAATACCAAGCAAAAGGAGGGAGAAGGATTCCTCATATTTCTACAAAGATGGAGGACGATATTTGCGAGATATCCTAAGAGTGTGCCCAAGAAAGAGAAGATGGATATCTTCATCAATAGCTTGAGAAATGAGATGAACTACCAGTTGAGAATGCAATGTACCAAGACCTTCCAATATCTTATCGAAAATAGAGTGACAACAGAATAAGTGTTGGTTAAAAGTGGAGAGTTGAAATTATATAAAGATAACAAGAATAACTCCAACAACAATAACTCCAATAATAACAACAATCAGAATAAGAATTGGTTCAACAGTAATAGTTGATATGGATTGAAAAACAACAATAAGGGAGTAGTCAATGACGGGGTTGTTGATTCTAGCAACTTAAAGGTGACTCCGTTTGCTCTTACAAGAACACTTAATTAGGTGAACAATGCAAATCAGGCCTCAAAGGCACCTTTCAACAATAATGCAAATAGTGGCAATCAAGGAAACAATCAAAGGAGTAACAAACCTAATAAATTCTTGGTGCCAACTCCCAAGGGGAACTTCACACCTTTGGGGGAGCCTCTTGAGAAAGCATTAAAGACTCTCCTTGCTAACAACATCATTAATCTACCTAGCATTCAACCCTATGAACTACAGAATAAACCCAGTTGGTGGAGTGAACATAACCATTGTGAATATCATAGAATTTGAGGGCATATGACCAATGATTGCTTACAGCTGAAGAATCTAGTGCAAGATCTGATTGATAGTGGCATGATCACCATTGAAGGGCCCCAAAGTAATGAAGACCACACGGCTTTCAAACAACCCTTCTATAGCCACGACAAAGGTGAATCATCCAATGGAAAGAAACAAAGTAGCAATAACATCAATTTTGCGCCACCCTATGATAATGTTGTAAATGCTATAGTAATCAAAGAACAACTACAAAAAGAGACATCAAACGTTATCACTAGGGAGCATACCTCAAGGATTACCCTACAAGGAATTGATCCTAAACCCATTGGTCCCCTGCAATCCAACATTGTGATCAAGCAATCTTCCACAACAATAAAACCGTATAGTTTGGTAGATTAGCTACAAAAGACTCCAGCACAAATCTCTATCTTGGAGCTATTAAAGCTATCTCCAAATCACAAAGAAATTCTAGAGAAAGCTCTGGTAGAGACTAATGTCCCTACTAATTTAGAAGAGGAGAAGTTTCAGAACATGGTAGGGCACCTCATTGCACCTCATTGCCTTTCATTTTTAGACCATGATGACATGTCTATTACCCATCCTCAAAATCTACCATTGCATATAGAGGTCTTGATTGAAAGACATAGAGTCAAATGAGCTCTCATAGATGGGGGAGCTGGCCTTAACATTTGTACTTTGAGCCTTGTTAAATCTCTAGGATTATTTGAGTCATGCATAGATCCTACAAAAAGAATCACTATAAAGGCCTATGATGAAGTTGAAAGATCCTCTAAAGGCATGATTATATTGCCCATCCAAGTAGGACCTATCAAGAAGGACACCAAATTCCAAGTATTGGATATGAAGTTAACTTATAATATTTTATTGGGGAGATTGTGGATACATGAGATACAAGAGGTCCCATCCACCTACCACCAATGTATAAAATTTTCATACGTGGGGGAGGAAATCACAGTTGGAGGGGATTCAAATCCATTCCAATATTGCAATGCACTTAAACCCCTCCATGAGCTATTTGTTCCCCATAACTGAGAAGGAATTATCCAAAGGGCCACCATTGAAGATGTCAAAGAGAATGATCCTACATTAAACCCTCCTCAAGCTAGCTCAATGACATCAACTAAGGGAAAGGAAAAAGTGAGCTACAAGGGTCCAACTTCAAAGGGAAATTCAGGTCAAGCACCTAAATCAGAGATAGTACTTTACAAACCCACCAAAGAGGAAAATGAAAAAGCTAAGGAGGACCGTTACCAACACATGAGTGAAATGATGAATACATTTGAAAAATAGTGCAAAATCAGTTCCAAAGGAGTAGGGGAATATTCTGTTTCCTTATTTAACTTACCCACATCTCCAAGGACACATGGAAAACCATCAAAATAACATCTTCCTCATAAATATAACTCTTACTTTGTAAGGGAAAGCGACAAAGCAGCATTTGATAAGGAAGAGGATGAAGTCCTTCAATGGCTTTATCAAGAAGAAGATGATACCTTAGATATTCCCATAGAAAGGATTCAACATATTAATATTCAAACCGATCAATATGGGAAAGGATTTGAGATAATGCAAAAAATGGGATACAAGGGAAGAGGATGCTTATGCAAATGAAATAGAGGTTTTCTAGAACCCATTGAACCTTCATGGAGGGAAAAATAAGAGAGATCAGGGGTAGGTTACCATTGCAAAGGAGAAAGCTCCAACCCAATGCATGATTTCTACCCTCAAGTGAACACGATGGAATCTGATGGTGATAGTGATGATTCCTGAGATTATGAGTGGGACACTCTATTCGAAAAATCATGTCATGATAAGGAGATAGTCACAATACATACTTATGCAAAGATTCTAAGGCAAGAAACTCAAGACAATGAAGAACCCAATATACAAGATTTTCACATAGGACAAGCACCTACCAATCAAGCATGGATAGATACATTTTGGATAGCTTCAAAGGAGATAGATTCAAATGTTAGTTTTAATTAGCTCGTGGTTTTTCCCATGCTATTTCCTATAGAGGTCGAAGAGGACTCAAGTGAAGAGGATTTTGATCCCTCTTCCATGGACCATCTAGAGGAAACTCACATCATAGATCTAAATGATACAATGTACGAACCCTCTAACGAAGTCATGGCCATAAACCCAATCAATGAAAACTTGCCTAATGACTCCTTATCCTTGATAGATCTCGACCTTATTGATTGGGATCAAACCGAGTCAAGTGACTTACTTTATTTCCCAAATAACAAAGAAATGAGCCAATACCTTAATGTGGTTGAACCCTCTTTCACCAATGAATTCGGTACAGACATGATGAGAACAGTGGGGGTCCAATCTCTTAATCAAAAGAAAAAAATGAAAAAATGAAAAGTTCTAGTGATGAAAACCACTATGTGGCAGCACTAGAACCAAAAAAAGTAAAGATAAAAGATGTTTCCTATGGTGAAAACCCAACTATGGCACCAAAGGAAGAGAGATTAGATACCTTGCCCGAACATGAGGAGGAAAGGTCACCCATTCTCATAGAGCCGATAGAAAAGGTCAACATTGGGACCAAATTGGATCCAAAATTTATACACTTGGCAGTGTCACTTACACCCTTAGAAAGAAAGGATTTTATCAAGTTCTTTCAAGAACAACAAGTGAACTTTGTGTGGTCATATGTTGACATGCCCGGCTTGGATCCTAACTTTATAATGCACCATTTGAATGTTAGACCAGGGGTTAATCCCGTGAAACAAAAGCTGAGAAAAATGCACCCACATGTGGCTCTCCCAGTAAAGGTAGAATTAGAAAAATTGTTGATTTATAAGATCAATAGCCTATGTTGAATGGATATCTAATATTGTACTAGTCACAAAGCATGACAAATCCATTCATGTATGCACAAATTTTAGAGACTTGAATCTCTCATGCCCTAAGGATGATTTCCCACTTCTGAGCATAGATGCCATAGTTGACTTGATAGCGGGTCACTCCATGTACTCATTGATGGATGGTTTCAGCGGCTACAATCAGATAAAAATTGCACCTGAGGATCAAGAAAAGATAGCCTTTACATGCCCTTGGGGTACTTTTTGTTGGAATGTCATGCCCTTCGGCCTTAAAAATGTCAGAGCCACATATCAAAGGGCAATGACCACGATTTTCCACGACATGATGCACACCTTTCTAGAGGATTATGTGGACAACATATTGGTAAAGTCCCACAAAAGAGAAGATTGTTAGGATTAACAAGGCAGAAATAACAATTATGTGCAAATATAACTAATATCAGAAAATAATAAACCACACAGAATAGAACACAATGGCACATAGATTTAACGTGGTTCACCCAATCCCTGGGCTACGTCCACCAACAGCGAGTCCAATATTATTATTATCCAGTGATTACAACCTGATTACAATCCGTAATCCCTTACAACCCAATTCTGCCGCAAGTACTAAAATCATACATAATGAAAATCCCTAACCCTAAGCCATATTATACAATATTTTCCCGCTTTAGGGTTAGAATGAGTTATAAGTAGTCGGCCCAAAAAACCGAAAAAAAAAAGTAGTCGGCCTCAAAAAAAAAATTTCCCCGACGAGGTCGAGAGGAAAAGTGTACAGTACTTTCCTGGATAGTACTTTCCTGATTAGTCACCATAAGCTAACAATCTCCCACTTGGTGACTGATCAGTATCCACACTATACTAAAAAACCTCCCACTTGGAGACTGATCCTGTAGCAATACCGCTACCCACATGAGGCTCCCACTGGATTGAACCACCTTGGACTCAGTTGTTCCTTTATTTTGTTCAGTCTAGAAGACCAATTGAAGCTAAACATGAGTTCAACTTCTCCCTTGTTACTACCTTTGTAAACATATCTGCTGGATTATCATCAGTATGAATCTTTTCTAGCCTCAACTGTCCATCATCCAAAACCGATCGAATGAAATGGTACCGCAACTGTATGTGTTTTGTCTTTGAGTGCAAAGCAGAATTCTTTGCAAGATGAATGGCACTTTGGCTATCTGTATGTAGAAAATTATCCTTTTGTGGATGTCCCAATTCTTCCATGAAGAATTGAAGCCATATCATCTCCTTGGCTGCCTCTGTAGCAGCAACATACTCTGCCTCTGTAGTAGATAAAGCAACCACCTTTTGTAGTCAAGAAATCCAACTCACTGCTGTCCCACCAACAGTAAATATATAACCTGTAGTACTCCGCCTGCTATCTATATCTCCTGCCAAATCTGAGTCAACATAGCCTTGTACAGTAGTAGTAGAACCCCCAAAGTGTAAACACTTACTGGATGTGCCTCTCAAATATCTGAGAATCCATTTGACTGCATTCCAATGCTCAATACCAGGGTTACTCATATAACGGCTAACGACTCCCACTGTGTGTGCAATATCTGGCCTAGTACATACCATAGCATACATTAAGCTCCCTACAGCTGAAGCATAAGGTACCTTAGACATTTTAGTCTCTTCTTCTGGTGTCTTGGGACACATATCCTTAGTCAATTTCAAATGACCAGGCAAAGGTGTGCTGACAGCTTTGGCATTTTCCATAGAGAAACGTTGCAACACCTTCTCAATATAATCAGCCTGAGATAGAGACAATTTCCTATTTTTCCTATCTCTACAAATTTTCATACCAAGGATTTGTTTTGTTGCCCCCAAATCCTTGATAGCAAAAGATTTTGCTAACTGTTGTTTCAACCCCTTAATGTGATCCATGTTAGACCCAGCTACAAGCATATCATCAACATATAAACATAAAATAATGTAGCTGTCATCATCCAACCTCTTAAAATAAACACAATGGTCAGAATGACACCGACTATATCCATGCCCATGCATGAAAGTGTCAAATTTAATATACCATTGCCGAGGTGCTTGCTTCAAGCCATATAAACTTTTCTGCAATCTGCACACCAAATTCTCCTTACCCTTGACCTCAAATCCTTGTGGCTGAACCATATATATTTCTTCATCCAAATCACCATGAAGAAAGGCTGTTTTAACATCAAGCTGCTCTAAATGCAAATCTTCAGTAGCCACAATACTTAAAATAGTACGAATAGAAGTCATTTTAACAACTGGAGAAAATATCTCATCAAAATCAATACCATGTTTCTGTGCAAATCCTTTTACAACTAATCTAGCTTTAAATCTTTTCGTACCTCCATCCTCTTCTTTGATCCTGTAAACCCATTTATTCTGTAAAACCCTTTTACCTGCAGGTAACTTACATAAATCCCATGTCTGATTTTTCAGCAAAGAGTCCATTTCATCTGTCATTGCAGACTCCCACTGAAGCTTTGTATCCACCTACACAGCTTCATTATAACATTTAGGTTCACCAGCATCTGTTAACAGAATAGAATACAAAGATGGAGAAAATCTTTCTGGAGGTCTACTTAGCCTTGTTGACCGTCTAACACTCACTGGGGTGTGTGGTATTTGTTGTTGCTGTTGTTGCGGAGCATAAGGAACTACTGGAACATGAACTTGTGGAGTATCATCCACTACTACATAGTCATTTTCTTTCTTCTCATGCTGCAGCAACAGATCTTTGTACAATACTTTCTCATTGAATATGACATCCCTGCTTCTTACAATTTTATGATTTTCAAAATCCCAAAGCCTATAACCAAATTCATCAATGCCATACCCAACAAATACACATTTCTTTGACTTAGCTTCCAGCTTGGTTCTATTTTCAGAATCTATAAGTGCAAAAACTTCACAACCAAAGGTTTTGAGAAAAGAATAACTCACCTTCTTACCACTCCATGCTTCTTCTGGAATACCACAGTCCAAAGGAGTAGAGGGGCCTCTATTGATTAAATAAACAGCAGTGTTCACTGCCTCTGCCCACATATTTTTGGGCAGCCTAGCATGCAACCTCATACTCCTTGCACGCTCCATTATTGTCCTATTCATGCGTTCAGCCACTCCATTTTCTTGTGGAGTCCTTGGTACAGTTTTTTTGCCTACGAATACCATTAGAGGAACAATATTCTTCAAATTTTGTGCTGCAATACTCACCACCATTATCAGATCTGAGACATTTTAACTTTTTACCAGTCTCATTCTCAACCAAGCATTTCCATTTCTTAAAAGTTTGAAATACATCAGATTTCTGTCTAAGGAAATAAATCCATACTTTTCTTGTTGCATCATCTATAAATGTAACATAATACAGAGAGCCACCAAGGGAAGATACCTGAGCTGGTCCCCATACATCTGTATGCACAAGCTCTAATCTCTCATTTTTCTTTTCCTTCCCACTCTTCACAAAACTAACTCTCTTTTGTTTTCCATAAACACAACTTTCACAGAAATCCATATTGACACATTTCAGACCAGGTAAAACTTTCTTTGAATGAAGTAATTTCATACCTTTTTCACTCATGTGCCCGAGTCTGTTGTGCCACAGTGCTGTGTCAAAATCTACAGCAACAGTTTGATGTTCTTCTTGCTCAACTGCAACCACTGTTCCTGAACATTCATTTTCTTCTGAAACAATTAAAGTAGAAGGAACAGTATGACCTGTACAAAGATATAAGGTGCCTACTTTCACACCTTTTGCTACTACTAAGGAACCTTTTGAAACCTTCCAATTTTTATCATTAAAAGTAACTGTGCAACCCTCATCACCTAGTTGCCCTGCTGAAATTAAATTCCTACTCAGCCTTGGAACATGTCTTACCTCTTGTAGTAGCCAATGATTCCCATTCTGCAACTTAATCTTAATTTTTCCCTTTCCAACAATCTGACAGGGTTCATTATCTCCCAAATAAACTAGCCCAAAATCCCCTTGGACATAATCAACAAAATAACTTCTATGGGGTGTAGCATGAAATGAAGCCCCAGAATCTAAAACCCATGAATCATCAATACTTTCTAAGGACAAGAGCAAAGCATCCTCCTTAGATTTGTTACTTACCACATTTGCCTCCTTGTTTCCATCATTTTTGTCTCCTTGATCTTTCTTTCGAGACCAACAATCTTTCTTCTTATGACCTAGTTTTCCACAGTACCAGCAATCATTTGGCCCTTTAGATTCGGACCTCTTTCCCTTTGATTTTCCTCTTGATTTCCCACGATTTCCAGAGTTGTTTCCTCTATCTCTTGTTCTGCCTCTGCTTTCTGTGTTCAATACACTACCCGATGTGGATGCCCCTGAGCTTTTCCTACGAATTTCCTCACTCAATATAACACCAATAACATCATCATACTTTAGGGTATTAGAACCAGAAATAGAATTACTAACAGCCATTACCAAGCCATTCCAGCTTTCTGGCAAAGAACACAAAATCAAGAGAGCCCTAACCTCTTCATCAAAAGTAATTTTAACTGAGGTTAATTGACTTGTAACTGTATTAAACTCATTCAAATGATCAGTAACTGATCCACCTTCTACCATTTTCATATTAAATAAACGCTTCATAAGAAATACCTTGTTTGAAGCTGAAGGCTTTTCATACAACTTCGCTAGGGTTTCCATCAAATCTTTAGCTGTCTTTGCTTCAGTAATATTGAATGCCACCGATTGTGCCAGGCATAGACGAATACTCCCCAGTGCCTTCCTATCCAAAATATCCCAATCCTCCTGAGACATTGATTGCTCTTTCTTGGCTACTCCCTCTAATGGCCGCCATAGATCCTTCTGATAGAGATAATCCTCCATTTGCATCTTCCATAACTGGAAGTTCTGCCCATTAAACTTATCAACCTTCAGCCTACCCTCTTCTGCCATTTCTCCCACTTAACCGAGAGACTCTCCCACTAACTCGTGAGACCTGATTCAGAGAATAGATGAAAGAACGAATGAAATAACCTCGCTCTGATACCACTTGTTAGGATTAACAAGGCATAAATAACAATTATGTGCAAATATAACTAATATCAGAAAATAATAAACCACACAGAATAGAACACAATGGCACACAGATTTAACGTGGTTCACCCAATCCCTGGGCTACATCCACCAACAGCGAGTCCAATATTATTATTATCCAGTGATTACAACCTGATTACAATCCGTAATCCCTTACAACCCAATTCTGCCACAAGTACTAAAATCATACATAATGAAAATCCCTAACCCTAAGCCATATTATACAATATTTTCCCGCTTTAGGGTTAGAATGAGTTATAAGTAGTCGGCCTCAAAAAAAAATTTCCTCGGGGGCTGCGCCCCCGAACCCCTGCTCTTGGGGGCTGCTGCCCCCAAACCCCCGCTCGGGGCCCGGCCCGGCCCCGAACCCCGACGAGGTCGGGAGGAAAAGTGTACAGTACTTTCCTGATTAGTCACCACAAGCTAACAAAGATCACCTACAAATTCTAAAAAATATATTCATCCGGTTGGAATAATTCAAAGTGAGGCTTAATCTGAAAAAATGTGCCTTTGGTGTCCAATCTGGCAAATTGTTAGGCTACATAGTATCTGCAATAAGGATTGAGGTAGATCCGAAAAAAGTCCAAGCAATAATGGATATGGAGATTCCAAAGAATATCAGCCAAATGAGGTCTTTTCAAGGCAAGATACAATCCATAAGAAGATTCATTTCTCAATTGGCTGAAAAATGTCTTTTGGCACAAGAAGATGAGCAAGGGAAGGAAAGAGCAATATACTATTTGAGTAGGACATTTATCAAGTACAAACTTAACTATACATTCATGGAGAGAGCATGTCTAGTGGTTGTCTTTGCATCACAAAAATTGAGACATTATATGTTGATGCATAAGGTGAAACTAATTGTAAAAATTGATCCTCTAAAGTACTTGCTAAGCAAAATTGCCTTAATGGGTAGGATAGCAAAGTGGGTCATGACATTGAGTGAGTTCAACATTGAGTACGAGGATAGAAAAGCAATAAAAGGACAAGTGATAGCATATCACTTAGCTGAAAATCCATTGACGTCTACACAAACCATTCAAGTGGAATTTCTAGATTCCACAATTGTAAACATAGAAGCAAAGACATGGAAGTTGTACTTTGATGGCTCATATACACAAGGAGGTTCCAAGGCTAGCATATTGTTGATTACCCCTCAAGGGTACACCATTCCCAAGTCCTAAAAGCTCTTGTTCCTATGCACAAAAAACATAGTAGAATATGAGGCTCTAGTCATTGGCATTAAAATGGAACATCACCGAGCTACAAGTATATGGAGACTCTCAATTAATAATCAATCAAGTTAATGATGAGTATAACACCAAAGATGAAAAATTAACACCATATAAGACTATGATTGATGGATGGAAGAAGTAATTTGCCTTGATCACTTTTGAGTAGATTTCAAGAGAGAAAAACAAAGCAGTTGATGCAATGGCCACCTTGGCTTCCTTATTACAAAAACTAGATCAGAATGAGAAGTACGAGTTCTTGGTGGAAGAGTTGGTGAAATCGGCATTTGACCTACCCGAAACCCAAATTGTTTCCCTCCTTCATGGACATGACTCACCTTGGTATGGCCCTATCTATACCTATCTCAAAGACCAAGTCTTACCTTTAGACCAATCGCGAGCCCAAAAATGAAATTTCATATGCCAATTAGCCCGTTACATAATCCTTTTAGAAACATTGTATTGTAAGGGTCTTGACGGGACATTACTTAGATGTCTAGAGGAAGAGGAGTCTAAGTTAGCTTTACATGAGGTTCAAGAAGGCAGTTGCGGGTCACACTCAAGCGGTTTAAACCTAGCCAAGAAGATCCTTTGCTTAGGGTACTTCTGGAAAACATTAGAGAAAGATGCTTTTCACTTTGTCAAAAAATGCAGCAAGTGTCAATATCATGGTAACATGATACACGTACCGGCATAAGAGTTACATCCCTTTGTTACACCATGGCCATTCTATCAATGAGGATTTGACTTGATTGGGGTAATCTATCCACCTTCTTCAAATGGGCACAAGTACATCATAACCACAACAGAGTATTTCACTAAGTGGGTAGAAGTGGTTCCTTTGATCATGACCATGGGTAAACAAATTTCCATGTTCATCTTGAATCACATCATTTGTAGATATGGTATTCCTCATGCCATAATCATAGACAATGGAAAGCAATTCAAAAACAAAGATGTGGATGAACTTTGTGCCACATTTCATATCACTCATCACTCTTCATCCATTTATTATCCTCAAGGAAATGGACAAGCCGAAGCCACAAACAAGAACATTCTCAAAATTTTGAAGAGATCGGTAAATAAATCGGGAAGAGATTGGCATGTGCAAATCAATCCAACATTATGGGCCTATAGAACTAGCATTCGAACACCTACGTGAGCTACACCATTTTCTTTAGTCTATGGAGCCGAAGCTATTCTACCTTTAGAGGTTGAGATCCCATCTTTACGAGTATCATTGCAAGGCCTAATAATAGATGAGGATTATAGAGTTTCCCGACTTCAACAATTGGAATTATTGGAGGAACACCAAACCCAAGCCTATGAACACTTGAAAGTGTATCAAAATAGAATCTCAAGGAACTACAATAAGCATATCAAACCACGAGTCTTTCAAGTAGGAGACGTAGTGTTGAGAGAAAACCCAAAGAATCAAGTTGAAAGAGAAAAGAAAGGAAAGTGGGAGGCTAATTGGCTTGGTCCATTCATCATTATTTCTTCATTTGGAATGGGAACTTATAAGTTAGCAGATTGCGAAGGAGAAGAACTACAAGAGCCTATCAATAAAATCCATCTAAAGAGGTTCTATACATGAGGGAGATGAAAGAGTATAAAGAGTATCAAATGAGGAGCATCATATTTACTATAAATAGCAAAAGAGATCTTGAAAATACCAAAAATATTTGAAAAAAAGAAAAAACAAAAAAAAGTACCTTGGTGAAAACCTAGCAGTAGGTGCCTTGGTAGCAAAAAAAGTGAAAAAGAGAAAAAAGAAAAAATCCAAAAGGTGAAAACTTGGTAAACAAGCGCCTTTTGTTTCCTTAAGTCTTTATTTCCTAGTCACATGTGTACATATTGCATTTTCATCATCTCATTTGTACAATTGTCATTGCATCCATCATTTGTGCATAATCATAATAAAACCCTTTAGTTGCATTGTTGCATTTCCTATAGCCCTAAGTTTGTCACATGATCACATTTATCATTTGGGGGTAGGAAAGGATTGGAGATTTGGTACCAAATGGATTCAATAGTGCTACATTCAGTCACATCAGAGAGAGACTTATCAGAGCTTCAGAATAGAAAGAGATTTTATTGAACCTTTGATGGATATCATTGTTCATACCCAAGTATATTGATCCTACAACTTGATCCATGAGCCTTTATTGACTTTATTATTTGGGATTAAAAATTGACAAACACTTTTAAAGATCAGAATGCTTGGAAAATATTTTTGAAAATCGGGATACAATGTAAAACACTTGAAGCTGTATTTTGATAATCTTAATGAAATTGACTTTTATCACATCTTTTTAGCTAATCGATGATGTTTCGACTAGATTGGCCATGATAGAGACATGATATTTTCTTGACGTTGAGTGACTATTTTAAGGAAAATTCATCAACTTATGAGAATTTGTCTAACAACATGGTCACCAAAGAACCATCGAGGACTATCCCATAAGAGGAAGGATTGACCTTTGCTTGTTTACGCAAATGGATACCTTGGCTATTTAGATCTTCCATATCTTAATACCAAAATCCACTTGCAACATTGAATCCGTTGACACCGGTATTCATACTCTCGTAGTTTGGTCATCCAACTAGTGAGGGTTGTACTAGTTTCAAAAGAGGTTACCAAAAAGTGATAAAAAGTGGTATTCATATCATCATGATGTGGTCAGTGATGATTGTACTTGTCTTTCCGGTCCCAAAATGCTCAATGATGAAAATTTATCTCTATGGTATTTCCTTGCTAAAAAGTTAGTCACACTTAGTTGCATTGCATTGCATTATCATGTTAGATTAATTGTATTTATCATGTTAGGTTAAGTGCATTTGTTTATGGTTAATTTCCCAAAGAAACATCAAAATAAATGAGGGGTTCAATCAAATGTCTTACTCTTGATACCAATAAAAAACAAAGAAAATGAAATTATTTGTTGCATTCATGCATAACATTAATCATTAATCATTATCCATACATCAGAAAAGAAAGAAAAAGGATTCATTACTCATACATCATTTGCATAAATATAATTAAGGATAGAATTGCATACATCCAAAATCAGAAACATCAAAAATAAAGGGGCATTCATATGCATTTCCATAAAACACTTTGCATCCATACATGAAAAATAGAAAACATGTCCAAAATGCATCCATCATTGCATTCATTTATCTATATCATAAATAAGTGAATAGGGGTAATTTGGAATCACCACTATTCAAATGTAAATGTGTGGGGGAAATATTAGATCCACTCCTAAATCCAAATTCCCAAAGGAGAGATCCAATTTGATCAACCAAAAGGTTAATGCACAATCAAATCAATTTATGGAGAATATGAAAGAGAGAGAAAACCTTATATTTCCCTATGGAGAATTGTGCTTAGAATTTGAAATAATTGAAATACAAGTACTAACCTCAAATTAGGGCAAATCTAGAAAATGCCAATTTTTTATGTCTATGTGTACTTTCGGGCAATTCTGCAACCTATTTGAGACTGGAAATGTCGAGATGAAGAAAACCCATAAATATTTTGTCTTTCCGACGGTAGGTAGTCTTTGACCCTCATAAAAGGTCAAAGGCTACATTCTTTATTTGAAGGTCGATTCTGACTTTGTTCGCAGATCCCAGAAGTTCATCGAAAAGGGTATCCAAATCTGCTCTCAAATCTGAGATTCTGCACATGTACTTGCAAGAAAATGGGGGTTTTGTTTATATGGGGGGTTCGCGTTGGTCAAACCCCAATTTAGGAATCAACCTTGAAATTGAATTGAAATGTAGTATGCATAAACAAAGAAATTGGAATAATTCACCTCTCTTATGTTGAAGTCCTTGTAGAGGATTTGAATCCTCAAATTCACAAGTAGGAATGCTTCAATGGATGTAGAATGAATGTAGGATGTCTCCAATCAATGGAATTTGATTTTCAACACCAATCTTGAATTGATATTTGCATACGAGGAGGCTTGGATGAATGTAGAAGGATGGATCTTCAAGGGGGCTCCAAAGAGATTGAATCCTTCAATGGCTAACAATGGATCTCCTTGATGGATGAATGCTTGAACACTTGAATGCTTGAATGCTTTCTTGAATACTTTCTTGCACTTGAGAGCTTGATGGCAAAAGATGTGAATAATGCATGTGAAAATGAGAGAGGAAGGCCTCCTTTTATAGTGAACTAGGGCATAATCTTCTAGAGGGGCCACCTTGGAGAATTAAATCCCAATTAGGTCCTAACCTTTAGAAAATATACCTAGATTAAATGCACTTTAAGGATTTACCATTCCGAAACCCGAAATGGTCGACCCGGAGGTGGGAAAACAAATATCCCCGATACCCAGAAATTAAGGAAATTTGAAATCTGGACAGGGGGTCAAGGACAAGCTCGACTCTGACCTAGGTTAGGGTCAAGGTTGACTTTGACCCATAAAGGTCAACTTTGACCTTTTGGTCAAAAACCTCAAGATCCTGACTCAGAATGCTAGGAAATGGAGATATGGAGTGAAAATCAGGGTTAGAGGAAAGTAGAATAGGGGGAAAAGCCAGATACATGCAAAGACCCGATCAAGGCACTTAACATGACCCTAGACCACTTACTCGAAGGGCTAAATGCTCTTATCATGGAAGTGTTTCCATTTTAAGATGATACATTAAGCCCCCACTTTAGCAAGATTATGGACTCGATGCAAAATCTTGGTAAAGGAGATTAGAATGAAAAGATAATCTTATCGTAATCCAAGGGACAAAGAGAAACCTCAAGCCCCCAGGCACTCAAGTCTTTTTTGACTCCTAGATCACAATAAGAGAGACATCTCTAGAGAGAGAAAGAGGGTGTGATTACCTCACCCAATGAGAACTTATGTCCCATTGTGAACCACACAAGGAAACGACGCAACTGGAAAGATGGAATTGAACCACCTAGTGAATATGGCTACTCACTAGTCAACCCATCAAAGATTCACCCTTAGGAATATTCTATTCCATAAGAATAAAACCAAAAACAAAAGAGATCTAGTCTTCAGGACACCTCTAACCTTAAGGGGTCAAAATGTATGTATATTTGAAATTGGAGGAATCAAGAGATCCTAAAATATAAATCCATGCTTTAAGGATTAGTTACTAATCCAAAAAGGGAGAAAAGGTATCTTGAAAAACATGTGTGTATGGAAAAGTGTGTGTGTGCAACAAGTGAGCATAGTGTATGCCCCCACGTTAAAGTCATTGCTGACACTTTAACACGAGTAATGGCTTTAATAGAAACATAAACAACTCCACTGATTACGTTTCCACATCGAGATGCCCCCAAATGAAGACAAATCAAGGGAAATATCACTGAAGCATACAGAGAACACAGAAGGGATCTACCTACTATGGGGTTAGTATGATCATAAGATGATATATGTATGCTATTATTGCAAATGAATTGACATCATTCCCCAAAGAAAGTAGAACTACAATCACAAAGGAGGAAAGATCACATAAGATATACAAAGGAGAATCTTTTCGGACCATGACACGGAGACCAAAAAGACTTAGTGCTACCATATCTCGAATCCAAGAAGATTACACAAGGAAACATTTACAAATAATAGCATAATTACAACATAACATTGAGTAATGCATAGAAGAATAGAGATACATATAGAGGAATTTGAACAACAGTTTCGATTCCTTCATCACCTTGCACCTACTGAGTAACAAGGGTCATATAAAAGAATCTAACAAAATTTAGCAAACACATTACGGGAGAAGCACAGTACAATAGGAAAACATACAACAAAGCTACCATGAAGGACAAGCCAATCAAGCATGCTGCCTACTCTCCCCATCTCATTGTATATCATTTAGGGAAGGTGGGTAACTCACAAGAGGCACTATATCCAACACAGTAGGAATGATAGCTAGTTCCAAACAAGGATCCTCTTGAGAATCACCATGTTTGACACTAGGTGTAAGAGTTAATTGTGATGAAAGCATATTAGGCAAGTGAATGTCAATGTCAATAGTCTCATATTCATCATTAACACCATCAATATCATCAAGAGTATCTTCATCATCCAAATTAATCAAAATAGGATCTAAGATACAAATAGAATCATCATAATCATGCATCTTAACATCATTATTAGTAACAACTTCTTTTGACACATCATGCATAGATTTATCCAAAGAAGGTAGAGATCTTTGAAGAATAGAATTACAAGCTTTAGCATGAGCGTGATGCTTCTTATGACATTCATTAGCAGATTGATTACATTTTGATTTATTTGAAATAGGCTGAGAACTAGGAGGAATAATCACAGGATCCTTCATAGGTTCTTTAGAAAGATCAATAGGATTATTAACCATAGGAGGAACAATCATAGGATCTTTGATAGGTTCTTTAGGAAGATTGATAGAAGGAACTTGATTAACAGAACTAGAAGCCATAGTTAAAGGAGGTATAGAAGGTGTAGGCAAAAGACCACGATTAAGATCCATAGGAGGTGGGCTTAATTCAAGAATCTTATGATGTTTATAGGCTTGATATGATCGAAAAATATTATCAGGTTGAGGAGGACATGAATTAGGTAATGAAGGCCAAAAGAAATCAAGAGCAGCACAATCTCTAGGCCTGGAAGGTGGATATAAGCTATGATTAACTGTCTTCACTTCTTCATCATGAAAAAATTTAAGACACTTATGGATAGCTGAAGCAACAACATGCATGACATTTAACCAAGGCAAACCTAGCTTAACTTGAAATTGATAAGAAGTAGGAATAACAACAAAGGTAGTGTTCACAAGTTTTCCACAAAGTTCAACTAGTAAAGTAATAGAACCAAATGATGGATAAAGAAAACCATTACAAGTTTGAATACACACATCTGATGTATCATAAGAATCGCATTGTAAGCTTTTCATAAAAAGATTTTCTTCAGTAATAACATTGACTAAGGATGTAGGATCAACAAGACAACCACGAGTAGGTTTTTGATAAATCCTAGCATAAATGTAAAGGGGACCATCAAGAGCTTTAATAGTCTCAGAGTCATCGAAGGTAATCAAAAGTTCCTGAGGCCTTTTATTCTTAGATTGTTGTCAAGATTTAGGTTGAGTTTTCAATTTAGGGTTAGATTTTGGTCGAGATTGAACTTGAGGTTGAATCTAAAGTTGAGGTGGAGATAAAAATGGACTAACATGATCCACTTGATTAGCAACATGATTAAGATCATCCATCTTTGAATCATACAAAATTTCCATGGTAGATGGTTGAGCAATGGTATTAGTATCATGCGTAGGTAAAGGATTTGTATAGATTTGAAGGTTTTGATTAGGAGGAGAGACAAATTTGTTCCCACTACCATCAAGATTATCAACAGATAGGGCATTAGAGTCAATTAAGTCTTGAACCTTATATTTTTAAGAATAACACTTCTCAGTATCATGACCATTCTGACGATGATATTGACAAAAAGCATTTTGATCAAAAGATTTAGATGCAATCATAGCAAGTAAAAGAGGTCGAATAGGAGGTAAAGTAATCATATTAGCAATTATAAACCTATTCATAATAGCATGTAAAGATTCAGAAAGAGGAGTAAATGTACGATTTAATCAAAAAGCAGTGGATGTAAAAGTGGCATTGTGAGATGAAACAACAACTTGATCAGCAACTGCATTTGCTTGTTTGTTTATCTTGACATAGTTGTTGAATTTTTGACATTTGTTTAGATTAGGAGTAGCATCACTCTTATCAAATGGAATAGGAGCCATTGGAGTGTTGCTCTCAAATTGACTCACTTGTAATTGATAATGATGAAGCACTACACAAAGTTGTTGAAAAGAGGTAAATTCAGCAAGCAGAATCTTATCTCTATTATCCTTTTGCAAATTTGAAATAAACATATGTTGAATATCAATATCAGGAATAGGATAGGAAATCTGAGCATGCAAATGCTTAAATCTACCAATAAATTCAGTTAATTTCTCCTTAGCACTTTGTTTACAATGCATCAAATCAGTCAAAGACACTTGTAGGCCAATGTTGTTTTGAAATTGTTGAATAAAGGCATTAGCAAGTTGTGGAAAGGAATCAATAGAATAAGGAGGCAAGGAACAATACCATTGTAAGGCCTTGTCACGGAAGGTTCTAGCAAACAGTTTGGCTAAAATCCTATGGTCATGAGCATAATCACTACAAAGGATTTAGAATGTTTTAACATGATGAACAGGATCTCCTTTTCCATTATAATTCTCAAGATGAGGCATCTCACCTTGCTGAGGAACAGGAGTATGAATAATGTCTTAGGACAAGGGACTTCCCATCTCACATGTAGGAATATTAAACTTGTTTTGAGTTAAGGAAGTGAGTTATTGTTGTAAGGATGACACAGTTTGAGCCAAACTGATGATTGTTGAATCATTAGAGGAAATAGAAGGAGAAGCAACATTAGACACACTAGGTAAAGTGTAAGAAGCTGCAGGAATAGAAGACACAACTGGAGGAACACTAGGAACTACAGTTGGAAGCGGATTAGAATAAGTAAAAGGAACATTATGATATGAAGGTTGTGATATAGGAGGAACACTCATAGGAATAGAGGGAACCATCACAGTCACCAAAGGAGTATAGGTAGGAATACTAGGTAAAGGATTAGAAGGAGGTTCAACACTAGTGATAGGAGGAATCAACCCTAAATCTTGAGCTTCTTGAGCTAAAGGTTTAATATTTGAATGCACAAGGTGAGTAATACCACACAAGATTTTAACACCTTGATCACTATCACGGAGAACTTTCTTAAGAGCCTCTATAGCTTGAATAGAATCTTGATTATGGTTCTCTTGAATAAGCCAATTACCCATTTTATCAAGTTCAATTGAAAGTTTTTGAACTTGTTCAAGAGGAACTCTTAAAGCATCATGCTCATCATGAGATGAGTGATAAGAGTTTTGCTCCATTGTAGGATTGGAATCATGAAGAATCAAGTTATCATCCAGGACCCTAAGGAAAGGAGAGGAAGATTCAAGATCAAAGGCACCCATGAGTCTACGACTTCTTCTAATCGGAATGTTATAAGTAGGACTAGTAGTAGTAAAGCTCATAAACCGATGTAATGCAAATGAACTAGACTAAGAACACATAAAGCATAAATATTTTTGTATTTTTGAAATCTAATTAGCATGCAAGATTTAACATAAAAGAGAAATCTAATACTAATAAGATAAAAGGAAATATAACACCACAAAACACAATAAGGCATCTGATTCCACAAAAGAAAGGAGAGTAAGTATGTTGGGTTCACCAAAATGAATAGGGGTAATCTGGAATCACCACTATTCAAATGTAAATGTATGGGGGAAATATTAGATCCATTCCTAAATCCAAATTCCTAAAGGAGAGATCCAATTTGATCAACCAAAAGGTTAATGCACAATCAAATCAATCTATGGAGAATATGAAAGAGAGAGAAAACCCTATATTTCCCTATGGAGAATTGTGCTTAGAATTTGAAATAATTGAAATACAAGTACTAACCTCAAATTAGGGAAAATCTGGAAGATGCCAATTTTTGATGTCTATGTGTACTTTCAGGCAGTTCTACAGTTTGTTTTGGATTGGAAATGCTGAGACGAAGAAAACCCAGAAATCTTTTATCTTTCCGATGGCAGGTAGTCTTTGACCCTCATAAAAGGTCAAAGGCTACATTCTTTATTTGAAGGTTAATTTTGACTTTGTTCATAGATCCCAGAAGTTTGCCGAAAAGGGTATCCAAATCTACTCTCAGGTCTGAGATTTTGCACCTATATCTACAAGAAAATGGGGGTTTTGTTTGTATGGGGAGTTTTCCTTGGTCAAACCCTAATTTAGGAATCAACCTTGAAATTGGATTGAAATGTAGTATGCATAAACAAAGCAATTGGAACAATTCACCTTGCTTATGTTGAAGTCCTTGGAGAGGATTTGAATCCTCAAATCCACAAGTAGGAATGCTTCAATGGATGTAGAATGAATGTAGGATGTCTCCAATCAATGGTGACATTTGATCTTCAACACCAATCTTGAATTGATCTTTGCATATGATGAGGCTTGGATGAATGTAGAAGGATGGATCTTCAAGGGGGCTCCAAAGAGATTGAATCCTTCAATGGCTAACAATGGATCTCCTTGATGGATGAATGCTTGAACACTTGAATGCTTGAAGGCTTGAATGCTTTCTTGAATACTTGCTTACACTTGAGAGCTTGATGGCAAAAGAAGATGTGAACAATGGATGTGAAAATGAGAGAGGAAGGCCTCCTTTTATAGTGAACTAGGGCATAATCTTCTAGAGTGGCCACCTTGGAGAATTAAATCCCAATTAGGTCCTAACCTTTAGAAAATATACCTAGATTAAATTTACTTTAAGGATTTACCATTCTGAAACCTGAAATGGCTGACCCGGAGACGAGAAAACAAATATCCCTGAAACCTGATACCCGAAAATCAAGGAAATTTGAAATCTGGACAGGGGGTCAAGGATGAGCTCGACTCTGACCTAGGTCAGGGTCAAGGTCAAATTTGACCCATAAAGGTCAACTTTGACCTTTTGGTCAAAAACCTCAAGATCTTGACTCAAAATGCTAGGAAATGGAGATATGGAGTGAAAATAAAGGTTAGAGGAAAGTAGAATAGGGGGAAATGCTAGATACATGCAAAGACCTGATCAAGGCACTTAACATGACCCCAGACCACTTACTCAAAGGGCTAAATGCTCTTATCATGGAAGTGCTTCCATTTTAAGATGATACAATAAGATAACTACATCCATAGCATAAATCAAAGTAAATACATAAATAAACATCATATAGCTGCATAAAAATATAAACTCATAGCAAACTCATCAAGAGAATCAAGGAAGTATATCATCATATAAGACTCATAAAAAGTATCCATCAACATCAATGATCCATCAAATTAGTATATCAAGATACAATATGTCATAAAAGTGATACATCAAATGTTCTGATCAACAATAACAACATGAAACATGATACAAGGAACATCAATCATCAAGAGAAGGTCTATCATCAAATCATCAAGATCCCATAGCACCACCCAAACCATCACTAGCACCTGATCCATTTGGACCTCTATCATCCTGAGAAGGAGGAGCCTGTGAAGTGCTCACTACGCTAGGTCTTTGAATCATCACTGTCATGAACTTCTGCATCAAAGTAGCAACCTGATCTAATCAGCCAGCAATATTAGATACCTCTGTCCTCAATGATTGCATATCCCATGCTAATGTATCAATACTAGGAGAAGCTTGTGAACTCTGTCCCATATCTTGTGACTGCTGAAACTATAGAGGCACTTGCTATGCCAGAGCCTGATCTTGTTGTGCTAAAGCAACTCTTTGTAACTGGACTAAGGGATCCTATCCACCAGGAATCTATCTAGTAGCATCAATATGAACCTGTCTCTTTTATCACTACTAACGATGTAGTCTCTGCTACCTATCCATCACTGCTCTAGGGTGTACCTCAGCTACATCATCCTATCCTCTATCCATGGCTCTATCCTAGATATGCCCACCTCTCACCTGTGGTCCATCTCATGCCCTACCAATACCCTGAGGAGATCTCTATCCTCACCATCTTTGATGTCTCCTACCAACACCACCATCACCTCCATCACCACCGCCATCATCACCTCTCTCATCCTGACTTAGGATAGGCTCTGTTGGATCAGTAAAATGAGGAAACCTATTACGAGACCACCAATCTCGATACTCATGGGAAATCCCACCATCTGCAACACCTGCTAGCATCTCCCATATGCAATATGCCATACTAGCAATCTGATCATAGGTGAACTAGTAATCTATCAAAGGACCCCACATAGATCGCTCTACCTATACATGAGCATATAATGTTGTACCTTGTGGCATATCCTGTACTCTACCATACTGGTGAGACACTTGGCCAAAGTAAAAATGCTCAATAGTAGTAGTAGCCTTGTTGATCATCCATTAAGGAGTGAACATATAAGGCAGATCATCATCATCCTCCCTGCAGTGCTCACAACCAATATAGGGTCACCACTGAACCTGATCGAGATCATCAATCACTTGGTGTCAATACTCAAGCTGGCCTAGATGATGGCAGACTACCATGCCACTATATAGAAAAGTGTATGGGAATCCCCAACGCTGAATCCTATTTGAAATAGGCCTAGTAATGGGAAGGTGCTCCTATACTCGCAACTGAAGAACCACTACACCTGCCGATAAAGAAGTGCTCTCTCTATAAAAAACCTCATGCAAATCATGATACAGCTACGCAAGAACACATGAACCCCAGTCAAAGCATCGAGGTTGAGCAAGTAAATCCTCCAGGATCCTGCCCCACCCAACTAAAAAACCATGACCTCATCGGTCAGGAAGAAGCAAACCACCAATAAGGGCACCAAGTATCGCTAGCAATGTCAGAAATGAAGAAAATTGTGGCCAAGTGATAGTATCATCATCTATAGTGTTGTCCCTGAACACTCGTCAGTAGACTGTACTATCATAAATGGAATCATAGTAAACCAACTTGCCTCGACACGGAATGCGTAACAGTCTATACACGTCCTCGTGCGTGATCATCATCTCTCCAAAGGGAAGATGGAAGGTATTGTAGTTGGAGTGCCATCTCTCTGCCACAACAGTCAACAGACCACAGTTCAGATGAAACCGTGGGATATCAAGTAGAAAGCTTAGACCACATATCTCAACAATGCGATACTCAGCATGAGTAAGTGCCTGACCAAGGTCAATAACCCATGATGCAACTGACCGAATGTACAAAATAGGAAAGTGTGCCTATTTGGAAAAACAAAGGAATCATATCAGTATACCATATCAAGGAATTATCTAAAGTTAATCAATTCTATCAAAAGTATCAAACAATCACACCTAGTACCATTTGTTCGTGTCTCTGTGTCTTGAGAATGAAGTATTAGTATCAATCATATCGGTTTTCACACTGATTGATTTATCCTATCAAAATTATTCTATTCTATCAGATTGACAAATAACATTCATTGGTACCACTATCTTGATATTCTAATCAATTGTTTTGTTTAAATGCAATAGACCTAATCTTATCATTGCAATCGATCATTTGGAGTTATTAAATTTTTCAGAAAAAATCAAGTACAAGTGAATTTTTTTTTAAAAAGCCTTCGGGCGTGATTTTACACATACCATGTGACATTTCTTCTTAAGCAGTGTAGGAAAGTTGTTACGTGACATTTCTTTTGTCCTAAGAGATAATTCACATATCACGCGACACTGTATAATGCTAGGTGATAATGAATGAAGTCTAGGTGATAACGAAAATGCTAGGGTTTCACATGCGGAAACACATATGCAAGTTGCCATTAAAACCCTAAGCTTACGCGTGAACATTTTATTCTCAGGTGAGAAGGAAAAATTGATAGGCAATAGTTTACTACGCAGAGGCGTGAGTAAAAAGCACAGATGCTATATTTCACAGGCTCAAGCGACATTAAAACTTTCCTAAGTGTGAATTTGCAAAAACAAAATTACGATGACATGGAAAAGATGCAATAAATGCTAAAAATGAGTAATAAATGCAACAAGGAAGTTAAAAATGACTCACTGGAGGTTCATAGTCAGGAGGTCTCTGATATCGTTGACACCTCTCGAGCTGATGCTCTCTGATAGGGATAACCATCGTGAAAATCACCATAGGACCAGAGCAAAAATCACAGAAGTCAAAAGTGCAAATGAATAGAAAATCAAGGTTTTTCAACCTATTTAAGCAAATTTGACCTAATTTTAGAGGTGAAATTTAATCTTTGACCTATATTAACCTATCAAATCAACCGGGGCACATTCTTGAATCAGGGCATATTATCAAAAATTTTCAGAAATGAAAACATATTGGAATAAATCAATAAATCAATCAAAATTTTCAAATCAAGCAATCAATATGTTTTTATTTCTGAGGGGGCATCAGAGTATAAATTGGCATCAAAACATCATTAAAATATGGGGCATCAAATTTTTTTTGAATCATTAACAAAGGGGCATAGCATTTTATTAATCAAATCAGTATCATATCAGAGGCATATCAAACATCATATCAGAGAACATATCAATTTGTCTCATATTAGTGACATATCAACAAATCAGCAATCAGGACCTAAAAAATGATCAGGACTCAAAAGAATCTTTGAATTAATGTTCTTCGCACATCAATTCAAAGAGAGGCATTTATAGACACTCAAAAATGGGCGAGTACTTTTAAATTGCAAAAATCATCAAAATACATTAAATCAATCAAAATGGATCAAATCAATTAAAATAGACATTTACTAAATCAAAATTGGACAAAATCAATTAAAGCAAAGGAAAAATCAAATAATGATGTTAAATAATTAAATCAAAGCTTAAAGGGGTGAAAAACACTACATAATTGATTTTAATCAATTAATTGTATAGTTGTTAAATCAAAAATCAAAATGAACCTATTCCTTACATGGCTAAATTAATTAATTAATTGAATTTAATTAATCCTAATATCTTTCAACAAAGTTGAGCAACCAATGAGAATTGAGGACAAAAATACATAAATCACTCAAAAGGGATGAATCTCAATCACTCATTTCAATCTTTCAATCTCATCCACTCAATTTTGTTCTTTTGTCCAAAGCTTTGAGACAAACATTTAAATTGTCCCCTCATTTAAAAACATTGCAAAGTATTTGACTCAACCAAGGGTTAATCATGATTACTTCACTCCACCCCCTACCCTTGGAAATTTACTATAAATATGAGACAATTTGGAAGCATAACATATCTTAGAAATTCATTTGCAAAGCATTGTTATTATAGACAATTTGAGAGCATTTTAAGAAGCATTTGAGAAATTTGAATTATCTTTGATCACTTTGAGCTAGAATAAGCATTAGTAGAAGCATACTTTCTCATTTTAGAAGTGTCACTAGTGGAGATTGAGCTGAGAGCTTCACTTACCACATCTTTCTAGAGAACCATGAGATGTTTTAGATTTTAGTTTCGATTCTTAGTTAGATTTGATTTGTACTTACTTTGAATTGTTGCTAATTGATCTTAATTTCATGAAGGTGTTAAGCTTACACACACACACTACTACTTGCTAGCATTCTCCATTTCAATTTCATTATTAAGGTTGATTCCAAACCGAGGTTTGACCAAGGCAAACCCCTCATCCAAACAACAAAAAACCTCTTTTTCTTGCAGGTACAGGTATAATACTGCAAATTAGATCTCAGATTTGGATACCCTTTTCGTCAAATTTCTGGGATCCGTGAACAAATTTTCTGTAGGAGCAGTTGGGTTAAGGATGACCTAGACGCCAACCTAGGTCGGGGACAACCTAGACATTGATCTAGGGTAGAGACAACCTTGTCCTTGACCTAGGGTAGAGATGACCTGACCTCAGAAAAATATTTTTGGGTTTTGTAGATCTCGCAATTTTGGTTCACCAATTCAAAAATCAACAGTTTCTTAGACTGTTTGACTAGGTTTTCAGCAGGTTCTTTTTCGAAGGTAAGTACCTTTATTTCTTCATTTCAACATTAATCATCTACATTTACTTTCCATATCAATACAATTTCATGTAAGTATAAAGTATTGGTTTTTGGGGTCTCTTTTATGTGCAAACCATTGTTCTAGGACCTCATCCATATTTTACCTTATACAGGAACATTGGAGATTTAAATATGATGATTTTTCATGATTACAAGGTGAGATCTACCAATGAGAATTAAATGTGATATATGCATTGGAGAAGTAACCAATGCTAGCACCGCTTAAGAAGATGATTCTAGATTATTTTCACCACTTCTAGAATTGAGTATAAAATGGACCAGTATGTGAAGATCAATATATGTGTGAAAGAGAAATTATAGATAGAAGGTGATGATCATTCAAAGATAAGTTTGAAGGTGATGAGCAGAGAAGCCACCGAGTAATAGAGCAACCATAACAAAGTGTGAATGTGATTCAGAGTTGAAGTTACCGAGTACATAATTGGTATTATGAATAAAGTACAATATGAGGTAAATTATTATTGAGCATATTGAGTCTGATAAGCATAAGTTGATGCAAGTATTATCGACAAGTTTATGTTACTGATTAGTGTGTAATTAGAATTGTAAAAGCTCTTAACTGAGTAGATCCTAATAGGTCTTATATTGTAAATCCTTTAATATGGTCATCTCTTAGATTCGATTTGTAAAGTCCTTTAGGAAGGTATACTTAATCAGTCTTTAGACTCTTAACATGGCTAATACTTTTAATTTGGTAAGATATCAGAAATAGCTAATATTGTAGCTCTAACTAAGTAATCTTTTTTACTGAAGTGTTGTGGGTGTCATCTCCACTGTAGTTTTTTCCTCTAACAAGGATTTCTACGATACCAAAATCATGGTGTTATGAGTTGTGTTTCATGATATTTTTTTATGTTATTATATGCAAAGTTATGAATTTAGTGAATAGTTAGAAAGTTAGATTAAAGTTTTTGGAGTATTGATTCACCCCTCCCCTCTCAGTACTTAACTTTCCATTAATTAATCCAAAAATTGGTATTAGAGAAAAGTCTCTTATTCAAAAGTTTAACCACTTGAGAGGAAATATCTAGAGAGATGGAAAGATATAGGTATGAAAAGGTATTGATAACATGAACATAGAATCAATGATTTCTAATGACTAGTTTGATGAACTAAGGAGGAAACTAAAGCATTCACTTAATAAGAGAAAAGAGATAGCCCATCAATTGAAAGATACACATGATCAGGTTAAAGAACTTAAAGAACAATCAAAGGGAAGTTTGTCTGATGAATTTGAATCTTCCATATCAGAACCAACTAAAAGGAACAAAAACCTAACTAATCAGGTAAAAGAATTGAAAAGAGAGCATGAAGCTTAATTGGTAAGAATGTGTGAAGTCCTAGAACAAAAGAGAAAAGATAAAGATGAAAAAATAATGGTTGAAGATGAGAGAAGACAAATTGTTAGAGTAAAGTATTAATTATATTAATTAATCTTTACTCCCTTCTTAAGATGTCAACTCTTTTGCTTTAGTTGTTTATATTTAAACACACATGCACGAGTTGTTTTAAACTCATGCACTTGTTTTTTTTAAATATAAACTTGTATGCATTAGTCTTGTAATAATTTAACTAATTATTACATGCACTAGGGTTTTCCTTTCAAGGCTTTTGATCTCCTTTATAAGGATGATCCATTGTACATTTAATTTATTCATTATTTAAGGATATTTTCTTCTTCATATTCTGAGTCAAACTCTTGCCCTCTTCTTGTCTCTACTTCCTTGTAGTAGGTTTTTGTATGTAGGTGATCTTCGGGTTTTATGGATTTGTATTGCTCAAATCCTATATGGTATCAAAGCCTAATCTGCTATAGCTTGTTCACGTTTGAAGGATTCAGATTAGGACCTTTTTGGTTATTTTTTTATTAAAATTAGGGGGTCCGTAAATTTTGGTTCACTTTGAGCTCAAACGGACCTCACAGTTGAGCTCGCAATGCCCAAAAACCCCTATTTTGATATAAGGCACATCCAATTTGGACAACTTTACATTTTGGGGCATTTTTTGGTACCATAAGCTTGACACACTTCATGAGATGGAAATTGTATGGATTTGCACACTTCCTGAGGCAAAATTTATACAAATTGGCACACAAAATGAGGTGAAATTTTTTCTATCTGGCACATAAATTAAAACCCAAAAAATTGGCACGTAAATTGAGATAAAAAACTAAAAGACTTAGCACGGATCCCGAGGTGTGCATGCAATTTTGATTTTTTTAAAATTTAATTTAATTTTTGGGTGGTGAAAACCATTTCACCATCAAATTTAAGCCCATCATTTGATGATGTCATCATGCATCATCCTCATTTGCACCATTTTTGGGCTCTCTAGCGCACCAGTTGGTATTTTGCTCATAACTTGAGCATACGATGTTGAAATTGGGCAAACGAGATATCATCGAAAAGATGGTTTTGAGCCCGATGCTCTCATGGAAGTTAATTTCATAGTTTTTCTCATCTAGCTTGATTTTTTTTGCTATTAAATCTAGATTCTCTTTCTTGCATTCCGGGGGGGGGGGCTAATTTGCTCAAACTAGCTCTGTTTTTCGATCTGAAAGAAGCGTCGAAAAGCTCTTCTCGAGCACCATCTAGATTTCTATATATTTTCATCAAAATTATTTCAAGGTACATAAGATTTAGATCTCAAGCTTTTTTTCTCTTCTCTTGATAAAACATATCATTCTAGGCTTAGGGGTGCGATATTTGGATTGTGGGGGGTGTTATTTTCTTGTTCCAATCAGTTAAACTAGATATTTATAAATTAAAAAAACCCTTCTAAAAAATATGGCCGAGACCTCTTCTTGTCTAGAACTTTTGATCCTACATAATTATCACATATAGAAAACCCAGATGACATGACTTCTTTTTTCAAACGGGCTTTGGTCTTGTCTAGATGTAGTGCAACCAGTATTACAGAGGCCCTTTGAGATCATGTAGCATCAGAACAAGATGGATGAGGCTATGGGGTTGATTGCTTTACATGTATCAGACAGCTTGCAGTTTCATCTTGATGGGTGCAATACCCCTCTAGCTATGTGGACCAAGCTAAAGACCTTGTTTGGTACTGTTATTACACTAAGTTTGCACCCTTGTTTCAAGCTCTCTTGGTCTTGATAACTTAGTATAACATGGGAATCATCTCCAGGTTGTGGGACCTATGCTAACTGAGATGAGACCTCCAGGTTCTAGGCTGGTTCCTCTTGGATAATCACCTTAATTTGCTTTTTTGATATGAAAGTAAAACTTTTGAGGGAAAGGGATAGAAGGAATGCATGAAAGGGAAATGACTGAAAGCAAACTATCCTACTAGGTGATACACCAAAATGAAAAGAACACAATACACTAGCCAAATCAGCATGAAGGGGCCTCAGATTTAGTAGAACACAATTCTCCTAAATAGGCTTGCATAAGTATTTCATAGAGGGGTCTAGACAAGAGACACAAACTGTGACCTGCAAGTAAACGTTCTTTTTAGCAAAAGGGCACAGGAATGAGACAGAATGACAAGGAGCTGAAATATACCCACAAACTCACTCAAATCAAATCATACACAATAGTGCACATGTAAGTTGAAAGGAAAAAGGGCTCTGGAACTCTGAGATTTCTCTAACAAGGCCAATATATCCCATTCAATAAGAGAAAACTTAGACAAGAAAGCACAAGGACATAAAGAATGCCACAAAATACATTTGCAATATCTAAGCATCAATGAAAGATTACAAGTTGCAGAAGCTAGAGGGCAGAAAGGATGCCTCAGATAACTCCTAAGAAAGGAAACCTCCCTTTTTACAGAAAATAAACTCTGAGCTCCAAAAGCTCCAAAAAACATTATATACATCTCCCTTTGGCACACAGGCCAGAGTCAAAACCTAATTAGGGTTACATAATTTTGCATATAATAATCACAACCCTAGTCTTGTCAAGTCTGATCATAAATGTATCTCTGAAAATATCTTGGTCGATCCATCTACTTTGCTGCAGGTTAAAAACTTCATGCCACCACCAAGAACTTGTCTTTGCAAGTCGGCCTCATCATGAATGTCTAAAATCTAATCCTCATAGATATTTGAATTTAAAATTGTAAACAACCACAAGTGGCACCAACCTTTTAATGCATCTTTGGCGTATAACACCAACATGGTACCACACTATGGCCACCCATGTCCTCATCATCATCTTCCCAACTGCAATTGTCCCTAAAAATCAATTCTAAGCTACTCGCGCCCTTGCATTTGACCAACAGGAATAGACTACCAAGAAACCTTATGAAATACATTTAAATTTGAAAGGCAATGGCTAGCAGGCTCAGCTTTAAAACACAACTATCGATACAATCCATTATTGGAAAATCGAGCGGCTCAGAATACCTTTGAAACAATCGCTAGCATTTTGAAAGGTCAAAGTCCATGTTGTCATTCAAGAGCCAATAGAAAATGAGCACATCACAGTTGACTGACACCTCAAAAGGAAGAAGAAACCTAACCTTACATCGGACGGTGGTCGCATGATCGCATGGGATCAGAAGATCCCATGCGATTATGCAACCACCGTTGGATCCTCTTCGACTGCCAACACACTTAAGATACTCGACCCCATTGACAACCACCAACTGTTCCACCTAGCAACCAATAAGAATCAAGCATGTCAGATGGTCCCACGATGGCATCGGCTTAAATATTGGAAGATCGAAAGGCGGTTGCATGATCGCATGGGCTCAGAAGATTCCATGTGAACATGTGACCACCATAGATCTTGGACAAGCTGGCATCCCCATAGATTCTTTGACCATCAGACCCACCAAAAGCCCTGTCATCACCCAGCCGGCCACTAAAATATGAACAGATCACCACCCGAGGATCCACTGCCAGAAGCCTTACTATGAAGTGAAATCAACGATTGTCGTATGATTGTAAGGAATATTCCTACCCCTTGCGATCATGTGACCACCGTTGGATTAGAAGGAAGGGAAACCCACTGGGCCCACTGCTGACCTGCTTCCACATCATAGCCTCGACCAATCAGAAGCATATCCCTTAGACTATGTGGTAGTGGACCCATTGACATGAAGCACTGACAGCTGAGAATGAAGAAAGGGCCCACCTAGATAGGTGTCACCCTGTCGCATGATCGCATGGGCTCAGAAGATTCCATGTGAACATGTGACCACCACAAGTTAAGGGGGAAGTCACCTTAGAAAGATTTGTTAGGAAACTTAGGCTTTGCAGGAAGTATTAAAAAGGGACCCACTTGACAACCTAGTGGCAACACATGAAGGTGGTCATTCTTAATAAAGCACATGCATTTTAAGTGGCTAAGTGGCCGAAAAGGTAATGAAAGATTAGAACAGGACCAAGGGTTTTAGGGCTTTTTGGCTATAACGGTTAGATTTTCAAATAAAAAGGCTTGTAGACCAGGGATTAAACAATTACAGAGACTAGAGGAAAGACACAAGGCCATAAAAATTTCTTAGGGTATTCAACATGGTTTAAATTGTAGACCTCTGCATGAAGCCCAACTTGTAGCCAAAATTGAATAGATAGGGAATTTTGGGTAACAGGTATAGTGAATGAGTTTAGAGCACTTCAGATTGAGGCAGAGCTTACCTCTCTTGTACTCGATTCTTTTCCCTCTATTGAGGACTTTCTGATGAAGTTCAAACATCAACGATCTTTGTTACATGGATGTGGAAAGCAAAAGAAAGATAAAGAGTGCATTTATCTAATTTTGTCTAAGCTCAGGGGAAAATTTCAGATCTTCTCTTCTACCTTTCATTCTACCATGGATTCTTTGGGACCTACATTCACCATGCCCACTTTTGAGGTGTTCTGTGATCGTTTGACTAGAGAGCAGGCCAAATTTACTCAGTTGGACTCTCTAACATGATTAAAGAACCAAGCATTGGTTGCCCAACCATCCAATGAAAAGTAGAAGCAAAAGCTAAAGCATATATCAAATTCCTCTTCTCAGCACTCTACTAGCCCACCATCTTCTTCTAAGAAGGAGAAATAGAAGTCTGAGAGACCTACATGTTCCTATTGTTAGAAGGGACCTCATGATGAGTCACATTATTTTCAGAAGAGATTTTATGGCTATGAGAAATAGATTACAGATTTGCAAGCTCTTCTTTAGAAGAGCATTGTTTCCTCTCCATCCTCTTCTACCTCATAGGGGTCTACTTTTTAGTCTTCTTCCACATCTTCGACATCTGGATAGGATTTTGGATAGGGTCATGCATTATAAGCATCCATTGCATCCCCTTCATAGGTCTCTTGGATACTAGATTCAGATGCTTCTCACCATATGGCATCTTCTGAAGGGGTCTTCTCTATTGTTGAGGCTTCTCCCATTCCTCATATTCTCATGGGGAATAACACTGTCCTGACAGTCTACGGGAAAGGTTTAGTAGGCATTTAGGATGAAACATTCAATGATGTATTATATGTTCCATCTTTGTCTGTAAACCTTCTCTCAATTTATCAGATTACACACAATGGATCAAGAAAGATAGTTGAGTTCATTTGAGATTCAGTCTTCATTCGGGATAGTGCGACAAGAGGCATTATTGCTAAAGGGACAGTTGATCATTCCACCCATCTCTACACCTTCTCACACTTTGGTCCACCATCTCCATTGTCAGAGCATATCTCTCCTCTTTCACGAGAGCATCATGTGGTGCAGTCAGGTTGCTTGAACCTTTGTTTTGTTCCTGAGATCACTACTATGATTGCCACACCACATCTTGTTGAGGTCTTCTCTCTTCAGCATGATTCTTCTTCAACACTGCCTGACCCTCCAGCTCTATTCATTTAGCCATCAGGTGCACTTGTTGAGGATTCTATAGAGGACATTCATCTCCTCTTTCATGACAGTGTCAGGACACTGTCACACCACCTACATTGGGGATTCCCTTTCAGGATCCTCATGTTTACTCCTTTGAGCATCAACTCAGCTTTCCAGTGACACCTCATCTTTCAAGGTTACCTCTTTAGTGTCCACTGACTTTCACTCCTTTGTATTGGATTCATAGTGGTTTATTCATTGATCCAGGGGTTCTTTCATTCTGGGGGGGCTTTGGAGCCTTGATCCTCTCTCACAAGGGGGGGGGGGGCGGGGGGGTTGGCAGCACACATTGTACTTATGGCTTTGAGAGAATCTCTTGAAGTCATTTTTTTTCTTTTGCTTGCCTTTATATCTCTTTTTGGAGTAGGGTTTTTTCCCATTGGGTTTTCTCTATTTCTCCATTTTATAGAGATTTGGTTGTGTTGGGTACCTCATTAGGCCATGTTGCCAGGACCCATTTTTATGCTTTCAGCACTATAGTTTCCTTTTCTTTCTTCTTGCATTATTTGTAGCTGCACTGTTGCTCATCTTAAGGGGGGGGGGGGTGTTAGAATAAAGTATTAATTATGTTAATTAATCTTTACTCCCTTCTTAAGATGTCAACTATTTTGCTTTAGTTGTTTATATTTAAACACACATGTACAAGTTATTTTAAACTCGTGCACTTGTTTTAAATATAAACTTGCATGCATTAGTCTTGTAATAATTTAACTAATTATTACATGCACTAGGGTTTGCCTTTCAAGGCTTTTGATCTCCTTTATAAGGATGATCCATTGTACATTTAATTTATTCATTATTTGAGGATATTTTCTTCTTCATATTTTGAGTCAAACTCTCGCCCTCTTCTTGTCTCTATTGTAATATGTTTTTGTATGCAGGTGATCTTCAAGTTTTGTGGATTTGTATTGCTCAAATCCTATAAAATGAATGCAAGGTTGAATGAGAAAGATGGGGAAATACCGAGGTTGACACAAATTCACTAAAATATGTCAAATCAACTAGTTGGTGCTAATCAAGAGATTGCAAGCAAAGTTGAAGAGATTGTTGGACTAAGATCCAAAAATGAACATTTGAAGAAAGAATTGAAATTTGAAAAGGATGCAAATGAAGTCTTGAAAAGGAATGAAGAAACATTGAGGATACTTGATGAACAAATAAGAGGTAAAAAAAAAGTGAGAGGTACTACTGGACATGGATTTAATGCAAACAATACTATTGAGAAGGGAGAGTCCTCAAAACAAGCATCAAACTGAGATAATGCTACCCCACCAAAGACAAAGAAACCTACTTGCTATCATTGTGGAAAACTAGGTCATACAACTAATGTTTGCAGGAGAAAAAGAGGTAATCCACTGAGCATTCCTAAGTTTAATGTTTATTATTACAATTGTAATAAGTATGGTCATAAAGCATTTGAGTGTAGATCAAAGATTGCTAACAATATAAGGAAGCCAAGATTTGATGGTTACTACAATAATTGCAATAGATATGGTCACAAGTCTAAAGAATGCATGTCACGAAGAAAGAATGTGAAATGGGTACCTAACCAACAAGATAATGCAAACAATCGACAAGGATTGACTATGCCATGGGACTACAATACAAGAATTACATGTACAACATGTGAGAAATTTGGACACATTTTTGCAAACTACATTTTGATGCACGGAAGGAACAATATAAGATCATGGATAAATTTTGGAATGGCTTGTTTTTATTGTCAAGATGGGTCACTTATCCAAAGACTATAGGTATCGAGGAAAAGCCCCAACCAAGGAACAACGGAGTGAAACTTTTCAAGTTAATGTTGAAGAGATAAGAGATTATATGAATAAAACACAAAGAAGAAATTCTCAAGATGATGGAACTGAACTTGGAACAATTGATGGCACCTCATCCTTTGGATCGGGTACACCTATCTTCAACTAATCGATCAAAGGTATGTGTAGGAGATGATAACTAAACTTCAATCTTAAATGGGTTCCTAGCAATTGTGCAAAGATCCATAGTAGCATATTTAGATGCATTTGGATATATGTTGTGAAGTTGATATTTCATGTTTTGACCGGTAAGAGACTATGTTATTTTCTTCCATTCGGTGAAAGGAAAGTGTATTTGGTAATCAATGAAAAGGGAATCATTAAAGAGCATTTAATGCTAAATTTATAGCCATTAGAAACCCTAATTGAGGAAAAACTATAAATAGACCCCTTGTTATTTCATTTCCACACATTTTTTAGAGCATTTGAAGCACTTTATAGATACGAGACTACCAAGAGCATCCAAGCGATTAATCGAGAAGATCTAAGCATTATTAAGCACATTCAAGTTATTTCTGGTATTTTCTCAAGTTGTGAAAACATGACCGAGTTGTCATTCAAATAAAACCATACAATCAAGCGATTAGTTTATGAAGCAATGGCACCAAAGGTTCAAAATCCCATTGTCGTCAAGAAGATTGATCTAGTCAATCCCAAGTACAAGCTACCACCAGTTGTTGTAGCTAAAATTTATAAAATGGGAGCCCTATCCTTGATCCCTCCAAGAGTTGTTCTGATTGAAGACATTATGAAGAGTATCTTGATAATCTTAAGAAGTATGGAACTCTTGCTATATTTAAGTATGCCAAATATGAAACTAGGAATGAAGAAGATAAAGAACATATTGAAGAAGCTATTGTATTCACTCTGTACAAATTTAGGACTACTTTGGTTGAGATGGCCAACCGGGTACCAGATGAGATTTATTAGAAAATAGATGCAAGATGGAAATATGCTATGGCATTTGAAAAATAAATGAGAGAAATATCCCTAGCCATTACTGTACCTGAATTGTCAACAAGAGGAATTAATGAAGCATTGGAGAAATATTCAAAGAGATTTTTAGTTAAGGGAAGAACACTAGGGATAATGGTCGGTAAAATTGAAGAAGTGAAAAAGGAGATAGATGAATTATGGACAAATATTTTCTTTCCCGACCTACCGACAAAAATCAAGGAACCCTAAGGGAAGTTAGATCCTATTGATTTAATAATAGATAAAGATGAGGTCATAATAGAAGATATAACAAATAAAAATCCAACAGAAGAGATTGCAAATGATGAAGATGTAATGACTACCAAGGTAAAGGATATTGAAGAAATGAATCTTGATGATTTAGAAAAAGCAAAGTTAATGGATGTAGATCTTGTTATTGAACAAATACTAAATTTTCCTAAGATTGAAGAAGTTATATCAGAAGTTACAAATGAAATTCCAACTGACGTTGAAGAACCCACCAAACCAGTGAAAGAGAGTGAACAAAAGGACACTATAGAGATCAAGACTTCCAAAGATCAAAATCAAGAGTCATTCATTACTATCGAGACTACAAATCCTCATTGGTAATATTAACTAGAGGAGAAGAAAAAAGATAATGAAGAAAAGAAAAAAGAGACTCATGAAGAGAAAAAAGAAGAAAATAAACAAGAAGAGAAGAAGGAAGAAAAGAAAAAGGAAGAAACAAAAGAGAAAACCTAAGATACAACTATTGCAACATCTGATGCAAAGAAGGAATCACATTCCCCTACGTTATCTACTGGAGAGAGTATACAAACATAAAAGGATACGTCAAAGAAGAGAAAGCATGAAAAGGAGAAGGTTGATTTGAGCTAACCTATTGTGATACTAAAGGTTTAAATCTCCACCTTGAGCCCCAAGGAGTTATCTAAATTTGGTGATTTACTCAAGAGGAAAGTAGCACAAGATAAGATACTAGCAAAGAAACATAAAACAAATGAGCTAGAAAATATCAAAGAGATACTATAGGAGATAGTATCAGAGGTAGATATCAATGAGAAAGGTAATATATATAGCCAATTGGGTGAACTGGAGAGTCAAATTAATCAACCAGGTACTGAGGCCAGTGAACATTTGTTGCAAGTGCATAGGAAGAAAATGGAAGATAAGATATGAAGAACTACTTAAATCAGTGTCACTTGACATGGTAACACTTTCTGAATTGGTTACCAAGTTAGAAACAAAATTAGAAGATATTATTTCATTGTTTCATAAAATTTGTTTGATTTCAAATTTTATAAAAGATATAAAAGAAAAAGATGAATTAGTTGAGAAGCTGATTGAGAAGCCAGCCAAGGTAACAACCAAGCTTGATACATTCAAGGTTTACTATCTAAGGCTGAAGCATCGTATGGGAGTGGAACATGAGTTAAGGAAAGAGGAGAATAAAATTAGAATGGAACTCATGGAGTTGCAAACATTTTTGATACCGCAGATAGATTCACTACAAAAACACACTCATAAATCTAAAGACTTAGTGAACACCCTAGATATAAGTGCTATGGATAAAATGATAAGTCTAGCAACTGATATTGGTGAAAAAATTGTGTTGTTACAAATAATCAAGGAGTGATGGGTATCATAATTGAAGGATGCACAATAGATATACAAATATATTTTTGACAAGATACATCCACTAGATAAACAGTAAGTAATTGTTTTTGGCATTTTTGTTAAAAAGGGGGGATAATAGAGTGTTATAGTACAAAGGGAGATATGTATGTAAAGGAGATGGATTTTTATGTATATAGGAAGCATTACTAAAAGGGGAGTAATAAGTAAAGAGTAATGAGTAATTGGATAATGGAGATATAAGGAGTTTTACTAAGGAGTGTATACATGGTCAAAATTTTGCTAAGGATACACAATTTTGATGATTTTGAAGTTTTTAACAAAGATACCAAACTAATGCCAAAGGGGGAGATTGGTACTCCTATAGAGTTATTTTGTTGTCATTAGTTTTGACAAAGTCATTGATTTTCAAATTCATTCGATAAAGAAGGATAGTCAAGTCGGTAAAGAAAATAAGCTAGTCGGTAAAGGGAAGTAAAGGAAAGGTAATTTCAATTAAAAGGAATAAGGAGAAGAGATCGAGCAAGGTGGATTGAGCTCCAAGTAGTACCGAGTTACAATAGTCACCGAGTTAAGAGAATATACATGATACTAAGCAGAAGAAAACATATTACCAAGCAATACAGGTCGACATAAGAAGAATCTACAGATACATTGAATCTAGACATCGAGCATAAAACATTTTACAAATCTCGAGGAGTTTGTTTGATGGAACATTGGATATTTAAATATGATGATTTTGTATTATTAGAAGGTGAGATCCTCCAATGAGAATTAAATGTGATATATGCATTGGATAAGTAACCAATGCTAGCACCGCTTAAGGAGACGATTCTAGATTATTTCCACTACTTCTAGAATTGAGTATAAAATGGATTCGTATGTGAAGATCAGTATATGTGTGAAAGATAAATTACAGAGAGAAGGTGATGATCATTCAGAGATAAGTTTGAAGGTGATGAGAAAAGAAGCCACCGAGTAACAGAGAAATCATAACAGAGTGTGAATGTGATTCAGAGTTTCAAAGTTACCAAGTACATAATTGATATTGTGAGTAAAGTAGAAATATGAGGTAAATTATTATTGAGCGTATTGAGCCTGATAAGAATAAGTTGATGCAAATATTATAGACAAGTTTATGTTATTGATTAGTGTGTAATCAAAATGGTAAAAGCTCTTAACTGAGTAGATCCTAATAGGTCTTATATTATAAATTCTTTAATAGGGTACATCTCTTAGATTAGAGTTGTAAAATCCTTTAGCAAGGTAAACTTAATCAGTCTTCAGACTCTTAATAGGGTTAATACTCTTAACCGAGTAAGCTATCAGAAATAGCTAACATTGTAGCTCTAACCGAGCAATCTTTTTGCTACAGTAATGAAGTGTTGTGGGTGTCATCCCCACCATAGTTTTTTCCTCTAACAAGGATTTATGTGATACCAAAATCATGGTGTTATGAGTTGTGTTTCATGATATTTTTTAATGTTATTATATGCAAAGTTATGAATTTGGTGAATGGTTAGAAATTTAGATAAAAGTTTTTGGACTACTGATTCACCCCTCCCCTCTTAGTACTTAAATTTCCATAAATTAATCCAACACTTATCGAATGGGTTAATCACTTCTTGGCATAATTTTGAGACTAAGTTCTTGAATTTGTTCTATATAGGGTTAAATAACATATGTGTGTAGAATGGATAGAGTGATATAACAAGGGGAATATAAGATCTATTACTAAATCCAAATTCCAAAGGGAGAGATCCAAATTGATCAACCAAAAGGTTAATGCATAGTTGAATCAATCTATGGAGAATATGAATGAAGGAGTAAACCTTATATTTCATTGTGAAAAGTATATGCTTGAAATTTGAAATAAATGAAAGGCAAATACTAACCTCAAAATAGGGCAGATCTGGAAAGTGCTAATTTTTGATGTCTGTGTGCAGTTTCAGGCAATTCTACAAGTTGTTTCGGAATGGAAATGTCGAGACGGAGAAAACCCATAAAACTTTTGTCTTTATGGAAGCAAGTAGTCTTCGACTCTGATAAAAGGTCAAAGATTACCTCAAGATTTTGAAGGTCATCTTTGACTTTGTTCACAGATCTCAGAAGTTCATCGAAAAGGGTATCCAGATCCAAGCTCTGATTCGTAGTCTAGTACATGTACCTACAAGAAAAATGGTTTTGTTGTTTGCATGAGGAGTTGCCTTAGTCAAACCCCGGTTTGGAATCAACCTTAATAATGGAATTGAAATAAAGAATGCTAGCAAGTAGTAGAAGTAGATTGAACAATGAAGCTATGATAATCAATATATATGCAATTGTATTTGAAATGTAATCAAGTATATTGATATGAAAGCTTGAACATGACATTAACAAATGTAAATCAAAACCTCCATGATTGCATGCTTGGAATCCACCTTGATAGAAGAATGAATGGATCTTGAAGATGAACAAAGGATCTTGAAGGAAGATCACACCACCATGATGGCTAGATCTAGGATTTAGAATGATGAATCTTGAATGCTTGAACCAAATCCCTTCAATGGCTTAAATGCTTTAATCCTTGATCTTCAATGGAGAACTTGAATGGAGAAGAGGAATTGAATGGATGATTGCTTGATCTTTCCTTGAGAAAACCTTGAGCACTTGATTTCAAACCTTTATGCCTTGATCATGAAATTGCTTAGTGAATAATGGATGTGAAAATGAGAGAGGAAGGCTTCCTTTTATAGTGATCTAGGGCACAATCGTCTAGAGGGGCCACATTGGGGAATTAAATTCCAATTAGGCCTCAAACCTTTAATAATGGACCTAAATTAAATATAATTTAAGAGTTTACCATTTTAGAGACCAAAACGGCTGACCCGGAAGTGGGAAAACAATTCTTTCCAAAACTTGACATCTGGGAATCATGGGACCTTGAAATTTGGATTTGGGGTCAAGGATGAGGTCAAAACTAACCTAGGTCAAGGAAGAGGTCATCCTTGACCCCCTCAAGGTGACCTTGAGGTCACAGATCTTAGGGTCCCAGTCCAGAGTGCTAGGAAAATGTAGAAAGAAAGTGGAAAAGGGGGCAAAATCAAGGGAAAATGCTAGATCAAAGCCGAGGACCCATTCAAGGTGCTTGAAATGATCCCAAAAAACCTACTTGGAGGGTTAAACACTCTTAACATGGAAGTGCTTCCATTTTAAGATGATACATTAAGCCCGCACTTTAGCAAGAGTATGGACTCGATGCAAACTCTTGGTAAAGGAGAAGAAAGAAAAGATCTGAGTGGATTCACAATGAGATAAAATAACAATTAGCTAAGGACACAAGACCCCAGGCTAAGGATTCTAACTCAACATACATGCACAAGGGTACGAAAAGAGAAAACCAAAAGAACATGGGTTAGTACTAAACAACCCAAATCAATTAGCATAAGAAACCTCGCTAAGAAATATTTCCCATACTAATATCATATTTGGAAATCTATCATAAAAGCATAAATGATTACATAAGAAAGACAAGAGCAATACTATAAATAACATAGCTTCATGATCCAGTCCTACTAGCATGAAAGCAAAAAAGAGAGAAAGGAGAAAGTGATTACCTCGCCCAGTAAGATGCCCACCTTACCTTGAATCACCTTGGAGGGAGAGCGCAAAAGGTAACAAGACCCGATAGTTCATCCATAAACTATGCTTGCAATTTTAATACATCTTCTGATGGCTTCTAGAATAACCATAGATCCACCTTCTTGTATCACTATGAATATGAAATGTGTGTCTCCTCAGGATTTAGCAACTTATGTGCCTTACCATCAGAAGATTTAGCATATTGGAAACTGAAAAATGCGTGTCTCTTTAGGATTTAGCAACTTATGTGCATTACCTTCCAAGATTTAACATGTTTGAAATTGGAAATGTGTGTCCCTTCAGCATTTAGCAACTTATGTGCATTACCTTATGAGATTTAGCATGTTGCAAAATAAAAGGTTAGAAAAAAAATACATAATATAGAGTGAGGGAGGCCATATATATGCCCCCCTCCTCAAGATGGAAAAATAATACTATTTTGACATGTTAAGGAAAGAAAAGAACAAGGATAAATCCTTCTTCAACATTAAGACAATATCCATAGACAACACCTAGTCCAAGCCAAGAAGGTCACAACTCCTATGAGGCCATGGAAGGGACAAATGCAAAGAGATATCATGTAAGAAGTGAAAAAGTAACCCTTGTGAGGGATATCACATTGTTTAGCTTCCAAGGTGAGAGATTCATCCACCATGGAAACCCAATGTCAAACAATGAAAGAGGTTATGATCAAGGACAAAGATCCTCAATGCAAACCAAAATTTTCATGTATGATTGGATATCACATAATAGATAGATACTGCTTAACCAAGGAAGGAGGTGAATCTCAAAAAGATAGAAAAGAAGGAGATGATGTAACACCACCCATTAACTAGGTGATGAAACCAAAATAAAACCAATCAAATACATACACCACAAAGAGATAATAATTTTTTTTTAATTTTGGTTTCATCACCTAGTTAATGGGTGGTGTTACATTTGGTATCAGAGCTATATTAGTTCTGAATTCAGAGTCACATAGAATAACAATATACGTGAAACAAATTGAACATTCATTTCATAACAGAATTACATAATAAGCACGATTAGATAACCATTAAGATTTGAGAAACCAAACACTCGAAATGAGTCCACAATGACAACAGATTATAACATTAGGTCCTTATGACTGATAACTAACTCACACACACGTACAATACTTAAAATATAAGGAACTGAATTAACAATCATACTAAATAACAGAGTTTAATCAACTAACACAGAGTTTAAGTTCCCCAGTATTAACTTAAAACAGATACAACATCAAAAGTATTACTACTAAAGCAAAATGGAATAGGGTCAGGCATGACATATGACATCCTTTCCCCCCAAGCATAGGAACAAAGATGGAAGGGGACCTATTATATCACTTGCAACACTATACAAGACAATGAGCCCCCAAGGATTAGGCTAACATTGTTTAGATAATGTGGAGCTCCATAATAGGAACATAAATATTATTTAGAGAAAACGGGATTGAAATACAACTCATTGCCACATGATATATAAATAATCTTACTATCAATGAGCTGCCTAATCTTATAATGTAAAGCTTGACATTGATTAGTAGAGTGATCATGAAATCTATGAAATAAACAAAAAGGAAGAGTCTTCAAGTATGGACTACATTTCTTTTTGTGTTTAGGTCTAGTAATCATCTTAGCACGAAGGAGTTTAGGAAAAAGAATTTCTTGATCAAATTCCTTCACAGGTTCATCATGTCTTGAAATGTTATTTGAGATGTTGTTAACATTGATTTTTTGTTGAGGATTAAATCCAAATCTATAAGAATGCTCATGCCCCCCAGTCTGTAAGGGCATTCAAATTCCCTGTTTATGTTTACCACATGTTTGACCATTAAATCCTTGTTTAACTAGGAAGTGATAACCATGACCATAACAAGAAGCCATTATGGAGCTTCGGTAGTCACCATGTCATCATTAGTAGGTTTGATAGATTAATTATGGGTAGAAGCAATGACAAAGTTATTACTAAGGGCTTTAAAAGTAAAAAATCGTTGTTCAAATTCTCTTTGTTGCTTCATAAAATCAAGATCATTAACCTTATACTCTCCAATAAAAGTAGGAGTAAAATACAAGGTTCCCCAATCATCACCAAGAAGAGCATTAGAGGAAGAAGGATTACTAGTAGGAGTAGGAGTAGTGTGGGTTTGAATATCTAGACAAGGATTAGGCACATCATTTGGATGAAGCAAATACATCTTGTTATTATGTATAAACTTGACTTTATGGTGAAGGGTGGAAGGAATGACATGCATCTCATGCAACCAAGGTCTGCCCAAAAGAAGGTTATAATTGAGAGGTCCAAGCATAACATGAATAGGTGTATTTAGGATGACCGATCCTACTTTGATAGGTAAGGTAATGATGCCTAAAGTGTTCTTAGCAATGTTATCAAATCCATGTATAGGAACATTGTCAGGTTGAATAGTTGAAAGATCGACATTAATCGCTTTGAGCATGTCCATGCTACAAACATTAAGCCCAGATCCATTATCAATCAAGGTCCTATGAATGATACTTTTATTGATAGAAATAAAAACCATAAGAGTATCATATTGATTCTAAAGTTCTTTAGAAGGTAAATCCTTTTGAGTAAACACAATGTCAGGAGGACCCGGGGTAGCATGCATGCATTTTAAGAAGTTGTTGATGTTCTCTTGATTAGGAGGTGGAGTGGAAAGAGTTGCTAGAGCTTTTTTCAAGGCTTCATAGTAGGTAGGTGAAGTTTGAAGAAGCTCCCATAAATAAATCTTGGAAGGGGTATTTTGTAATTGGTTTATCAAATCACACTCCTTTGTAGGAAGATGAGGTGGAGGAGGAAGAATGGGTTGAGAAGGTGGCAAAGAAGTAGAAACCATCAGATTAGGTTGAGGATTATTCCTTGTACAATATGTGTGAGCTATTGAATCTTGGTCATTGAAAGACTCTAAAGACTCCATAGGTTTACGTTTGATAGTAATGCAAGGACAACCTTTGACAGTCAACAAGAGTTTCAGAAAAACCATATTAGTTGTCTCAACACTACAAATAGATTCACAAGAAGGAAGTGAAGAAGACATCGTAGGAGGAGGTGAGGTAGGATATTGATTCTCCATAAGATCATCACTAAGAGGGAGAGCATTAAGGGAATTCATATTATTCTTTGCTAATGCCTCATCACTAGAAGGAATCCCAAATGGAGGTAAAGGATCTATAATGTCATCTTCTTTCACTAAAATGTTTGCATTAGAGTTATCATCATGTATGAATATGTCATCCATTAATAAATCACCCTCTTGTATCAAATCTTCTTCACGAGGACTAGGGGATAAATCAATGTCTTTATCCAAGGGATCATTCTCAATTGTTTCAAGAGGGAAAAAAATCAACATCCCTATCCAAAGGTTTAATGAAGCACTTGAACCACACTTGAGATAACTTGTTCAACATGATAACGAATAAATAAATGCATATGAAATAGATCTAGATATATCTAAATGCATTCAAATGAAATGTTTTTGTATTTTTGAATAAATTTTGCAATTTTTTTGTATTTTTGAAATATAAATGCAAGAGCATAAAATAAACCTACTTTTGTAAGCATAAAATGTAAATCTAACACCAAAAAGAAAGAGTTGTCATAAAAATAATAGGGCATCTAATTCCACGAAAGAAAAGGGGTAATCTTGTTGGGTTCACCAAAATGTATAGGGTTAAATAGCATATGTGTGTAGAATGAATAGAGTGATATAACAGGGGAATATAAGATCTATTACTAAATCCAAATTCCCAAGGGAGAGGTCCAAATTGATCAACCAAAAGGTTAATGCACAATTGAATCAATCTATGGAGAATATGAATGAAGGAGAAAACCTTATATTTCATTGTGAAAAGTATATGCTTGAAATCTAAAATAAATGAAAGGCAAATACTAACCTCAAAATAGGGCAGATCTGGAAAATGCTAATTTCTGATGTCTGTGTGCAGTTTCAGGCAATTTTGCAACCTATTTCGGATTGGAAATGCCGAGACGGAGAAAACCCAGAAAACTTTTATCTTTCTAGAAGCAGGTAGTCTTTGACCCCGATAAAAGGTCAAAGACTACCTCGAGATTTTTAAGGTTGTCTTTGACTTTGTTCACAAATTTTGGAAGTTCGTTGAAAAGGGTATCTAGATCCAAGCTCTGATTCATAGTCATGTACCTGTACCTACAAGAAAAATGGTTTTGTTGTTTGGATGAGGGGTTTGCCATAGTGAAACCCTAGTTTGGAATCAACCTTAATAATGGAATTGAAATAGAGAATGCTAGCAAGTAGTAGAAGTAGATCTAACAATGAAGCTATTATATTCAATAGATATGCAATTGTATTTGAAATGTAATCAAGTATATTGATATGAAATCTTGAACATGACATTAACAAATGTAAATCAAAACCTCCATGATTGCATGCTTGGAATCCACCTTGAGAGAAGAATGAATGGATATTGAAGATGAACAAAGGATCTTGAAGGAAGATCACACCACCATGATGGCTAGATCTAGGATTTAGAATGATGAATCTTGAATGCTTGAACCAAATCCCTTTAATGGCTTGAATGCTTTAATCCTTGATCTTCAATGGAGAACTTGAATGGAGAAGAGGAATTGAATGGATAATTGCTTAAGAATGGATTCTTGCTTGATCTTGCCTTGAGAAAACCTTGACCACTTGATTTCAAAACTTGATGCCTTGATCATGAAATTGCTTAGTGAATAATGGATGTGAAAATGAGAGAGGAAGGCTTCCTTTTATAGTGATCTAGGGCACAATCCTCTAGAGGTGCCACCTTGGGGAATTAAATTCCAATTAGGCCTCAAACCTTTAATAATGGACCTAAATTAAATATAATTTAAGAGTTTACCATTTCAGAGACCAAAATAGCCGACACAGAAGCGAAAAAACAATTCTTTCTAAAACCTGACATCCAGGAATCATGGGACCTTGAAATTTGGACCAGGGCTCAAGGATGAGGTCAACCCTGACCTAGGTCAAGGACAAGGTCATCCTTGACCTTGAGATCATAGATCTCAGCGTCTCAGTCCAGAGTGCTAGGAAAATGCAGAAAGGAAGTGGAAAAGGGGGCAAAATTAGGGGAAAATGCTAGATCAAAGCCGAGGACCCATTCAAGGTACTTGACATGATCCCAAAACTCCTACTCAAAGGGCTAAATGCTCTTAACATGGAATTTCTTATATTTTAAGATGATACAAGTTCAAAATATATGTAGACTCTACAAGTTTATACCATTATTTTGTATCTTGTAAAAAATAATCTAATGATCCTCTGATGATGTTTAACCATAATTTTTATAGAATGCATCAAATGCTTGAATCCCCATACACCATGTCCATTTATTCTACTATTAAATTTTATCTTTGTGCATTGGACCCCTTAAAATCAATCTTCTTGAGAAGGCTCCCTGCTGCAAATATTGATTCTCTAAAAAATGTCTATAATGGAGCCATCATTTTTATATAGAAAATGAATCCTCAGGCTAGGGTAAACTTTGAAAGTTTTCAATCATTTTGATACGTTGGTATGACTAATCCTATGAAATCAATCAATCACGTGTTTACCAATCATACACCAATTCTAAACCCATTTTCCCCCTGCTATTATTCATCTCCCAGTGATCACTTATCCAAGTTTTAAGGCTCATAGGATTATATTCTTCAAACAAAATGTAATGTCCCCACCAGGGAACCCATAAGGAATAGGTCTAAGTACAAAGAATAGCAACTTTTTTTAAAAACATTAATAAGAACTATTTTGATAATCATGAATATGAACATGTCCTTAAAGGTTCCCTTATTGATTATTATAAATAATAAAACCATTGATACAATTAACTAGCTTAATGAATTCATTTCCTTATCTACTTTACATAACATTCAACTTTCAGGAAAGAGGTAGACATAAATAACACATTACTTCTTTCATAAATTTTTAATACATTTATACTTTCATATTTCTTTTCTTTTCCAATTAACCATACCTACACATAATCCATTTGTACTTCCAAAATATAAATAAACTTGCAATTTAGAAATCCTTACTTTTCAATTTCATTTCAATGATTCAAAGAGAGATAGGGTAGAGGGTACATAACCACATTCTTTTATTACAACTTTATGATTTTCAAATGAACATTCCCTTTGATATTCCTAAAATTACCCCTCCCAAATTATATTTCTTTTTTTTTCAAATATAATTACATCAAATTTCCCAAGGGCTTATAATAGATCTTTACATCTTGAATACAAAAGATAGAGGTACATGATACAATAAAGAAAGTCTTAATCATTGTATAAATTTTAATCCAAGCTAAGACACAAACCATGCATAGTACCTCGAAAGAGATTTTCACCACATGGAACTTGTGAAGTCCCACCTACCCTGTGCTAGGAGATAAAGCCAAGGTTCTCACAAGGCCTAAGGCAATCTAAGGAAAATGAATTGTTCACTCAAATACCAAAAGAGAAAGGGAATAAACAACAAAATATCACCATACTATAACACAACGGTTAAGATTATAGAATACCGTCTAGGTAAGTATCATCACACAACCTATGTATTGGGATCCATCCTGAAAACCATGTAACCTCAGTCCCTTTTTTATGTTAATGATCCACCCTGGAAATTACCCATGGTCTTGGTACTACAACAAGTCTATGTGGAATTTAACATTATATATCTTTCATTATCTTTTGAAACCCCCCTCCCAAGTTAATTTTATGGTTACCACTTGATTATAAACTCACCCATAGGATCCCCTGGAAACCTCTTTGGGTCCTGACACCTATGGTGAGCCACTCACCTAGGATACCTAGTACCCTACCCAAACATGCCAAAAATAAATGAAAACACTTCAAATGCTCTAATCCATATGTTTAAGAAACTCTCTTGTGTACTCAGACCCTCAAGATGAGTCCTAACCTTAACCATATGAAAATTGAGAATAATAACAAGGATGTAAAACAAAAGAAACCTTAAATATAATTTATTGATTAACCTAATGTAGTAAATTGAACATTCAGAGAGGTAAAATAATGTAGATAGAGATTAGGATAAAAAACCAAAAGATACAAACAAAACCCCAAGCCATAAGGTACCCAAACTAAATCCCATGACCCAAAAATTACCATATGAGTATTCCTAGAGACTGATACAAGTACTCCCATAGGGTAGTAAGAGTATCCCCATAGGCTTGTATGAGTAACATGATCAAACTTCTTTACTCGTACGAGAACTGACTCAAAAGCTTCTAGATTTGCTCCAAATTGAATATATGACCATAATAAAGTATGAAGAGTTTTTGGGAAAGGTTTTCTAAGATGGACTTGGTTAAGTTATCTTAGTAGCACATCTATAACCCCTCTCCAACTCACAACATATCCCATATTAATAAAAAACCAAAACTATTTAACGATTCATTGCAAAAATCTGCATAAATAATAAGAAAGGAAAACTAGTTACAAGACTTCCTAATCCATCCTAAACATCCCTAAACAATAAATATATAGAGTAAATAAATCCATAACATCCATAAAGATAATAATAAACCTCCCAGGAAGAAATTTAGAAGAGTTATTCTATCAACATTTCACCATTCTTCTCGAATATCACAAAACACTTTTTCAACATCTTTTCCTAATTAAAAAAATTATTTAACAAGAGACACTTCACATAAAAATTGAATTATGCATATTTAAAAGCACACACACATATATTCATAGACATTTAAGGTAATTTTCCCTGGTTCCAAATCCTACTTGGAATCCTGCGGAGAAAACCCTTTCAAAGTTGAGCAATCCTTAGCTTTAGCTTCCCATATGGACTAGCTCCTTCTTCCAAGCTTCAAATGATGGATATCCTTCCAGAAAATATTTCTAATAAATTCTGGGACAAAATACATCTTTCCTTCTTTGAGATTCTCCCAACTCCAAACTAAATCTTTAGTCTAAAATATTTTCTGAAACAATCTACCAATCTTTTTCTTCCTAAGACCTCGATTCTCTCATTCTTCCCAATACTAATAGATGAACATATGGTTGGAGGAGTTTCTTTACTGGAAGAAACTACTCCAACTACTATAGTTGGTTCAAAAATATTAAAACAACTCTCGTAAGCCTTAATTAAATGTTTTATATATTTTTTATTAACCTATTTTACTTCTCAAGACAATAATTATGTTAAAGGTGAAAAGAATTCCCAAGTAGCTCACATACCCCAAATGGAAACTAACTAGCCTAACTCCTAGGAGGTCTTGAGTTCAAAACTCCTAGGTAAGCTATTTTTACTAATTAAGTGATTTATTACTCTCATTTATTTTATTTTTATTTTACAATAACTTTATTTACTCTACAATCATAAATACATTCATACATGCAAAAACACAGAGCTATAACTATTTTTATATATGTAGGTATATATGTGTGCACCATATATACATACACATATATAATACATAATCCAATTCATCCAATTTTACATTTATCTAAAAGATAGAGAAGCATAATACTTAACATACACAAAGAAACAATGAAAACATACTCTAAAACATAAATAAAAAAATAAAAAAATAAAAAAACTGCCCAAACCCCCTACTAAGATGACTTCCTAAATAGGAACCTAAGTCTAAAAGGGTTCCTTGAGACTATCTTGGTAATATCTCCACACAACAAAAGTTGAGGATTTGAAGGCACACTCAGACCTGTGTAGCCAAGTGAAGTCAATGCTTGGTACCTACATCCTACATCTTCAAGTTGAGAGAACATATACACCAACATATATATACAATAGTGGCAGATAAGGAGGGAGAGTGTGACATCATGTGGATCTCTCAAAGAAGTGACTATGTCTGCCTCTCCTCATCCCACAAGCACATCAGACAATATCAATATGAAAGCATAATTAGATTAGTATGGTTAGCTCTAAAATAATCATAACTCCATAATGAAAAACAAGAATGAATAATTTTTATAACAATATAATCATATGTATGAACAACATGTCATGCAATATTGTAAACTATTTATTACTTTCATAAAACAATTTTATTATCTAAATATATGCTCAAAATGTCTCATCATCTAATTAAAATAGCAAAATATAGAATCTATCATACTAAATGTAATAATCTCATCAGTCAAAATATTAGGGTAGTGGGGTGGGCATTACATCATCCCCCTAGAATTAGGCGTCCTCCTGAAAGCCTACAAATAAATATGGGTGTGTAGCTCTGACTCTTCTAACATCCTCCTATGTGGCTGAGACCTCATCATTGAGGTCCCATAGGACCCTTACTTTCTCTATGGGGAAACCCCTGAGGATCAAAGTTAGCTGCTGGAGAATACATACTAGCTCCAAAGCCAGCTATTTGTCTTCTACCTATAAAGTGTTCCAATCCAATACATGAGTCAAATCTAGAATATACTCTCTAAGAATAGATACATGAAACACATCATGGATACATGTAAGGCTAGGTGGTAGGACGAGTCAGTAAGAAACTAGTCCTATCCTCTCTAGGATCTCAAATGGACCCACAAATATAGGTGCCAACTTAGAACCTTTTCTATAATAGATAGGGATCTTATGTGTATGGAATCTAAAAAATACCTTATCTCTAACAAAAAACTATCTGTCAACTATGTGAGCATCTACATACTTTTTATTCCTATCCTAAGCTGTCACAAGGTGCTCTCTAATTATTTGCACCTGTTCCATATCTTGCAACATTTTTGGTCCAAGGAGTACTCTGTCCTCTAAGCGATCCCAACTTAGAGGTGTATGAAAAGGAGGATCATAAAGGGATTGAAAAGGTGACATACCAATAGAACTGTAATGGCCATTGTGTTGGAAAAATGGTCAGCGCTCTCCTCGAGATTCATGACATGGATTAAGTGCCTTGCATGTCTTCTATAAGCCTAGTTGTTGTATTGAGCATTAACAAGTCAATCTTTTGGTGCAACAACAACCACTACTTGTAACAAGTGGTATCCGAGATTGGTCATTGGTTCGAATCCCCTTGGATAATGCTGAGGGGGAGATTGTTAGAAAATTGGTCAGCACTCCCCTCTGGATTCACGACATGGCTTAACCCCCTCTTGTGTCTTCTATAAGTCTAGTGGTTGTATCAAGTATTAATAGGTTGATCTTTTGGTGCAACGACAACCACTACTTGTAACATATTATTATATGAAAACTCCACTAGGTACAAATAGTCTTCTCAATGGGTCTATTTTTCCATCACATACATTCTAAGGATATCCTCAAGAACTTGATTTACCCACTCTGTCTGACCATCAGTCTTTGGATGATATGCCAAACTAAAGTTTCATTGAGTCCCTAAGGCATGTTGCAATGAGGTCCAAAACTCTAAATTTAACACAAGATCTATGTCTGAGATAACCTTCCTAGGGACACCGTGCAACCTAAAAATATCCTTCATGAAGACCTTGGCTACTGAGGTGGAAGTATAGGATGATTGCATAGGAGAAAAATGTGCTACCTTGGTCAACTTATCAACTGTGACCATGATAGGGTCATGTCTCTGATAAGTGAGTAGTAGTCCCACAATAAAATCCAGAGATATTGTATCCCATTTCCATTCGGGAATCAAGTGTGGTTGAAGGAGGTGTTGGGATTATGGAAAGGTGAGTTACTGAGAGGGGAGGGTTGAATTAGTAACCCTAAAAACTTTTATTCTAAATCCTTAAGACAATACCCTTCATAAACTGACTATCATATTCATAATTATTATTCATTCATGAACATAACTGAAATGTAAAATATATCTAATCTATCAAATAATCATTCATGAAACTTCAGACATTTGCCACAAAGATTTTGGTATTGCAAAAACCCTTGTTAGAAGGTAAAAAATGTGGTTGGGATGATACCCACAAAGCTTCACTAACTGCAGTAATAAAGTTGCATGTTAAAGCATATAAATTTGATCACTTTTGATGATCGTACCTTGTTAGGAGTAACATATAGGACCTGTTAAGATCTATCTTGTTAGAGGATTTAGCAACACTCATTAAGTGTGAACTCAGTTAAGAGATTTTACAATGAGACGATTAAGTCTACTCTATTAAGAGATTCATGCTACAATTGTTAGAAAGTAACAACATAAATGATCTAGATGTTGGGACTTACTTTGCAGAATATTAGGTCTTCTTAGCCCTTATATGAAATCATCTTTCTATGATAGATATGTCCTTCAAATAATGCTCGGTAGCCTTTGGTTTGCTTCTGATATAATCCTTAATACTTAGTCAATACTTAGTATCATAACCCTGTCAAATCTATAGATGTCTCCTATAGGCAGCTACTTCTCATCATTGTTGTTATAATATGTGGTCTTGGCAATGCTTAAATTGTAGCGATTTAGACCTAATTAGGGTTATAGAAACATCTATAAAAGCTTATTGATCAATGATCCATATGAATAACCTAATCAAATCTGCACGAGGATCATCACCAATCCATTTGAAATCTCCAAGAAATCTTTACCTCAATTTATGTAAACCATTTTCTAGATCAGTAAAAACTATTTTCCTTTTTTCAGTGTCATTACAAACTTTTATGTGGATCCTGCATTGCTCGGTAAACATTGTATCTTTTCCTTGATAAATGTTGTTGTTTGGTAATTAGGTATACTCAGTTATCATTGTACTCAGTGTCTTCGATAACATGTGGCTCAGTGTAGATGCTCGATCAAGTCTATGCTCAATTAACATATCATTCTCCTTATGCTCTGCTCAGTTACTATACTTAGTACTTTGACCGACATGTCTTTTTTGCTTTTCTTTACCGATTATATGTGTGGCACTAATGAAAACACTTAATGCAATTAGGTGTAATATTTTTTTCCTTTGGCATTAGTGAAAAAAACACATATGTATACCATTTTTCAAAATATTTTTAAAACTTGTAAACTCCCCATGTCAATATACACTCGGTAAAATACATACTATACATATGATCCCCCTTTTTTCATAGTAATGCCAAAAAGTATGTACTTACAGCTGATCAAAAATATTTTTATGGGTTTTCTGTAGATTTTCCAATTCCTCCTTTAGACTTCGTAGTGCTATTTTTTCTATGCCTACTTGTGCATGCATATCAAAAATATGATCAACTATAGATAGTTTAGGGGTGGACATCAATTATTTTTCCTTTTTACATGCTTCTACATCATCTCAATGTGTGGTAATAACTCAGTCAATAGCTTATTTATTTGATCTCTTATTCGTTCTTCTTCTTTCCTCAAATCATGGTGCAACCCTTGAATATGTTTCACTTTTGAATAATGCACATGAAATGCATGGGGTTCTATGATGAGACTGTACTCTTCTTCAACTCTTCATCTAAATTCTTTAATTGATCATGAATATCTACATTACAAGAATCCAAAGTGCACAATTTTTGCAATACAGTAATGATTTTCTGAATTATACCTTCAATATCATTTACTATTTGAGAAAGTTTTACTTTAGGATTGCCACTACTTGGTTGATATTCTTGGTAACTTTTTCTTCTATCCTCTTTTCATCTCTTTCTTCTATCTTCTTTTCTGTTGATCCCTAAGTTTTGTTATCTATTAGTGTCTTACACTTAGTCATTTTCTAGGCAATGTTAGTCGGTCAACACTGCATCTGAGTCATCATGTATAGGCCGAGTTAAGTATAGACTTGTATATTGTACATTTACTAAGCATTAGTTATTGTCAAGAAGACCAAAGGTCACCGAGTACTTTAGTAATAATTGAGCCATCTTATGTCAAGTTAAGTAGATATGTCTGTTTCAAGCACCAGGGTATGAAGAACAATGGATACTGAGTGCCAGAGATTTCAAATGTCGAGTAAGTCAGATTTGATATATGTGTTTGTAATGGCACAAACACTTAGGTAAACCATTTTGGCTGACATCTACATTATATTTATTATCTTTTGAGGAAATCACAGAGGTGATTATGCTTTAGAATTGTAATCATTAATCTCTATGTAATCTATGTAACTAATCAAAATTGGGGAATGGTTAAGTAACATAAGAAGACAATCTAGATCGTTGATCTTGATTTATGCATTTGATCTATTGTTTATATAAGATGAGATCCAAACCCTAAAACATAATGTATGTGAGAACAGTATGAAGGAGATTTCATACATGCAGAACAAAGAAGTGTTTTGATTATCAAAGATCAGTGACCAAGCAAAGTTGTGAAGGACATAACATAGATATATTTGATAGAGGAGATCAAATCTATATTAGAGGGAGAAGATTTGTTATCAGCATCATAGTGCAAACTAAAGGATTAGGTACTAAATCATTCTAACAATTGAATCAGGGAGAATATCTTAACATAGTGGTTTTAATAGACCTAAGTAAATCTCTTAATCAAGTTCTTACTTTATTGTAAGTTTAAATCCTTTTTCAAGGTAGATTGTATAAGTCTTAAATCTCTTAGTAGGGCAGATCACTCATAGGGTAGATCATTATTTTGTGATCAAACTTGTAGCCCTAATAGACAAATTTTAATACTGTAGTAGTGAAGATTTGTGGGTGTCATCCCCACCCCAATTTTACCTTTCAAGGGTTTTTGGGTAACCAATATTATTGTGTTATGTTTCATTTTCATGGATGATGATTAGGATGTTAGATCTATTTCAGTATTAAATTTGATGTTTGTGTTATGCAAGTAAGTTTATGTCAAAATGGAGTTATTGGTAGATATCTGATTCACCCCCCTCTTGATATCTCACTTTCCCATAATAGATTTCCAACAATTGGTATCAGAGCTAAGTCTCTTAAAGAAATTTAATCACTTGTGAGTCAAAGATCTTGAGATGGAGGTTTATAAGCTGGAAGAGATAATAGAGAATCAAAAGATTGACATTAAACTTGTACTACATTAGCTTGAAGCATCTAGAGGTGAACTGAAGAAATCCTTAAGAAAAAGAAGAGAATTAGCAATACAACATAATGAACCACAATACCAAGAAGAGGATACTAAAGGACTATTTAATAGTGGTAACTTTGATGAAAGTGACAAAGCCATAAAAGATCTACCAGAGAAAAACAATATAGTGAATGAGGACATCAGAAATCTTAAGAGAGAACAAGAATACAATCAACAAGACTTTGTGAAGTTGTTGAACAAAAAAAGAAAGCTAAAGAAGATAAGACAATGACTGAAGAAGATAAAAGAAAAATATCTATGAGACTTGATGAAAGGACATGTGACATGGAAAGGTTTACAAATAATCAATTGGACATGGTAAATCAACTGCTACTTTCTAATCAAGAGTTGGGCAGGAAAGATGTGGAAATCACAAATTTGAGATGAGAAAATAGCCAACTGAAGAATGAACTAAGATCTAAAAAAAGAACTAAATGAGAGGATGAACAAGCCTAATGAAGTTGTGAGATACTTTGAAGAACTGTTAAGGTCACCTAGAAGATTGAGTGATACTTCTGGACTTGGACATGATGAGCACCTTTCATCCACTAAGGAAGGAGAATCATCAAAGAGTGGAGAACAAAGGAATGCAAAGATAAAGAACAATAAAACTACATGCCATCATTGTGTAATTCTAGGACATACAGCTAACATCTGTAGAAGCAAACATGGTAAGTCTGATCCTAAACCAAAGTTCAATGGATATTGTTTTAACTGTAAGAAACATGGACATCAGGCACATGAATATAGGACAAAGGTCAGTAATCCACCTGCATCACCTAGATTTTAAGGACATTATTTTAACTGTCAGAAATATGGAAATAGAGCACATGAGTGTAGATCCAAAGCTAAGTGGACATCCAATCAGCAAACCAAGGTACCTAGGAAAGGTAACACATACAATTGAGACTACAATACATATTATAGTTGTCATTATTGTGGAAAATATGGTCATATTAGAGCAAACTATTAGAAGACACATTTTAGAGGAAAATCCAAGAGTTGGATGAGTGGAAGTATGGTCTGTTACAAATGCAATAAGATTGGTCACTTAAACAGAGATTACAGAGCACACATAATGAGCAATGAACAATTCAAGAATGAAGAAATTATTGATTAGATGAGAAATCAGATGAATAAGACATGGAAGAAGAAAGAGGAAGCAAGCAGTAGTGGATCCAGTGAACCTGAGGTCACCCAATCCAATGAATCAGGTGATCACACTACTTCAAACTAAGCAAAGAAGGTATGTGAGGAACTAAATTTTATAATGCTTTATTTTATATCAATTCTTAACATTTGATAAGATGAAGTCCATATCTACATAGATTTAGATGCATAAGGACATATTTGAGAAAGAAAATTTTTTGTATATTTGATGTCGAGCATCAATATTTTAGCCCATAGTGACCTAATCACTAGTGTATGTCAAGCTCCTATGGTAGCCGAATACATGATATAAAAAATTGGCTGGAGGATGGACCAGTTAAGATCACTAAAGAGATGATACATAGAGTGACTGGCTATCCTAGTCTTACAGGGAAGAAGAATATGAGATGTGAAAGCAAAGAGACTATTCAAGCCAATACCCAGGCAGTATGGAATAAAAGAGGAGTGACCATTTCAACAATCGCAAATCCAAAAATTGATTTCGCAGTGAGGGTGATTGCACATAAGTTTTACCAATCTAGTAGGCTAGACAGTGTTCCATGTGTAGCAATAGACCAAGCTTGGAAAATGGTAAAGAAGGATCATACCTATGATCTTTCTAAGCTACAACTGAGAACCTCACATACATCAGGAAAGTGAAGAGTTCAATGTGTAAGTTTGGTTCTCTACTTGTCTGTCTATTTTTCTATATACAAAATATTTTTCCTACTATTGGGGATGTTGCATGGGATAAGAACCGACCTATCACTTGAAAAATAAGTGAATTTATTGATCAGATAGGTGAAAACTTTGAGAGTGTAATGGATAGTTACTTTGTGGAGTTTAAGAAGAAAATGAGGAAAAGGAGTAGAATCCCAGTATCACTAGTAGAAAAGTATTATAAGGACATATGTTTTCTAGTTGATACAAACTTTAGATATGCACAAGCATTTGAATTGAGGGTATCATGACTTAGACCATTACCTTATAAAGTTAACATAGATGAAACAAAAAAAATAATAAAAACCCTATTAGTTGAAGAAATTGACAAAAAGGCTAAGTCTTTTGGGACTTATGAGGAGGAAAAGTCCAAAATAACCATGGGAATGAAATCTACAACCATGGAAAGAAAAAGAAAGAAGATAGTGAAAAACCTAGAAAAGATGCTAGGAGAACGTGAAGAGGAAGATTCACCTCTTGCATTGACTCAAGGGTTAGGAGAAGATAAGTCTAGTGAGTCTGAAGGGAATGAAGAGGAAGAGATAGTAGTTACAAAGAAAGGAAAGAATGCATTAGTTTTCAAGCCTATTAAGAAACAAATACAAAAACCTAAGCCCACTCCCTCCCTAGTACTTAGACCTAGAACTAGGGCAACTTCTACTATTCCACCTATTGAGCCACAAAAGAAGACCCCTACATTAGGGAAGAGAAAACCAGTTCAGGCTAAGGCTGTGCCAAGAAATTTAAGGAAGAAACCAAGAAGAAAGTTGATCTTGGAAAAATATGATGAGGAAATTGATTTTGATGAGAATATTAAGAAGAAGGCACTACCTCAAAGGAAACAATTGACTATGGATGAGATATGCCACAACATCAAGAGCACTGTTGGCTTAGCAGGATTCAAACAAATCAAATTTGAGAAACTGAGCATTGAGGATAAAGAGAGTAGAGGAAGCTATGCTTGAGATGCTTTGTACATTCAAGATGACACCATTATAGATGGGGAACCTTATTCCTAAAGAATTGTATAGGAGGATAGCTCAGAAATGGGAATATGCCTTGATGATCAAGAAGCAAATAAGGGAGAGCAATCTAGCTCAAGTCATGCTAGACTTATCCCTAACTACAACAAGTAGTACATGGAGAAGTATAGAAACAGATTTGTTCCCAAAATTCAAGCATATTCCATTATACAACACAAGGTTGAAGAGATTGTGCAATAGAGGACAAGATTATGGAAAATTATCTTTGGTCTTATAGTTAACAAGAGTGCACAACTGAGTGCAGGAACATCTAGTGGAGTGGAATTGGATAATAAGAAAGATATCAATGATCCACATACTATTGAGGAGGAAGCAAAAAAGAAGACAAAAATAAGTGAATCACATGATGTGATCAAAATTGTTGATATTACTGAAGATACTCTAGTGAAGACAAATGTATTCACTGAGGAGGAAATTCAACAACATATAAAAGTTGAGGTAGCCTCAGAAAAATTTCTACCAAGCACCAATCCGGTACTAATACAAGTACAAGATTATCCCCAGATTAAGAGTACTTCAACTATGTAGACTACAAAAGCAAGCTCACACATGGTCACAGTTGATCTACAAGCCTCACAAAGTGATAGTTTTGAGAAACAGGACAAGTAAAAAATCACACCAAAGATTACACTTGCCGAGGAGAAACATAAAGAGCAAGCCGAGAAGACTCTTAAAGAGAAAGCATATCAGTCTGCATTAGTTGTGATAAGTCCTCATGTGGAAGGCATGGAAAAGGAAAAGAATGAGGAAGAGAAAGAACATGAAAAATAAGAGCCTAAAGAACTAGAAGCAATCAAATCTCTTATACATATGCTGAGTGGAAACACACTGAGAAAGAAAACACAAAAGAAAAAGGAGAAATCTCCTGCCACACAGGTGACACTCGATGAAATTATAATGATTCCTAAGTGGGACAATGATAACTTGATCTATGAATAGATGCAAATATTATAGGATCTTTTGAAGAAGAAGAGTAAATAGGAAGAGTTGAGAAAAGAACATCAACAAAAGTAGGTATTACATGAGATCAAAGGTATCTTCATTTATGCTTTTGAAATGGATGATGTCAATGAATCTGCACCTATCTTAGAACAACTTGACCATATTGTCAAGAAGGTGAATGATGATGATAATGAGGTGAATGATGATGAGAGCAAGGCAAATGATAAATTGTTACAGTGGTCTGAAAGGAAGTTTGAGATGAAGGTGTTGAACAAGATCTCAACTGACATTGTAGTAAAATAAGTAGAACTTTTTGCCTTAGTCACAAATTTAGAAGTTGTGTAGAATGCACATTCTCTGTACAAAAAGTTATGCAATGTTTAAGAGTTTACTAAGGATAATCAAGACCTGATAGATAAATTACAGTTATATTTAAAGTCTATAGGTCACTCACTGAGCATGTATGCAAGTTCCAGCTCCATCCATTTTACCAGGTTGTTACATGCCCAAGGTAAATTAGCCAAGTTGGTGGCTAATGATGGTAAAATAAGGGCTAGAATAATTTATATACAAATAATGTTGACACCTCATCTCAAGGTTATGCAGAAGGAGTTAGTCACAACAAAGGAGTTAGTACAGAAAGATCCTCATCTTTCTATTACCGAGAGCCTAGTTGAGCTAGCTGCTGAGCTAGAAATAAAGTCACAAGTTTTGAAGTCTGTAAGGTCTGGTTGGGACAATGCATTAGCTAAGGTAATGCAACTTCTTAAACCATTTTTGGATAAATATTTCAAAACCCCTACTCCCTAGGAACTTCAAGTGACAAAAACAAGGGGGAAATAAAATGACATGACAAAATACTAAAGGGGAAATGTTAAAGGTCAAAGGGAAAATGACAGAGAAATGATAGAGTTCAAAGCAAAAGAAGACACAAAAATAGACATAGTGGAATAATGGTATGCCATAATATTTTTGTAAATGTATATATTTGGTTGTATGTCAAAAATACTCTTATGTACATATATGTGTAGAATATTTTTTGAAGATTGAGTCAAAGTCTTAGGGGGAGTATACATATAGGAGTTTTTGATATTACTAAGTACTCATGTAATGTAATGTAAAATGTCATGATAAAGTGTTTTTTACACTAATGTCAAAGGGGGAGATTGTTGATCCCTAAGATTTGTTGTCTATTAGTGTCTTACACTTAGTCATTTTCTAAGCAATGTTGGTCGATCATCACTGTGATCGATTCATCATGTATAGGCCAAGTTAAGTATAGACTTGTATATTGTACATATACCGAGTAGTAGTTATTGCAAGCAAGTTAGAGGTCACCAAGTACTTTAGTAATAGTCAAGCTAGCTTAGGCCAAGTTATGTAGATATGTTTGTGTCGAGCACCAGGGCATGAAGAACAGTGAATGCCAAGTGCCAAAGATTTCAAATGCCGAGTAAGCCAGATTTGATATATGTGTTTGTAATGGCACAAAGACTTAGGTAAATTATTTTGGCCAACATCTACATTATATTTATTGTCTATTGAGGAAATCACTGAGGTGATTATGATTTAGAATTGTAATCATTAATCCCTATGTAATCCATGTAACCAATCAGAATTAGGGAATGGTTAAGCGACATAAGAAGACAATCTAGATCACTTATCTTGATTTATGGAGTTGATCTATTGTTTATATAAGATGAGATCTGAACCCTAAAATGTAATGTATGCGAGAAGAGTATGAAGGAGATTTCATACATGTAGAAAAGAGAAGTGTTTTGATTATCAAAGATCAGTGACCGAGCATAGCAATGAAGGACATAATATAGATATATTTGATAGAGGAGATCAAATCTATATTAGGAGAAGATCTGTTATCAGCATCACAGTGCAAACTGAAGGATCAGGTACTGAATCATTGTAATAGGTGAATCAGGGAGAATTTCTTAACAGAATGGTTTTAATAGACCTAAGTAAATCTCTTAATTGAGTTCTTACTTTGTTTTAAGTTTAAATCCTTTTGCAAGGTAGATTGTATAAGTCTTAAAGCTCTTAACAGGGCAGAACCCTCACAGGGTGGATCATTATTTTATGATCAAACTTGTAGCCCTAATAGGAAAACTTTAATACTATAGTAGTGAAGATTTGTGGGTGTCATCCCCACCCTAGTTTTACCTTTCAAGGGTTTTTGGGTAACAAAAATCATTGTGTTATGTTTTATTTTCATGGATGATGATTAGGATGTTAGATCTATTTCAGTATTAAATTTTATGTTTACGTTATGCAAGTAAGTTTATGTCAAAATGGAGTTATTGGTAGGTATCTGAATCTCCCCCCCTCTCAGTATCTGAATTTCCCATAATAGATTTCCAACACTTTTCTACATCTGTGTTGGGTGAATTGATCTTTCTAGTTAAAATAACAATTTGGTCAATGTTAGGTGCACTCTCATCAATATTGACATCTGGTACAACTTCCATCAATATTTATTTTACATCTTCAAGCATCTATTTGTTCTTATTTTCTTGCCTCATCTTCTCTTGAGCTACTTTCCTGGTGCATAGCTCTCCATATTTTGTAAGAGCTTTGGGGTCCAATGTCCTCGGGTCACAATCAGGTATTTCAATGATCTCATCAAGTGTGACTAGAACTTTACTTGCATGTTTCTTTCTTTTCTTCTTCTCCTAATTTCTTGATGATGGGAACTAATTAGGTGGAATTGGAGCCTATTGCTCCTGATGTATCTTTGGTTTCTTAGTAGACACATTACCTTCCTTGTCCTTCCCCATAGAAATTCACTCAATCTAAGGTCCTAGGGATTGTGGCCTTGTGCCTTTAGTAGATTTATCTACTTTATTTTCATTTTTATCTTCTTCATCATTTACCTCTACATTCGTGGTCTTGGTGTTCTCTCCATCTTTTGTAGAATCACCACAATGCGCAATGTCTTTTTATACTTCACCACCCTTGTCATCAATTGTATTTGTAATACCCTAAAATTGGCACCTATTAAATTTGACTAATTTTGGTGCATTATCTTCAATTTTACATCTTCAAAGTCCTAGTTCCCTAGGCAAATTTCTCTCTCCTACTTGACTTAATTCGACTTGATGTCAATTGCAAAGACCATAAATTGCATTAATCAAATATCAAAATTAATTCCTAAAGTCCTTGACTTTAATTAGCTAAATTACCCCTATGATAATTTAATTTAATCCTAAGGTCTTAAGTGCTTAGAACTAAATTAAATCCACCCCATTTGGCTAATTACCCATAAAAGGAATTAATAAATATTTAGTTAATTGAATGGACACCTCTTTATTTGAATTTAACAATTTGAATTACTCGAAAGGTCACCTCCCACATGTGGCAAATTCCATTCTTTTAATTAAATAAATCATGCTTTTTTGTCTCAATTGGGAATGAAGAGTCAGGAGTTTCAAATCAAGAAACTCTTCATTCCTCTTCTGGCTTTTCTATTTAATGGACCTCTTTTTCTCATTCAAGGAGCCAATTTTTGAGAGCATCCTTACTATAGCGAATTTTAGTCTCATTTAATTCAATGCTTTTTATTGCATATTAGCTCAATATTTCATTATTAGTTTAATCTTGCATCTCATATTAGATTAATTTGCTTATTTGTTCTTAGTATAATATCATCTTTATTTCAAGTTCTTAAAAACAAATAAAAATCTGCATTTCATATCTCTTTTAAAGCATTTCTAGATTAATTGCACTCATCTTAGTTTAATTTCAGTTTTGCATATCATTATAGCTTTGAAAATCCTCCGTTGTTGGATTGGTCTTATGGTTGTTGGCTCTCACTCTGAGAGTAATTGAACACCCCATCCACATAGGAGGCAACAGGTCGATTCAATCGATGTTGTGAGATGGTAAATTCATGTTCATACTCACCATCTCATGATTGAGCAATGACTATGTTGCATTTGTGCCTGATTTAGAGGTCCACATTCAGACACACAAAGTATCCTCTACTTTCTCAGGTGGTATTGTGTATGTGAAAATTGTACCTATTTATGGGACACAACACTTCAGTAAAACATTATTGGTTAATAATCCAAAAATATGTAATAAAAACAAATATCATTAACCAGATGATTTACTTCCTTCTAGTAGATGCGAGTATGGTATTCTCAGATTCTGACCGAGATCAGTGACAATGCAACACCTAAATGAAGGATTTGAATGTAAAAAGTAATGAAATGGATGCAAATTTAATCTATATTTTTAGATTTTCTATGCAAGATAATGATGAAATCTAGATGAAAAATTGATCTAAAACAATGAATCAAATCTATGCTATGAATCAAGAAATCAATGTTAGCAAAAGAATCTCAACAATTGCACAAATCTCAATGATTCAACAATATGGTGCTGCTATTCTCCAGATGCTTGATTCTCCAAGTTCGTGATCGTTTGTGAAGGACTAAGGCCTATTTATATAGAAATCCAAGGTTTTGAGAACTCATGGAAAGCCAAAAATATCTCCCTGATAAAATTGAATTGATTGATGAGTTATTAGGAATTTTAGAAATAGTTATCTCACAAAATCATGCAAAATCAGCTTTTTAACTCAAATTAGAAGTTCATATCACTCCAATTTGCTTTTCAACTCACAATCACATGTTGAGTTTGGAAAGTTAACAAATTGAATTTAATAATTGATTTTGAGTTTAACTGATTTTTTGATTTGTGCACAGAGTTTATTTATTTTCCATGTGCTTTTATTCCCAACTTAACTGATTTGAACAATTAAATAAATGATTTATGGGTTAATCAATTATTTAATCAAACTTTATTCAAAATTACATCCTTAAATTTGACAGTTTGATTTTAATCAATTAAATAAATATTCAATCAATTATTTTTAGAAATTATGATTTATTGTCAATAAATGATATTAATTAGGAATAAATATTAATTAAATCTAATAAAATTAATTAAGTGGCTAAATGAAGTTTAATTAATTAAATATTCAACATATTCAATTAATTGACTTTAGGATAAATAAAATAATATCATTTATCACCAAATAATATTTAATTAGAAATAATTAGGATAAATTAGGAATATTCTCTGATGCAGAATTGAGATAGGATCGATTATGTTTTTGATTATTTGATGTGGAGATGTGCCTTAGGTTAGGACTTTAGGGTCAATTTTGATCAATTTGTTGATGTAGGAGGTCAATGGTACTGAAGCCCATTTTTGGGGTATTACATTTTGCCCCTCTTTGAATTACTATGTGAAGCACAGTGGTTCAAAGATTAATCTGTTTGATGAGATCCAGACTCAGTTATGTGGTGGAGAAACTGATCTTGGAAGATTAACTGATTCTGAGACAGAAACTAATTGGAAGTTTTTGAAGATGTTGATCCAGGTCTTGGTTGACCAAAGAATCAAGATGATGTTAACCGTAGCAACAATGAACTAGTGATTATGAAGAAGTGATAAAACACCTGATTCTGAACCTATGATTATGAGGAATTAGATATCTTGAATCTAGACCTGATTGTCCAAAGGAATCAAAAGGATGCCAAATCCGAACCCTTTAGTTATGAAGAATCAAGGAAATAACACTAATGAACCGATGATTATGAAGAGCTGATACAGTTTACAAGATTAAGAGAATACCAAATTGATATGGATTTTGATGAATCTGATATGCCTTAAGCGATGAGGACTTTTTGATGAGTCAACAATTAGATGTGGTTATTGTCTTGATTGCTAAAGGAAGTTTTGATTAATAGATTTAATTAATAATATAGAATACCATGCCCCCTTCAGGATTAAAATCGAAATCTGGTGAGAAAACCAACATGAAATGATTAGAAACAACATAATCGATTATAGAAGTGGTTGTACATGTTCGGGGACACATTCTACATTGTTTATGGGTCCTGTTGACCAAGTTTGACTAGGTTTGACCATGAGTTGATCATGGTTGACCAAGTTGAAAATTTGAAAGTTTGATGTTAGATAATCAGTTAAGTTAAATACTAGATTTCTGTGATGTTTTGAAGGTCGATTATGCAAGCAGTCGACCGTCCTGGGTCTAAATTTTAAATCGCATTTTTGACAATGTCAACGATCTCAGATTTTGATTTTCATCTTGAAAATGGGTTCATAATGCCAACATTAGCTAGGGGTGCAATTTTCACGCAAAACAAAGTACTTCAAAAATTTAGGTCAAAACCTATATAAGGCCAAAATGGGTCATTTTCAATTCATTTGAACCATTTGACTTTTAAAACCTTGTGGAGCCCTCTGAGATAAAAAATGGTGGTCTCAGTCTCCTCACATCGATTTGAGCACTTGCAATGATACCAATGACCACGACAGTACGAGAACCCGGTAAGTGGACCTCTAAGCCTCTTTTGATTCAATTTAGCACGTTTTAATATGCATTTTAGGATTTTTTTAAAAATTGTTTTTAACATTTTTAAATTTTGCTTTAGGGAATGTCATACAACATGTGGTTGTGTGTTGTAAGACATTTAAGGTCCAACTAAATTATCGTGTGTGTCATAGTATAGTGTCGTATGGGAGACACCCATCTCTCGTATGACATTTCATCAAGTCCCTTAGTTGTCGTACGGGGACATGTAAATTATCGTATAACCATAGAATGTCGTATGGGTAGCTATATATTTTCATACGACAATTGACATCGATTTTTATTTTTTGAAATATTGTATGGGAAACAGTAAGCAATTTTGAGGTCCTTAGGCAATTTTTCTAAAAATTTTAATTGTCAAGTTGAATTCCATAGCTTTTAATGCACCTTCTGATATATCCATTTTCTCATTTTACATGCATGTATCATTGTTTTTGAGTGAATTATTGATGTTAGGCCTATTTTTGTGTTTTTTAGGTTAGAACCCCGATATCCATGTCTATGTCTTTCATCCAACGACCCAGAGACTATGTTTCACGTTGCTAGATCCTATGAGAGTTCACCTTCTCGCTTGTGGATTCGAGTTCTTGATAGATTTACCCGACATTTGGGTAAATCACAGTTTGATCATTGCTCTGGTGGAGAGATTTCACTTAGAGACACAAAATTTTCATCTCCTGACATGGGAGATTACAGTTACTCCATATGATGTGTATCAGATTCTTCAGATTCTATTTCATGGACCCCGCTTGGAAGAATCTAAGTTTGGAGAATATAGGTCTACAGGCATTTCGTACACTATTTAGAGCAGATGAGCAAATTGCACAACAAATATCATGGGAGGTACTAGTGTAGCACTACGAGAAGATCCATAGGCTTGAGTGCATTATCATCAGCATGATTAGCGGGATTATTATGTCTGATCGTCAGCAGAACAATCTTCTCATGGGGTGGGCCCCGATGGTTTAGAGACTGATGGAACATCTGGGTGAGTTTGGTTGGGGTCAGTGTTTGCTGGCCTATATGTTCATGGATATGCAAGATATTGTCTACCACGAGGGTAAGACATTCACTTATGGAGTGATTGTTCTCCAGATCTGGGTATGGGAGCATATTCCCATATGCAGGCCCATTTGTGGTGATGAGAGGTAGGATAAGGAGCCTCTGATTTACAGGTAAGTATCCAGGTTTTGTTACCTAGGTGAGGATGGGTAGGATGAAGTACTGGTGCTAGGTCCTTGATGATATGAAAGTGGTCGGCTGGTGACCATACTTACAGGTGGAGGCTTGGCCTACGATGAGGGCTCAGTTCGGCTACTTCTATTAGAGTCAAATATTGATAGGGTGCTCTACTAGCATCCTAGAGTGGTTTTAGATCACTCAAGTTTGGAGGTAGTACAACCTCATTGATGAGCCCCATGAGTTTTCATCTTATGCGAGACAGGTACGTGAGATCAGACTAGGATGGTCACCCAGATTGTCATATGCAGTATGCAACCTGGAGCATAGTGCACTCCAGAGTAGAGACTGGGATTACCAACCATAAGTGATCGATGTAGGAATTACAAATGCCTACATGACATATCTAGTAGAGCATCCTATGAGGCGGTTCTTTGATCCAATGGAGCTGATACCCATGATGGAGGAGGAAGAGGATGTTATAGGTGCTCTCTAGGGGAGAGGACATAGGAGGAGGGAGGTTCAAATCCCTATGGCTCAACCAATTCCTCTTGTGAAGAGGGTAGTAGGGTTACCACCATGCCCTATAGGAGATTTCAAGCCTACCCATAAACCACAGGCAGTTCCATTGGTTAGGCTGACAGTTTTGTAGCGGCAATATTCGTAGGGTGAGGGTGGGAGTTTAGGTGGTATTGGCAATACTGTAGCTGCCAAGGAGGTATTAGGTGCACATCAGGACACACCTATGGATGAGGTGTAGGAGGTGCCTAATTTTGATATAGGAGCTGAGGTTCAATGTCGTAAGGTGCAAACTGATACAAGTGGTGGCACAGATGAGACCATGGCTGAGGAGGAGGTAGCAATAAAGGAAGACCCAAGGCTGAGGCAGACACCTTAGGATGTGATGCAGTCAAGGATGGTGGATCCAATTAAGGATGGTCTAAACCTTGTAGCCAATAGAACAACACAATGGAAAACACCATACAAAAGATACCATACTAATTGTTTCAAGTAATTTGCATTAACATGCCTAACTATAAGGCTTTCCGGGTTAGGACCAATTACAAACAAAAACAATTCTACAAGATCCACACTCAGATCCAATACAATCTCAGCTAGTTTAGCTCTGAAGACAATCAGAAGCTGATGGAAAGCCTAAGGTAGATCTAAACTTGAGCTCACAAGCCTCCAAGCAATCTCCTTGTTCCCAAGTGTGCAAACCACTACCTTTGCTATCATAAACTATCAGATAGTAATTTGATCTGCAAGATCATGCAAGATATTTTCCACAACTTTGCCAACTTCAGCTTCAGTAGCGCCTCCAAAATGATTCTACTAAGAACTCCCTAAACATCTACCCAAACACCCCCTTAAATACTAAATCATCAGCCACACGTCGGCTAGATGAAACCCTTAACTCCTCTTAACAAATATTAAATGTCATACAAGATAGCTTACAAATTGTATACAAACATTTAATTCCACATGTCAGCCTCCAGATCCACTTAGGAGAATCCAACAAAAGATAAAAACAATAAATGCACCAAGTCGGCCCAACAAATCACATAGAACTCCAGTCGGTAAGCCAGATCTACCGAGTAGTAGTGAAATAACTGAGCAAGCCAAACATCATCGAGCACCAGTGTTGACCGAGCACCATAGGCATAATTGAGTAAAACTTTCACCGAATGCCACAGACTATCAAGTTCCTTCAGTGATCGAGCTTCCTTAAATGATCAAGACCGTTGGTCAAGGCTGCAACTGAGCAAAACTAGCCAAAATACAAACACCCTATGCAGTTCCACCAAGGACCAGGAATGTCCCTGACTTAACCTTAGATGCCCTTGCATCAAGATGTGATTCAATGGATACAACACTAGCTAAGGGACCATAGATCCCATACCTTATTCTTAGAGGTCCAGCTAAGAGAGCATGATAGGCAACTAAGGGAGTCACAGGTGGAGGTTAGGTGACTATAGGCAGAGGTCATCCACTAGATTGGGCAAGCTGTATACTATGTTTCTGCTTACTTCTCAGTCATGCCACCAGGGCAGAAAGTTACCTCATACTCTTAGTATATGCTAGCATCTGAGGGAGCGAGAGCGTCGCAGGCCAAGCCACCACCAAATGCACCTGCAGGAGGAGGAGCAGTGCTTGATGTTGAGGACCAGGCCAATAGTTGATAGCATTTTGACTCATTTTGACATTTTGTTGTACTAGATAGCTCATTAGAGGTAATTTTTCTTTTGTATCATATGCACTTTGTGCACCCCTTGTATAATATCAAGTTATATATATGTGTGTGTGTGTGTGTGTGTGTGTGATCATTTTTGGATTGGTTGTTGCTTCATAACACTTATTTTTTTAATTATTGTATCACTTTAAAATGGAAGCACTTCCATGTTGAGAATGTTTAAACATTCGAGTAAGTGGTTTGGGGTCATGTCAAGTGCCTTGAATGGGTATTTGACTGGATCTGGCTGTTTCCCCTATTTTGCTTCTCTCCCCCTAATTCTAGCCTCTTTTTGACAACTTTCTCTGAGAAAATGAAGACTTTGACTTTTTGGGTCAATGATGACCTGAAGGGTCAAGGTTGACCTCGACCCTAACCTAGGTCAAAGTTGACCTTGACTCTGACCTAGGGCAGAGTCAACCTCAACTTTGACCCCAGGTCTAAATTTTAGGTTCCAAAAGTTTCAGGATGTCTGGCTTCGGAAAGTTTTATTTCTCACTTCAGGGTCGGCTATTTTAGATTTTGAAATGGTAAAATCTTAAATGATATTTAATTTAGGTCCATTTCTAGGGGTTAAGGTTAATTAGGATTTAATTCTCCAATGTAATCCTCTCTAGAAGTTTGTGCCCTAGATCACTATAAAAGGAAGCCTTCCTCTTATTTTTTGCATCCACTTTTCATGATCAAGACATCAAGCTCTCAAGTGCAATCAAGTGATCAAGAAAGCAAGAAGGAGAAGGAAAGCATTCAAGCATTCATTCATCCTCAAGCATTAAAGCATTCATCACAAAGATCCATTGTTAGCCATTGAAGCATTCAATCTCTTTGGGGCCCTCTTGTTGAAGATTTCTCCATTCACATTCATTCAAGCTTCCTCCCTGTCCAAGATCCATTCAATATTGGTGTTGAATATCTAATGCAATTGATTTGAGACATCCTACATACATTTCTTTCATTTCTATATCCATACTTGTGGATTCAAGGATTTGAATCCTCCACAAGAGTTTCAACATAAGCAAGGTGAATAGTTCCATTTACTTTGTTTAATTACATTGCAATTTCAATTACATTTCAAGGTTGATTCCAAATTGGGGTTTTACCAAGGCAAACCCCCCCATCCAAACAATAAAACCTTTTTCTTGCAAGTACAGGTACATGACATCGAATTGAAGTTCAGATTTGGATACCCTTTTTGATGAACTTCTGAGATTCACGAATAGAATTTTCATCAGAGCTATTTTGGGTCAAGGTCAACCTTTAGTGGGGGGTAAGATTGTGCCCTACTATCTGGGTCAAAGTCGACCTAGCTCCGAAAGACAAAATTTTTTATGGGTTTTCTCTATCTCAACATTTCCAGTTCAGAGCAGGTTGCAGAATTTCCTGAAATTGAACACAGACATCAGAAATTAGTCTTTTCTAGATTTACCATATTTTGAGTTTAGTATTTATCTTCTATTCATTTTTTATTTCAAGCACATACTCTTCATAACAAAATATAAGGTTTTCTCCTTCATTCATATTCTCCATAGATTGATTCTTTTGAGTATCAACCTTTTGGTTGATCAATTTGGATCTCTCCCTTGGGAATTTGGATTTAGAAGTGGATGTTTTATTTTACATCATCAAACATTCAAACATACATTTTACCCCTCTACATTTTTGGTGAACCCGACAAGCTTACCCTCTTTTCTTTTGTGGAATTGGATGCCCTATCATATTTATGGTTAAATTCTTTCTTTTATGGTGTTGGATCTTGCATGTATTAGATTTATTTTATATGTTTGCATCTCATATAAAATAAAAGTACAAAAATAATCATTTATTCATGCTTTGTGTTCTTCTAGTTTAGTTCATTTGTGTTGCATTGGTATATGAGCTTTACTACCTCTAATCTTACTTATAACATTCTAGTTAGAAGAAGTCGTAGACTCGTGGGTGCCTTTGATCCTGAATCTTCCTCTCTTTTCCTTAGAATCTTGGATGACTATTTGATTATTCATGATTCCAACCCTATTATGGAGAAAAACTCTTCTCACTCATCTCATGGTGAGGATGATGCTTTAAGAGTTCATCTTGAACAAGTCCAAAAACTTTCAATTGAACTTGATAAAATGGGTAATTGGCTTATTCAAGAAAACCATAATCAAGATTTTGTGCAAGATATCGATGCTCTTAAGAAAGTTCTTTGTGATAGTGATCAAGGTGTTAATCTCTTGCATGTTTTTACTCATCTTGTGCATTTAAATGTTAAACCTTTAGCTCAAGAAGCTCAAGATTTAGGGTTGACTCCTCCTGTTACTAGTATAGAACCTTCTTCTGTTCCTTTATCTAATATTCCTACTTATACTCCTTCTTTGGTGAATGTGATGGTTCCCTCTATTCCTATGAGTGTTCCTCTTATGTCCCTTCCTACATCACAACCTTCTTATCATAATGTTCCTTTTACTTATTCTCATCCTCTTCCAGCTGTAGTTCCAAGTGTTCCTCTAGTTGTGTCTTCCATTCCTGCAGTTTCTTACACTACCTAGCATTTCTAATGTTGCTATTCCTCTTATTTCTTATAATGACTCAACAATCATCATTTTGGCTCAAACTGTGTTATCTTTACAACAACATCTTGTATCCTTGACTCAAAACAAGTTTAGCATTCCTACATGTGACATGGGAAGTCCTTTGTCCTTAGATATTATTCGTACTCCTGTTCCTCAGCAAGTTGATATGCCTCATCTCAAGAATTACAACGGAAAAGGAGATACTGTTCATCATGTTAAGACATTTCAAATCCTTTGTAGTGATTATTCTCATGACCATAAAATTTTAGCCAAGTTGTTTGCTAGAACTTTTTGTGACAAGGCTTTATAGTGGTATTGTTCCTTGCCTCCTTATTCTATTGACTCATTTCCAAAACTTGCTAATGCTTTTATTCAAAAATTTCAAAATATTGGTCCACAAGTGTCTTTGACTGATTTGATGCATTGTAAACAAAGTGCTAAGGAAAAATTGATTGAATTTATTGGTAGATTTAAGCATTTGCATGCTTAGATTTCCTATCATGTTCCTGATATTGATATTCAAGGTATGTTTATTTCAAATTTGCAAAAGGATATTAGAGATAAGATTCTTCTTATTGAATTTACCTCTTTTCAATAACTTTGTGCAGTGCTTCATCATTATCAATTACAAGTGAGTCAATTTGAGAGCAACACTCCAATGGCTCTTGTTCCAGTTGATAGGAGTGATGTTGCTCCTAATCCAAACAAATTTCAAAAAATCAACAACTATGTGAAGATAAACAAACAAGTGAATGCAATTGCTGACCAAGTTGTTGTTGCATCTCACAATGCCACTTCTGCATCCACTACTTTTCAATTAAATCTTACGTTTTCTCCTCTCTTTGAATCTTTACATTCTATTATGAATAGGTTGTTAACTACTAATATGATTACTTTACCTCCTATTCGACCTCTCTTACCTACAATGATAGCATCTAAATCTTTTGATCCTAAAGCTTTTTGTCAATATCACTATCAGAATGGTCATGACATTGAGAAATGTTATTCTTTAAAAGATAAGGTTTAGGACTTAATCGACTCTAATGTGTTATTTGTTGATAATCTTGATGGTAGCGGGAACAAATTTGTCTCTCCTCCTAATCAAAACCTTCAAATCTATATGAATCCTTTACCTACCCATGATACTAATACCATTGCTTAGCCATCTTCTATGGATATTATGTATGATTCAAAGATGGATGATCTTAATCACCTTGTTAATCAAGTGGAGCATGTTGTTCAATCTGTATCTCCACCTCAGCCTCAACCTCAACCTCAAGTTCCACCTCAACCTAAACTAAAAGCACAGGTTAAATTGAAAACTCAACCTAAACCTTGAAAAAAACCTCAGAATAAAAGACCTCATGAAATCTTGATTACCTTTGATGATTCTAAGACTATTAAAGCTCTTGATGGTCCCCTTTACATTTATTCTAGGATTTCTAAGATACCTAGTTGTGGTTGTCTAGTTGATCCTACATCCTTAGTCAATGTTATTACTGAAGAAAATATTTTTATAAAAAACTTGCAACATGATTCTTATGATACATCTGATGTGTGGATTCAAAATTGTAATGGTTTTCTTTATCCATCATTTGGTTCTATTGATTAACTAGTTGAACTTTGTGGTAAAATTGTGAATACTACCTTTGTTGTTGTTCCTACTTCTGATCAATTTCAAGTTAAGCTTGGTTTTCCTTGGTTGAATGTCATGCATGATGTTGCTTCTCCTATCCATAAATGCCTTAAATTCATTCATGATGATGAAGTGAAGATGATAAACCATAGTTTATATCAACCTTCTAGGCCCAGGGATTGTGCTACCCTTGACTTTTTTTGGCCTTAATTACCTAATTCACATCCTTCTTGACCTGATAATCTTTTCCGCTCATATCATGCCTATAAACATCGCAAGATTCTCAAGTTAAGCATACCTTCTATGGATCTTAGTCATGGTCTTTTACCTATACCTTCCATAGCTCCTTTATCTATAGCTTCTAGTTCTATTAATCAAGCTCCTAGTGTTTCTTGTCTGTCTGCTGAGAATCCTATTAATCCTCCTAAAGAACTTGTGAAGGATCCAGTAGTTGCTCTTCCTAGTTCTCAACATATTTCAAACAAAATGAAATGTAATCAATCTGCTAATGAACATCATAAAAAGTGTCATGCTCAAGCTAAGGCCCGTAATTCTGTTATTCAAAGTTCTTTACCTTCTTTTGATCAATCTATGCATGATGTGTTAGAAGAAGGTAATGCTAAAAATGATGTTAAGATGCATGATTATGATGATTCTATTCATATCTTAGATCCTATTTTGATTAATATGGATGAAGAAGATACTCTTGATGATGATAATGATGAATATGAGACTATTGACATTAATAATAATTTACCTAATATGCTTTCATCACAATTGACAATTACACCTAGTATTGAACATGATGATTCTCAAGAGGATCCTTGTTTGGAACTAGCTATCATTTCTACTATGTTGGATATAGTCCCTCTTGTGAGTTACCTTCCCTAAATGATATAGAACAAGATGGGGAGAGTAGGTGGTGCCCTTGATTGGCTTGTCCTTCATGGTAGCCTTTGTTGTGTGTTTGTTTGTAGTACTGTGCTTCTCCCGTGATATGTTTGCTAAATATTTTTAGATTCTTTTATATGACCCTTGTTTCTTTATTGGTACAAGGTGATGAAGGAATCAAACCTGTTGTTCCAATCCTCTATATGTATCTCTATTCTTCTATGTGTTGTTTCATGTTATGTTGTACTTGTGCTATTGTTCACAAATTTTTCCTTGTGTAATCTACTTGGATTTGAGATGTGGTAACACTCATTCTTTTTGGTCTCCATGTCATGGTCTGAAAAGATTCTTCTTTGTATCTCTTATGTGATCTTTCCTCCTTTGTGATTGTAGTTCTACTTTCTTTGGGGAATGATGTCAATTCATTTGCAATAATATTATATATATATTATCTTACATGATCATACTGACCCCACGGTAGGTAGATCCCTTTTGTGTTCTTTCTATGTTTATGTGGTATTTCCCTTGATTTGTCTTGGTTTGGGGGCATCTCGTAGTGGAAATGCAATCAGTGGAGTTGTTTATGTTTCCGTTCAAGCCATTGCTCCTGTTAAAGTGTTAGCAATTTACTTTAACATGGGGGCATACACTCTACTCACCTGTTGCACACACACACTTTCAATGTACATATATTATTTTTCAAGATACTTTTCTCCCTTTATGGATTAGTGACTACTCCTTAAAGCATGGATTTTTATTTAGGATCTCTCGATCCCTCCAGTTTCAAAATTTTTGATCCCTTAAGGTCAGAGGTGTCCTTAAGACTGGATCTCTTTTTTTTTTCATTTTGCTCTTGTGGAATAGGATATTCCTAAGAGTGAATCTTTGATGGGTTGACTAGTGAGTAGCCACATTCACTAGGTGGTTCAATTCCATCTTTTCGGTTGCACTCTTTCTTTGTGTGGTTCACAATGGGACATAATTTCTCATTGGGTGAGATAATCACACCCTCTTCTCTCTCTTTTTCTAGAGGTGTCTCTCTTATTGTGATCTTAGAGTTGATGAAGACTTAATTCCCTGGGGGCTTGATGATTTCATTATCCCTTTGATTTCAATAGGATTATCTTTTCATTTTGATCTCCTTTACCAAGAGTTTGCATCAAGTTCATACTCTTGCTAAAGTGGGGGCTTAATGTATCATCTTAAAATGGAAGCACTTCCATGTTGATAACATTTAGCCCTCTGAGTAAGTGTTTTGGGGTCATGTAAAGCACCTTGAATGGGTATTTGATTGGATCTAATTGTTTCCCCTTGTTCTACTTCTCTCCCTTGTTCCCAACCTCTTTCTGACAACTTTCTCTGAGAAACTAAAGACTTTGACTTTCTAGGTCAATGACGACTTGATGGGTCAAGGTTGACCTCGACCTTGACCTAGGTCAAAGTTGACCTTGACTCTAACCTAGGGCAGAGTCAACCTCAACTTTGACCCTAGGTCCAAATTTCAGGTTCTGGAAGTTTTAGGATGTCGGGCTTCAGAAAGTTTTATTTCCCACTTGTAGGTCAATTGTTTCAGATTTCATAATAGTAAAATCTTAAATGATATTTAATTTAGGTCCATTTCTAGGGGTTAAGGTTAACTAGAATTTAATTCTCTAATGTCGACCTCTCTAGAAGTTTGTGCCCTAGATCACTATAAAAGGAAGCCTTCCTCTCTCATTTTCTCCATCCACTTTTCATGATCAAGACATCAAGCTCTCAAGTGCAATCAAGTGATCAAGCAAGCAAGAAGGAGAAGAAAAGTATTCAAGCATTCATCAAGGAAATCCATTGTTAGCTATTGAAGCATTCAATCTCTTTGGAGCCCTCTTGTTGAAGATTTCTCCATTCACATTCATTCAAGCTTCCTCCTAGTCCAAGATCCATTTAAGATTGGTGTTAAATATATAATGAAATTGATTTGAGACATCCTACATACATTTCTACATTCATTTCTATATCCATACTTGTGGATTCAAGGATTCGAATCCTCCACAAGGGTTTCAACATAAGCAAGGTGAATAGTTCCATTTACTTTGTTTATTTACATTGTAATTTCAAATACATTTCAAGGTTGATTCCAAATTGGGGTTTGACCAAGGCAACCTCCCCCATTCAAACAAAAAGAACCATTTTTCTTGCAGGTACAGGTACAGGACATCAAAGTGAAGTTCAAATCTGGATACCCTTTTTGGAAAACTTTCGAGATCCATGATCATAATTTTCATCAGAGCTATTTTGGGTCAAGGTTGACCTTTATTGGGGGGTAAGATTATGCCATGCTATTTGGGTCAAAGTCAACCTGGCTCCGAAAGACAAAAAGTTTTCTGGGTTTTCTCTGTCTCGGCATTTTTAGTCCGGAGCAGGTTGTAGAATTTCCTGAAACTGAACACAGACATCAAAAATAAGTATTTTCTAGATTTACCCTATTTTTAGGTTAGTATTTATCTTCTATTCATTTCATATTTCAAGCACATACTCTTCATAACAAAATACAAGGTTTTCTCCTTCATTCATATTCTCCATAGATTGATTCTTTTGTGTATTAACCTTTTGGTTGATCAATTTGGATCTCTCCCTTGGGAATTTGGATTTAGAAGTGGATCTTGTATTTCCCATCATCATACATTCATACATACATTTTACCCCTCTATAATTATGATGTTGTTATCATGTGATGCAAATTATGAAATATTTCCCTTTCACTGTGGAATGCATGATTATGCGATGTGAAATGCAATGATAAATGGTAGATGAATAATGCAAATGTATGGCTTTATTTTTTTTATTTGATGGATGCACCTGTATGTATGTAGTAGATATGAGATTATTTATAAAAATGATATGGTATGTAGATGCAGCAATTCACGTGATATATTTGCAGGTACATGAAGAGGTCAAGTGCTCAGTCGATTGTCAAAAAGGATGTTTAACCCAAAACGATGACTGCTTTTTGATTAGTTGAAGGGACCTTCATGTGACTCTCAGTCCTCATGATATGTTTAGTGAAATTTAGAGAATAGAAAACACCATGTTGAACTCAAACCATGAGAAAGATGAAACCATGCAAAATGTAAATGAAATGCAAGACCTAGGACGTAGTCACTGATCATTTGTCAGTCTTTATCATCACTGAATTTTTTAGGTAACACTAGATAGTCAATACAATGTCCAATGGTTAGACAACCATGAACATATGAATATTTAATTTTAGTCAGAAATGTCAAATATAGATATAAGCATCAAGGCACAAGAGCTAGGATGACCTGAATATTATGTCCATTTTGATTTAGTAATTTGTATAAGCATCAAAACACATTGTGATGACCTAAATATGCTTTGCGTCCAAACACACCAAGAAGTTGAGAGATAATTTTGATTCTAATGTGAAACCTGCAATGATCCTTTATCGTTCACATATTTGGGTAATGTTGTGTTTCACAATAGGAATAAGAAATCACTCAAAAAGATAAAGTTAGATCTAACTTCCCTAAAGCATCTGGATATCAATGGTTGAGGTACATGTGGCCATCCAATTGTGATGGAGGCACTTATAGTGGATACCAATTCAATCCAAATTTTCCAGAGTAATTAGATTTTCACTTACAAGCAAAAAACAAATAAAAGATCATGCCCCTATTCATCAGTCTCTGAATCCTATGAAAGGACATCATTGATGAGTTCCAAGTGACATAATATGCAAAATTCTCAATGTGAATCAGTTATCATACAAGAAGATTAAAGCATGTTGCATAGATTATTTTGTTGTAGCTGTGTGTTCATTTGTTTTGTTGTTAGGTGAAAAATCCTTTTCTGATAGGGAGACAGACAAATTGACTCAGATAGATCACTAAAGGACAATGTCTAGATATGACTCATCTTAGATAATGAGGACCATAGGATATGACACTGGTTGTCCCCAAGTTTGAAACTTTGATAGGATGCAGATGTTTTTATTGTTTGGTGCACAGATCGACTTCATTGAAAACATGATGCGAAAGCAAATAAGGAGATATGAAAAAACTAAAACATTACTGAAAGCTGGGAGACTGCCAAGATTGCTTTGATAGATGGAGCATTTTGTACAAGTGGCACCCGTTTGCCAAGTTTTCACCATCTTGGAAGAGACTCCAATTTTGCTACCAAGGCGCCTGTTTACCAGGTTTTCACCGAGGCACTTTTTCCTTTTATTTTTTTATTTTTCATCTTTTGATTTTTTTTTGTGAACCATCGAGGTGCCTATTGCTAGGTTTTCACCAAGATGATCATTTTTTTTTAGGACTTTTTCAGATTTTTATACTTTTTTTCCAGGATATTTTCATAGACTGAATGTCTTAGGTGTATACTGTCTTCAAATGGAGAATGTTAATTGGTTCTCAGAGATGTTCTCCTTTAGTCATTGAGAGTAACAATGATAAAAAAGGGACCTAGCCAGTTGGGTTCAAACTTCCCCTTGCGTTCTTGATGGGATTTATTTTTAGTGTTCTCTCTCAAGACTAGATCGCCAATCTAAAATTATCTGTGTCTAACTTTCTTGTTGTAGCCTCTAGACATTCATTTCTGATAGACTCTGAGATGATCATATGTGACTTGTCTATGATCATCTAGTAGTTCTAGTTCCTATAACTTAGACACTCTATAATCATCATCGGTTACCAGATCATACATTCTGATTCTGAGTGATGGGATTTCAACCTCTATAGGTAGTATCACTTCAGCCTTATATACTAAAGTGAAAGGAGTAGCCCCAGTGGGTGTTCTGATACTCATTCTATAAGCCCAAAGAGCTATATTTATCATTAGGTGCCAGTCTCTTCCTATCTTGTTGACTGTACAATGTAGGATTTTCAATAAATTCTTGTTGGATGCTTCAACTTGTCCATTCCCTTGTGGATAGTAAATGGATGACCAATGTTGGATGATCTTGAATTTAGAGCATAAGGAATCTAGGTCCTTGTTCCTAAATTGGCCTCCATTGTTTATGATGATAGAGTGTGGTATACCATACCGACAAATGATGTGATTCAGAATGAACATAGAAATTTGGTTGCTGGTTGCTTGTGTCAATGGAACTGCTTCTACCCATTTTGTGAAGATATCTGTTGCTGTGATGATATAGTGTGACCACTAGATGAATGTGGATAAATAGCCCCTATGAGATCAAACAACCACTGTTGAAAAGGCCATTGTGTTGTAAAGGGAATTAAATCTCTCCCTAATGCATGAATCAAGTTACCATGTACCTGGTATTTCTGACAATTCTTAGCATATTTCACAACCTCTTTTTCCATGTCTAGCCAATAGTACCCTACCCTAATGAGTTTTCAAGCTAATGCATTGGAATGTGATCCACAAATACCTTCATGGACTTCCTCTAATGCACGTTGTAACTCTTCATGTTCTAAACACCTAAGGAGTGTACCATCCAGACTTCGTTTGTATAGATCATTACTAATGATGACATACTGCGATGTGTTGTAGATAAGGTAACATTTCTCATGGCATTTAAAGGTATCAAGAATGATTTGGTCTTGAAGGTAGGAGTATATGTTTTGTAGCGGGATGAATCATGACCAACAATGGTGTAGATCATGTGGGTTTTTGGAAAATCATAAGTAGGGAATGATAGTGCTTCCACCAGGAACTGGTAGCATAGCTCATGTTTGGGCTGCTATAGTAGAGATGATAGCGTTTCCATGGCATCAAAAAACTTGTTCTCCATTCTAGGTATTGTTACAACAACTAAGAGGGGGGTGAATCAGTTATCCCCAGTCCCAAATACAAAATGTAAAACTTCAAAACAAATTCAGCTTATTCTGCAGCTCAGTAAACGATAATACTAAACTGTCTATGCTTTTACCAATTACCAGTTAATTGTTCATAGTGATTACCAACCAAATCAGATATTTAATATGTAAAGTATGACAATCAAACAATCACCACAATAAACACATAACACAAAAGATTTAACGTGGAAACCCTGTGAAGGGAAAAATCACCTGGGACCGACAACCCAAAAATTGTTCACTCTTCTGAAGTGAGGTCAGTGAAGACCCAACCCTGTTAAAGGTTACAAAACACACTGTAAGGTGTGACCTTGTTAGAGGATTTAACACTAACCATTATCATCCAACCAGTATTCACTATGGGATTGACATGATAACAAATGTACATTCTATGAATGACATTACAAGACTTTCAAGTCTACTCAGTTAAGAGATTTATCTATTTACAATGGTTAAATTGTAATAGCAGGTGATCTGATTACAATACAACTTCTATTGTAGATGTTTATATCTATATTATGCTCATTCAAATCCTCTGATCAATATATCAATTATGTTTCAATAATATTTAGTGACTTACTATCTCTTGGTTATAGCTTTCTGAATGCTCAGTAATCTCTGTAGTTTGGTTCTCCTTAACCAATTTGATCAGGCAAGCATGAAGCAATGTTCATGTGATATCTCTGTAGTCTCCTTCCTCTGGCATTAGTTTCATTATGAAACTCTAGTCTCTTAAATAGACAAGTAAACCATTTTCTTCTCATCCATCAGATTTTGCCACTTAAACTTTCCTCGACAGTTGTGTCAGTAACACATTTTGATTCCATCCATTAGATCTTTTCCAAATTTTGTTAGTCATTGATCTCATAACAAACTTTATCTTCAAACGATGTACTTTCCATCTCATCAATTTCATCGGCTAAACTAATTATTTAGTTATTTTGTCCATACTCAGTTAACAAAGAAATGTGTCGGTGAACACAAGCTTGGTTGATACTATCACTTGGTATACACTACACTGCTCGGTGTATATTGGAATGCTTCATTAACTGACCACACTGATTTGTAACAATTTTCTTCTATCTCTATAATAGATTAATGAAACATAATTAAGTCAACAATATGAAGTCATATACTCATCAATAAGTTACCAAGAGTATTCCTTGTCCTCATTTGTCATATTCATATTCCTCATTGTAGATATCTTAGTTCTTCATATTTCTCTTCTCTTCTCTACAGATGTTTAGATATTTGCAACTATCATGATAAGTACTTGTCAAAACTAGTTGACATCAATGACAACATAAAACTGATTTAATTATCTTACATAATAATTCAGTGCTCGGTGATCTCTAGTCACTTGAATTTCTTCAATCAAGTTCTCAATCAGTTGTAGTTCATCAAGCATCTACTTAAATGTGACTGTAATGAAGTACTTCTTTAGATCATTGACCATGTGCTTGTAGGGAATAAGCTTCTCATCTTTTGTTTGATACACATCATTGACTTGGTGTATGACCAGTTGTGAGTCTCCCTAAATGTGTAGTTTGGTTACTCTCCATTCCATTTCTATTTTCATTCCATTTCTATTTTCATTCTATTTAGCAAAGCTTCATATTTAGCTATGTTGTTGGTACAAGAGAACTTGATCCTGAATACTTTTGGAATGGAGTAATCTTGTGGTGTTATGAACAATATGCCAGCTCGTGACCCATTCTACATGTAAGAGCCATCAAAGAATAAACACCATGTTCTGGAGGATATTTGCATGATAGAGGAATCAAGAAATTACATCTGTAGTGGTTGGTCATCAATCATTGGAGCTTCAACTAATTGGTCTACAATGACTTGTCCTTTGATAGCTTTTCTTTCAACATATTCAATGTCAAATTCACTCAGTAACATTACCCATTTTGCTAGTCTACCTGTGAGGGCAGCTTTCTCAATAAGTACTTCAATGGATCAATCTTTTCTATTAGATGTGTAGTATGAGCTAACATGTAGTGTCTCAGCTTCTATGATGCAAAGATAATAGCTAGACACACTTTCTCTATCATGGAATAGTTCTTTTCATATACCACCAATGTTCTGCTGATATAGTAGATAGCTCTTTCCTTCTTATTTTCATCAAGTTGTGCTAGCAATGCCCCCAATGATGTATCTGTAGTGGAGACATACAATATTAATGACTTCCCTTGAATAGGAGGCATGAGAATTGGTGGATTTTCTAAATATTGTTTGATGTGATTGAAGTTCTTTTCACATTCCTCATTCCATGTGAAGGTCACACCTTTATGTAATGTCTTTGCGAAAGGTTTTCATATATCTTCTAGCTGAGATATGAAGCATATGATTAATTTCACCCTTCCTTGTAAGGTCCAAATTTGACTGATGTTCTTAGGAGGTTGCATCTCCATGATTGCTTTGACTTTTGCTAGATCTACTTCAATACCTTTCTTTAAAACAATGTACCCTAGAAGCTTTCCTAAAGTGACACCAAAGGCACATTTCTTAGGATTTAGTCGGAAACTAATTTTTTCCATTCTATCTAGTATTGTACCCAAGTCAGCTAGATGTTTAGATCATTTCATGGATTTAGCCAAGGTGTCATCAACACAGTCTTCAATGTTTTTATACATCATATCATGAAAGATAGATATCATAGCTCTTTGATATGGAGCACTAGCATTCTTAAGACCAAATAGCATTACATTCTAGTAGAAATTACCCCATGCATAGGTGAAAGCTATTTTCTCTTGATCTTAAGGAGCTATCTTTATCTAATTGTATCTAGAGAAACCATCCATTAAAGAATACATTTCAAATCCCGCAGTCATGTCCACTACCATATCAATGTTTGGTAGTGGAAAATCATCCTTAGGGCATGCTTTGTTTAAATCTCTAAAGTCTATGCATACTCTAATAGATTTATCTGGTTTTGATACCAGAACTATGTTTGAGATCCACTCTCCATAATCTATGACTCGGATAAATCCAACTTTTAGTAACTTCTCTAGCTCAACTTTGACAAGGAGTGCCACATGAGGATGCATCTTACACAATTTTTTCTTGATGGGTTTGACTCTTGGAGTGATAGAGAGATGATGCATGATGAGATTAGGATCTAATCATGGCATATTAGAATATTTCCATGCAAAGTTGATCTTTTTCTCTATTAAGAATTTTGTGAATACTTGCTTTTCTTCTTCTGACAGAGATTGTGCTACATGAATTAACTATGATTCCTCTGCGGTGCCTAGATTGATAGGTTGAGTTGGTTCTATCAAAACTGGAGATCTATCTTTTAAATGAGTCAGAAGGTCATCAAATATCTCATCCTCAGGCACCTTAGAGAGGTTTTCACCTTTGGATATGTCTTTTATTTTTACTATTTTTGGTTCTGAGACTGCCACATAGTGGTTTTCACCCTTAGAACTCTTTTTATTTTTTCTTTTATTCTTTTGACTGTGATATTTGATAGCTAACTCTATCATGCTGATGCTAGGTTCACTGATGGAAGTCTTCATGGGTTCTACTACGTTTAGGTAGCATGAAAGAGAGTATTCTGTTCGAAAAGTGTGGATGTCTTGGCTTGGATTGTTGGATGTTTGGTCAATAATCTTGAGATGTTGGATAGTAAGCATATGGAAGGATTGAGTGATAGTATTCACACATACAATGTTGTCATCATTGGTTCTGATCTGACTCTCAAATTTAAGGATGATATTATTACTCAGAATGTTTAGTTCGTTAGGCGTTTCAACATCATTGTTGGATCCTGCATTAGTAATAAGTGAATCAGACTCATGAGGTCTATCATTTCATTCTAGACTCATTTTAGAGGTAGGTGCATATTGGTGAATGAAATCTATGTGTTTTTCTATTATAAGCTCCTCTTCTTTTGGAACAATTCCCCATTCACAATCATTAGATTCTTTGTCAAGATCTTTGGGAAAGTCAAGAATATGTGTAAAATCAGGATGAATCCCCCAAGTAGGGTGGCCTTCAGAGTTTGAGAAAAATTCATATTCATGGGAATCTATCTCAGAATCACTGGAGTGTTCCAAATGTTCAGCTATTGTGAGAGGTATATCTTCTTCTTCTTATTTCTTTTTCAGGATCAACTGGCTCTTGTGTTGCAACTGCCTCTTATGTAGTAGTAGGTTCTTGTGTGTCTACTACATTGATTCTCTTAGGTTCCTTTTCATTTTCAAGAAGATCTAAGATATGAATTGAGGTATACGTTCATAAGAAAAAACATCATTTGTGTTTGAATCATCATTGTCTGAGTGTTGTGTTCCTTCCTTTTGTTGAGTATCTATTTCTGGTTCTATCTGTTCTAGGATATGAGTAGAGCTTCCATTGAGATGGAAAGGTTTCTTATGATAGCCTATACCTATAGTATCTTTGGTTGTCCTCCCACAATGTTCAATGGGCTTGATGATACCTTTGCCTCTTGTTCCTAGAGGTCCTTTTCCAATGTATTTCATTTTAGACATTAGCTTGTGACTTAGTTCATATGATTTTGCAAGAATCTTAGGTATTTTAGAATCACATTTTTGAACTGTTTGTGATTGAGACTCATCTTTGTAGAACTAGACTAATATAACCTCTTCCTCATTTGATTCTTGTTTGGATACCTTCTTTGTGATGAAACTCCCATCAAAGATAACCTAAGGTTCTTTGGTTATAGGTTTCACTTTCTCTGAAGGTTGTCCATAAGACTTAGGTAAAAGTGGGAGAGATTTGAGAGATAGTACTAGTTCCATTGTGTATTCTCCCATGCCTGTATCTTTGATCTTGATTTCTTTGGCTATGTCTTCCATTTTGGATGTAGATGCTATGTCAACCTGTTTGGTAGAAGACTCTTTGTTATGTGGGACAAGTTTATCGACACTTTCTTTCAAAGCATTACAAGATGTTGACATGTCTGTAGGTATAGTGACCTCCACTCCATCATAGGTAAATTTGACATACTAGTGGTATGTTGATGGAATAGCTTGCATCTTGTGAATCCAGGGCCTTCCTAGAAGAATGTTATAGGCCAAGGGGAGATCTAGTACTTGAAAGGTGATATTTCTGATGACTGGTCCTATTTTAATAGGTAGCACAATGACACCCTTGGAATTCCTTTCTTGTTCATCATATAATTTTATGGTTATTTTATTTTTAGGATTAATAGCATCTTCTGAAAATCCCAATTGAGTAACTAGTTTATAGGAACAAATATTTAGACCAGTGCCTCCATCTATCAATACACGTTTGACATGATGATTTTGGATTAGGACTTCAATATGAAAGGACTGGTTATGTGGATGACTTAGTGAATTATCATCTTCCTCTAAAAAGGATATGTACTGAGGGGACATCAAGTGACCCGCCATTGTTTGGAATCTATCAAGATCAAGATCTTCAGGAACATTAGACCCAATGAGAGCTTTGTCTAGAATTGCACAATGAGCAGGAGAAATCCTTAACAGCTCAAATATAGAGATTTTGGCATTGGTATGTTGCAGTTGTCATAGATGTTGTATGATATTATTTTGGACTCTTTAGGATTGGAAGATTTAGGCGCGGTCCTTTATTTAGATGCAGATGCAAGATTGAATGGAACCTTCAGGGCATTTGATGAACCTGAGTTTTTTCCTTGGAGAGCTACCTGAGCTTGAGATCAAGTGACTGCATTAGCTGACTTGTTATCTCTATCTCTTTTTACAATGGTGATGACATTACAATGTTGAGATATGCATGGTTCTACCATGTTTATGACATCATTATTTCTAGAGTAAGTGTAATTGACTTTAGCACCCATGTTTGGTTTAGAAGATGAATCTCCTTGAGTGTGTTTTGGAAAAGGTTCCATGAATGTTGTAAAATCATTATTGGATTTATGGTTGTCAATCGTAATTTCTCTAGCATCAATTTTGTCTTGAATGAGATGCTTAAGACACATGAAGTTATTAGTTTTATGACCCTTGTTTTAATGGAAATCAGAGAAATTGGTCTCTTTCCACCATTTAGGTTTAACTTTGAGGTCATATGGTTTGATCTCAGGTAATGCAATGATATTATTTTCCAATAGGGTTTTCATGGTAGATTCCAAGGACTCACCCAAAGGAGTGAACTTGTGCTTTGGTTTTGTAACCCATGATTTATAGTCATTTGACCTTTTAGAAAGTTTAATTGCCTTCATTTCTGAAGCTTTTATGGCTTGAGTGCCAATTGTAAGATTAAATGCTAGTGCCTTGGGTGAAGCACTAATGTGATAAAAAACACCATCTATGATGACATTTTTGTTTTTGTTCCAGAATTTACCCTTATCCTTGTTGTTGGAACTAGAACCTGAATCATACTTGTTCTCCTTATGAAGTGATATATCTCCCTTACGAACGAGTACATTTTCTATCTTTATGGCATTTTCCACCATTTTGTCAAAAGAGGTATGATTTTGCATTTGAAGATGATAATTGATTTTTAGAACCAGATTATTGATGAAGATCTCTAGTTTCTCATTTTTCTAGAATTTTTCAGGCATAGAGTGAAAATTTCTTTCGAGGAAAGTCAGGAAGGGTTCTCTCAAATTCTATTTTAGGTTGTAGATATCGATCATCGTGACTAGATGTTGGATATTGTAGGAGTATTGTTGATAGAATAGTTTGATTAACTCCTCAAAAGTTTTGATGGTTGGAGGCATTTTAGAGAACCAGTTGATGGTTACCCCCCCAAAGATCGTAGGAAGAGATGCATTAAGTACGTTGGTCCATGCATAAATTCCATGGATAGAGTGCAAAATTCTCTGACATGATCTTGAGGACCAAAATTTCAATCATATTTGTCATATTTGGGTAGTTCTGTTCTTTTTGGGAATGGTGGCATGAACAAGGTTTGATCGCACATAAATGAGAATAGGGCCTCCATAGAGAATTCCTTAGGTTCTTTCTCCTTTTTCATCTTGTTGAGTTTGACTTGCATAGCATGCATCTGTTTCATCATAGCTGTGATGGAAGTTTCTTCCTCTTATGTTACGATATTTTCAACATTGAAGTCTTGAGGAAGTTTGCCTCCTTGTTGAGCCAGTTGTAGGAAGTATGCCTCTTTTTCTTCTTGTAAGAAATATTTCATCATTATTTTAAAGAGGTCATCATCATGAAATTGTTCAATTTCTAATGGTGTGGGTTCTTGATCTCCACCATGATTGGATTGTTGGCCTTGTGAGCCCTGGTTAGCTCCGCCTTGAGAGATAGTGAGACTTTGATTGGGATCTAGTGTTGATGCAGGAGGGGTTGTATGACCTCCTTTTAAGTGCAAATTTCCAAGGTGGTCTTCTTTGTAAAGATTGGTGTCATAAGGTTGATGTAATATTTGAACAATAAGAGAAGATGAAGGTGATACCTATGGTTCTTCTTTGGGTTTTCTATGTGAAGAGGATTTGGTTTCCACCATTAACCTTAGGTGAATCTAGAGAGGGTGATAAGAGAACTAATAGATGATCTGAATTAGGAAATATCAGGTGAAAAAACTTTGTCAAGATTGGTATAAAAAGGATTGATTGGATGTAAATGGAGGATATTGTGCCCGAGATGTATGTGTAGATGCCCAAAAGATGGTGGACACGAATTTGCAACACTTAGTGGTTTTTAACAAAAGATGAGACGTGATTCAGACTGATCAATCAAATGACAAATTGAGCTAAATAGATCACTTTAGGAAAATAAGAGGAATTCTCTATTTTTTAGCTTTGTTCCTGATATAGTGAATATTCTGATAGAATTTGGATAATAGCTGCAGGTTGATTGAATTTTTGACAAAATTTGGACTTTCTGGCAATTTTGGGTAAACTATCGTATGACAGTATCTAGGTTTGTACGACACAAAATGACGTCTGGCATGATAATTGCAAATCTCATACGACAACTAATACCAGGGTTCACTTTTGCTGGGGATTTTTGACAACTCTCATATGATACCATATGGCTTCCCATATGACACTTGGGGGTTCTGATATGATAGTTGGGGGATTGAAGCAATTATTGTATGACAATTGTAGGCTTAGGATGACAATTTACACCAGAAAAGGATTTTTCTTCAATTTTTCTAAGTTTTTCAAGCTTTTTTGGCACCAGCACCAACACCATTGTTTTTGGTTTGTAAATGTTTCTATCCAAGTTTGAAGATTTGCATATTGGATTGTCTAAGGATGTTTAATATAGCAGTAGGCTCACAATCACAACAAACATATGTGAAATAACTTAATGACTCAAACACACCTATCTTACCCTAGCTAGGAGAAGAGATATATTACTTGCTTGTTGACTTAGGAACACACTCAAAGACTCCTCAAAATATGTAGGTCCAACAACATGCAATGGATGTTGAAGCCCATATTATCTGAGTTCAAGCATCAAAGAGGGCTCGATATGACAAGTGTCTTAGGGTGATTACTATTCACCTCACACAAGCACTACAAATCCTTCAGAGGAAGATCAATAGAAAACTAGCTTAGGTTTTTAATCGAGGCATCCATTCACAACTGTCTCCCATAGTCCCGCAAGAAGAATTGAAGCGTATAGCCCTATGAGTACTCTGATCTGTATAGTCTCACAAGAAATATTTAAGCGGCTCTACTCTACACAAAATCAAAGCATGTTCATGGAATGAATCCAAGGAACAAGCACAACTATGTCTTTCGAGGCTTTAACCTCAAGGAAGCATCAAATTTTATAGTGGGGTGGAAGATTCGGCCTAAGACTTGTCCCCACTTGGGTTGTTCCTGGGAGCTTTTTACCTCTCCAATAGGCCCTCTAAAGGATCAAAGCAAATGTGAGGTTGTGGACCACAAGATCTAGGTTTCTGATTCTCTGAAAGAGAAGAGCATAATCCCCTAGCCTTGTCCTTTTCCCTATCCAAAACACACCAAGAAAAGTTAATCCAAAGACAGTACATAAACTGGCACTAGGGAAGACACCTTCTAGGTTTTTGATTCTCCTAAGAAGGAGAAGAGCATAATCCCCTCAATATATGCCTCAATGGCAATAGGCACATGTACCTAATTAGCTAGGTGCCTTTGAAAATGAAATACTAAGCAAACAAAATATTTTCTTGATGATGCTTTGGCAACTTGCAAAACCACTTTGTAAGAAATCTTTGTTGATTGAGCATCTTTGGCAAGCATTTTTCTGAAAAAAGGGTTTCCTACAAAAGAGTGGATTAGAAGTCAAGACAAGAAGAGGTCAAAAAATGGGTTTTTAAGCTCAAGTATTTTTCTTTCATCCTGCAAAAAGTGTGTTAGGCTGTAAAAATGATCAAGCACCAATAAACAACAAATATTAGTGTCATCTATTAGTCCAAATCTCAAATCAAAATTTCAAAAACTGATCAAAATTTCCATACGACAATTGAAAACTGGCACCAAAACTTGTACGACAATATACCTTCTCCCATACAACACTTTAGGTACGATATGACTCTGGGTACCTTCCCACATGACACGTCAAGATCAATACGACAATATATAACAACCGATACGATAATGCAAAAATTTCATTTATCGTACGACATATAGAGGCTTCTAGTGCGATAGAAATAGGCTTATGGTAAGACAATCTCCAAATGTCGTACAAGATTATAAAGAAAAAAAATTAAAAAATCAAATCTTGAGCCTAAAATGTCAGAAAAATTAAAAATTAAAAATGGAAACCCATTGTCGGGCCCTATAGTGGGTGCTAGAAATGTGTGTGTGAAAATTGTACCTGTTTATGGGACACAACACTTCAATAAAACATTATTGGTTAATAATCAAAAAATATGCAATAAAGACAAATATCACTAACTAGGCAATTTACTGCCTTCTAATAGATGCAAGTATGGTATTCTCAGATTCTGATCGAGATCAGTGACAATGCAACACCTAAATGAAGGATTTGAATGCAAAAAATAATGAAATGGATGTAGATTTAATCTATATTTTTGGATTTTCTATGCAAGATAATGATGAAATATAGATGAAAAACATCTAAAACAATGAATCAAATCTATGCTATGAATCAAGAAATCAATGTTAGTAAAAGAATCTCAATAATTTCACAAATCTCAACGATTCAACAATATGGCGCTGCTATTCTCCAAATGCTTGATTCTCCAAGTTTGTGATCATTTCTGAAGGACTGAGGCCTATTTATATAGAAATCTAGGGTTTTGAGAACTCATGGAAAGCCAAAAATCTCTCCCTGATAAACTCAAATTGATTGATGAGTTATCAAGAATTTTAGAAATAATTATCTCACAAAATCATGCAAAATCAACTTTTTAACTCAAATTAGAAGTTCAGATCACTCCAATCTTCTTTTCAACTCACAATGACATGTTGAGTTTGGAAAGTTAACAAATTGAGTTTAATAATTGATTTTGAGTTTAATTGCTTTTCTGATTTGTGCATAGATAATTATGAGTTTATTTAATTTCCATGTGCTTTTATTCCCAACTTAACTGATTTAAACAATTAAATAACTGATTTATGGGTTAATCAATTAATTAATCAAACTTTATTCAAAATTAAATCCTTAAATTTGACAATTTGATTTTAATCAATTAAATAAATATTCAATTGATTATTTTTAGAAATTACGATTTATTGTCAAATAAATGATATTAATTAGGAATAAATATTAATTAAATCTAATTAAATTAATTAAGTGGCTAAATGAAGTTTAATTAATTAAATATTCAACATATTCAATTAATTGACTTTAGGATAAATAAAATAATATCATTTATCACCAAATAATATTTAATTAGAAATAATTAAGATAAATTAGGAATATTTAGGAATATTCCCTAATGCAGAATTGAGATAGGATCGATTATGTTTTTGATTATTCGATGTGGAGATGTTCCTTAGGTTAGGACTTTAGGGTCGATTTTGATCGATTTGTCAATGTAGGAGGTCAATGGTACTGAAGCCCATTTTTGGGGTATTACAGGTATATTCTTTGTTGTCTCATTTTCACTAGGTTGATTATCAATAATAGAATTTTATAAGTTTAAATAATTTGTATCTTGTACCTTTTTGACTTGTTGCTCAGTAGCTATATTAATTGTTTGTAGAAGAATAGATGAATCACCTAGTGTTTGTACTCTAGCTACCTTGGTAGGTTGTGCTTCTTCTTGATTCTTGATAGTAGTAGTAACATCTTCATCATTTTTTTCTTCCTCATCGGGGTCTCCTTCTGTAATATCTTCTATAAGTATTTCATCTTCCCCTAAAAACTTCAACATCTTGGGAATATCTTCCATTACAGTTTGTGCAATAGATGGAAAATATTCAATATCATATATTGTTTGTTTTGTTGGCTACTCGGTGTCTAAGATGTGAATTAGCTCTTCAGTTGGCCCTTGTGTTGTGTCAAAATCTAAATATATTTGAAATCATTTTCCTTTAATTGGTACAGATTGCTCGATGTCAACTGTGAGTGCAGTTTGCTCGGTTCAATCTTTTGAACTAAGAATTTGAGTCCATATTTCTATACTTTATTCATCAACTTCTTTCAATTTGTCTTTCAGTATATTTACTGCCCTTGATTTCATAAAAAATATGTTTTCACATTTTTTCATTACAAATTCAATTTATGTAATTGATAGACTCGACATTGCAAGAATTAGGGACCTTTCTCTCATCTTTTTCTCAGTGTTTAAGGCATAGGTCCATCTGGCTGAAATATTTTTGTGCAATTCTTCAGGAATTATATGTGAAAATTCAATTGGTACTCTTTTGAATTTATACATCATGTCAATGATAGCCTCTTCAAGTTTATCTTGATCCTCTTTTCTAACACTAGAATATCTCTGAATCTTAGGATAACTTAATCCCCCTCTCTCTCTTATTCCATTTGAAATTTCATAAATTGTTTGTGTTGTTTTATTGACTACAACTCTAAATTGACTATTTTTTATCTTCCTCTGAGTCAATGTCATCCTTGTTTTAGATTAGTCTTCTTCTCTTCTTAGCTTGTGGTAACTTAGTAGAAGCTTGTGTACCTCTGTTCTTCTAATAAGTTTTGGTCGGTGTAGGCTTTGTAATCTTAGCAACTCCTCTTCTTTGAGGTGAAGTGATACTAGTAGTAGACCTTGTCCTTTCACATCTGACTGGATCAACTTATTTTATTTTTCCTTTCACCGCCTTCTGTGGCTCTGCATGCTGCTCTTTCTCTAACTCAATTTCTTCTTCTTCTTCTTCTTCACCGATCGATCTTTTCTCTTCAGTTGCTTCTTCAAACGACTTCTCTACATCACCAAATTGTTTCTCTAATGTTCCAATCATTTTTTGTGATTTCCTTCCAATCTTTTCTTCAACTAATTCCATCTTTATTCTCTTCTTGGCTTCTTTGTATGTGCCAAACCTAGTAGCCTTTGTGTCTTTAGGCTCTACTAATAATGCCTCTATTGACCTAGTGGCTCGGTCAATATTTGTATGCACCCTAAAATGGTTGCCTAGACTTTGGGGCCTCATTCTTCAATTTATCGATTTCCTGAATCAATGCTTTGCAAATATTTTCAATTTAAATTAATTTTCTTGATCAAATCCTAATTCTATCATTTATTCGATTATATTCTATGGATTAACCATTTTATCCTAAGTCTTTATTTAATTAAAAGGAATTTCCTCCCCTTTTATTAAATAAAAAGTCCCCACTTACCTCTTATCCTAAGTTGCACAAATAAGGCATTATTCTTATTTTATAAAAAAGAAGAAAAGGCTTTTTTTGTCTCACATGGGGCACAAAATTCAACACTTCTTTCTCATTGGAGGAGATTTGTGCACAAGGATCGATCCCACTTTCAAACTCCACCCTTGATCAAATCTTTTGCCTCTTAATCTCCATGGTCCATTCATCTTTAAAAGGAGAGCTCTTTTCTCATTCAAAGGATCCCACTCTTGATGCTAATGTTGTGCTATGGGTTTTCTTGGTGACTTTGGAGCTTTGGAGAGCTTGTTGCATCTTAGTCTTCATACTTGCATTATAGTTTAGTTTTCATGGCATTCTTAGCTTAGTTTTCTTTCATGTTCTAGCTTAATTAGTAAAGTCTTGTAATACTCTCATTTTCATAGCATAGTTGCATTCTTGCATTCTCATTCTAGCATAGCTTGCATTACATATTTCATTGTGATTCTTGAAGATATTGGCATTCTTTCCCTTGTCTCTTTGAATCTCCCATTGCATGGTTTACTAGCAAGGTTATATGCTTAATAGCTCTAGCTGAGAGCCCTCTAAACACCCTTGCACTCCATGCCTAGGGAGCTCTGGGTCGCTTTCTCAAGGCTTCCAATTCATGGATCCACTTGGAAGTAATGGCTTAGAGAAGTGCACATTTTGACTGTACATTTTTGGTGCCCACTGTGGGGCAGAACACTTTTGTTTTGCCTCTCTTTTCTTGCATTTTCGCACTTTTTTTTCATCACTATTAGCTTGTTGTTTTGGATGTTTTTTTGTTCTCTCTGATAGAGTATTGTACGACAGTCTTCCAGTATCGTACGACAGTTCTTTACATACCTGTGCAATACTTTTCCAGTCAGAGTATTGTGCGATCATACAAAGTTCTGTTGCACTGCTATATTACAGTCTATCACCTGGAACTAGTGCAAAGTATCATTTTGAAAAGAAGTATCACATCTATATACTAGAAAGTATCATGCGAAACTTTTGCTGAAAGAACTATTGCCCAGGCCTAACAGTGACTGATTTTAGTTCTTTCTTTGTAAGATTTGGATTTGTTTGCTTGCTGGTTTTGACTTGATGTGTTAGGAAAGATATTCATTTTCAGATTATACTTGGTTTTTGCTGTACTAACCTTTGTGGGCCTAACAAGTTGTGTTTGTAGGTGTGCCCTAATTACTTGCATTATTTTCTAAAAGAATGCATGTCAAAGCTTCAAATGTGCAAGGGCTACTAATCTTTCTTGCAGGGCTGCCCAAAGCATAAAACCAATCAAGTGTTTGTTCTTTGCTTTCATTTTTAAGTGCGGCATTATACTAGTTCATTTGTTTTAGGCACTTAATATCTTGTCATTAGAGTCTTTTGGTGGTAGGAGATTATGCTCTTCACCCTTGTGGTGAACTAGAAATCCTGATCCGTCTTTAGATTTTGAAAGCAAGAGGGCTAATTGAACATTGCTTGGTGTGTTTGGGAAAGGATTTTGAGATAGGAGAATATGCTCTTCACCCTTGTGGTGAACCAGAAATCTTGACTTTTAAAGGTTGATCCACTTCTTGTTTAGTTTAGAATCCTTTAGCAGGCCCACTCTTGGGCAATCAAGAGGAACGACCCAAGTGGGGACAAGCTAATACCCAGCTATTCTGACCCACTATAAAATCAAGACTATCAAGGACATAAAACCTTGGTAGATGTAATACTTGTCTTCTCTTGGTGTGAGTACTTGTGGGATGGTGACCATGAGGAAAATGCTAAGCAAGAATGCTTAAGGTACTCTTGTGGCTGTGAGGTTCGTTACTTTCCGCAAGGTAAGGAGTCCCTTTGGGGAGCAAGAGGGGTATTTCAAATGGAAGCCCTTATTATGAACCTTAGATAGAAGCTACCCAATTTTGCCACTCAACATCTTGGTGCAAGGATCGATCCTAGTGGACTACCTGGATCACCCCAAGATTTTACTCACCATCTGTGTTCCTTTGGTTGTGTCATTGGCACTTCCATGACAAAGACAATATCTATTGTGGGCAACCACTTTGTGTGAGGCAATGGGACATCAAGTGTGGGCCAAGTTTTTGAGTATTGAGCCTTTGTCTTTCTAGATTAGCAAGTGCTTGAATTGTCTTCGCTGTGATCTACCTGTGTAAACATTCTTGAACATCAAACATCATGGTACTGTTCATAGGATTCTTTTTTTCTTTGATATCCCAAGTTCATGTGTTGATAAGGTTGCCTTTTCCCTTGTTCAAGTGTTTTATGACATGTTTGATCACTTACTATTTTCAAACATGTCTATTTTCTACTGTTATCACATTCCAAATTGAGAAATTGAAATCATCAAACTGCAACTTTAGTCAAATTACCTTCAAAACTGAGATTTACACACTCACTGGTCAAATATCATATGATACTACATTATTATCGCACCACCTACTTGGATATTATCACATCAACTACCTAGAAACCATTGCATGACCTTTATGTGAAATATCATCTAGACAAATTGTATCGTCTCGATACCCTGTGAACTATCGTATAGAGTCATCTTGTTGTCTTACTGATTCGTATCATTTCTAGTCTTCCTTGGTCAATCTAGAATTTAGTAGGTTACTTACCCCACTATTAGAAGCCCATTTGCACCTTGGGTTCCTATGTTTTGACCTCTTGAATTAGTAATCTTTGATTTCACAAGTGACCTTGTTTAGAATTGGTAAGTTAGAAATTGTTCTTGTTGAGAAGATCAACCTTTAGATCATTTGATAACACACTTGGAGAATCTTAGCAATCTCTTATCCAATTCATTTCCATCCAAATTCAAATTCAATCAAATATAACTTGGGCATATCATCCTCCTGATCCATATGTGTTAGGATACTTATCCATTCATTAGGCACCTTTGTGGCAGTGTTGGTTTATACCTCTTGCAAAAATTCTATCTTATCACCTCTCTTTTGGACAATTGAATGCTTTTACTATCTTAGTTTGGTACCAATGTTTCTTAGGGTCATCTTTTCACCTAGTGCCCTTTTTTTCATGTTGGTTATGACAAGATATCAAGTAAATCAAGGAAAATGACCTCAAGTAGTCTTTGACCAATTACCCTTAGTCCAAACTCACCAAAAATGTAAGGGAAAAGAGCCCATCTTTGATCAATCCCCTAAGAATACCTCAGAAGTTTGGTTTGACCCCAAGAGAAATCTTAGTGAGTTGAGCACATCCTTAGCACCTTCTCATTCAGATATGGACATGAGTTACACAATGACTCGAAGAGAGAGGGAAGAAATGGATAAAAGTCTTGGTGATATATTTGAAAGACATAGAGATAACATTCTGTTTGGATCCTCTAATGAAAATCAACCAATTTCACCCCTTATGTCAACTAGGTATTTGGATGCACACCAAAGGGCTGAAAGGGAAATGCAGAAATCCTATCAAGATGAACAATCACAACATGACAATCAAGGTGAAGAGCCTTATGATACTCATGTGAATGTAGCATATACCAATGACTTGTTTAAACATTCAAGACCAAGTTCATCACTCCAAACAACTTTAAGATACACAAGTGAAAGAATTAAAAGAATTGAGCGTGAAAAGAAAGCCTTCCTAGATGAACAAGTTGCAAGGGAAGAGAAACTTAGATTCCTAGAGTCAGAAAGACAAGCCTTATTGGATATAGAAAGGAGAGCCGTACAAGAAGAAAAAGACAGGCTTTTGGCTCAACAAATCAATGATCAATACAACAACATGTGTGTTGGTGGTGGAAACAACTCTCCTCCACCCACTCCTCCTAAGACTCCACAAAGTGGAAGATACTCAAGAACACCTCCAAGATCTTCTAGCCCTAGAGGAAGAAGGGCTTCACAACATGCTCATTATAGGAGACAAACACCTCCTAGGAACTCAAGACAACCTTCTCAATGTGCTCACCATGGTTCACAATATGGGGGAAGTAGCTCAAGTCTTGACCTCAACTCTCAAGACTTCATGAAAATGCAACAAGAACCACTCTTCCAATAGTATGTGGAGAGATATGTGGAGAAAAATAAAGATAAGTTCCTAGAGAGTTTGATCAACAAGCGTGATAGGGTCCCCTACAACTTTGATGTGGACAAAAAGATTAAGATACAAGGCCCATCTCAAGAAGAAGAGATCAAACAAATGAAGAGTATGATGGAAAAAATGCTAGCACCCAAGAGCTCATTCAATCTTGACTCAATTTGTCCCAATCCTTTTGACAAGAGTGTGAGTATGAAATATTTTCCTAGAAAGGTGGAAATCCCCCAATATGACAAGTATGATAGTAATCAAGATCCACATGATCATGTGTATCAGTTCTATATTATGAGTTTTGAGTTCCATCAAGATGACTCCTACCTTATGAGATTGTTCCCAAGGAGTCTTAAGGGTCAAGTGATGGAATGGTTCACCAATATAACTCCCCCCATCAAGACTTTCAAAGAACTTGTCCATAGATTTGTCCAACACTTTGCATACAACCTTTCAAGATCAGTCACCATGTTGGACTTATGCAACTTAAAGAAAAATCAAGGGGAATCCTTTGTCACTTTCTTGCAAAGGTGGAGACGATAATGCTCTCGCTACTCTAGGACCATTCTTGAGCATGTGAAAATTGACATCCTTGTTAGCAACTTGGTTCCCAAAATGTGGTATGAAGTTAGGAAGATGGTCTTTGATTCCTTTGACACCATGGTTGAAACCGCATGTAGGATTGAGGATGTTTTGAAAGAACAAGGAATTTTGACCAAACAAGGAAACAAAAACAACAATGGTCAAAATAAAAACTCTAACAAGGACAAAGGGAAGAAATTGCATTGGAATAAGAACAAACAAGTGGTCAATGATGGAGTTGTGGACTCCTCTCAACCCAAAGACCAAGGTGTTCTTCATTTTTCTAGTGTTGTTCAAGCCATTAAAATCAATGCATCTAATCAACAGGAGAGCAAGCCAAGGTACCAAGATAAGCCTAAGAAAGAGAGGCGATGATTTTTGAAACTTGGTGATTCATATGAGGATGTCTTTAAGATGCTCATTGCCAATAACCTTGCACATCCTCAAGATCCAGCAAATTTTCACATACCCAAAGTTAAGCCATATTGGTGGAATGAGAAAGCCTTCTGTAAATTCCACAATGGAATTGGACATGATATTGAACATTGTTGGAAACTTAAGCATATCATCCAAGATCTCATCGAGAATGGAAAAATTCAGATATATGGATTGAACACCAATGCTGATCATAAGGCATTCAAAGAGCCTTTGCCCAAGTATGAAAAGGGGGAAACCTCTAAACCTAAGAATGGCAAGGCTGAGATCAATTACACTTACACAGCTGTAGAAAATGTTGTCAACATGCTTGAAGTTGTAGAAGAAAATGTCAACATGATGAGAAATAAAGATCCCTATGGTTATGATCTAGACATGGACTCTCCTCCTATCTTTGATGAAGAACCAGTTGTGGTGCTAAGGGGTCCTAACTCTAGAATGTCATACCAAGCTCTCAATGCTGTCATGCAAAGTCAAGGTCCCATTGTCATTAGAGGACCTAGTTCAAGTCAAACCAATGAACCAAAAAAAGTGGCATCCAAGAATGTCACCACAAAACCAGTAGTTAATCCCAAATTAAGCTATAATCTTGTTGATCAGTTGCAAAGAACCTCAGCTCAGATTTCAATCTTTGAGCTCTTAGAGTTGTCTTCAAGACACAAGCAAGTCCTTGAGGATGCTTTGTGCATAGAAAATGTCCCTAACAACTTAGATGTTGACCAATTCCAGAACATGGTTAACCATATCGCCAACCCTCATTACCTAACCTTCTCAGAAGATGATGACAAAACTTTGAGCCACCCACATAATCTTGCCCTTCATATTGAAGTCATGATCCACAAAACCCATGTCAGGCATGTGTTGATAGATGGGGGTGCTGGGCTTAATATTTGTTCTTTGAGTCTTTTAAAGATATTGGGTTATTCTGAACAAGTCATAGATACTAGAAAGAAGATCACCATCAAAGCCTATGATGAGGAAGAACGAAGTTCTAAGGGGTTGGCCTTCCTTCCTGTTAGGATTGGTCCTATTGAAAAGGATATTTTATTTCAAATTATTGACGCTAGTCCCCTTGCGTACAATATCTTACTTGGTAGACCATGGATTCATGATATGCAAGCAGTGTCATCTACCTATCACCAGTGTGTTAATTTCCCCTACAATGGAGTAGAAATTTGCATACCAGGGGATAACACTTTATATGTTAACTCAATTTCAGTAGGGACTCATGTTCCCCTCAATAGAGAAGCAGAAGATTTCAATGCAACCCTAGTAGAGTGCAAAGATAAGTTTAAGTCAATGGACCTTGGTATGGGGGGTATCAACTTAACTCCTTTACAAAGCTACCAGTTTCACCTAGGTCTTATGGCAAGCCTTCACAATATATGAGACCTTCCTCTTCAGCCATGACTTTATTTGACACATTTGTAGAGTCCTCAATGCCTATACAAGATGAGAAAGAAGAGGTGGCTATTAAAGACTAGATTTATAGAGAAGATAAATACATGCATAATGAGAACTTCTCTCCCTCTCCTAAGGCCTATGGAAGAGGGTATACTTTTGTCAAAAATATGGGCTATCTAGGACATGGCCCTCTTAGTCATAAATTGGATGCCAGGGTTGAACCTCTTGATCATGCCCTTTTTGGATGCAAGTCTAAGAAGACAGTTGGCCTAGGATTTGAGAATCATAACAAGAACACTAATCCTATCCTTGATGAGACAGATAGTGAAGATGAACCAAAATACATGCCCAATTTGACAAACCAACAAGATTTGTGTGAATATTGGGTCCCTTCCACCAATCTCCTTTGGGGAGATTCAGAGAATCCAGTTGCTCATATGACAGTTGCAAATATAGAATAAGATGAGTCAGATATAGAAGATCCTATCAGAGAACGTCAACGAAAGAATATTGTTTGTTTGATGGAGAGAGATGTTACCTTGGATGACATTAGAGCTTCCACATCAAGACGTGTCAAACCTTCATGGTGTAAACATCCCAGTTAGGATTTAGAAATAGATTCACATGAGTATGAATGGGACTCTCTCTGATTCTTCCATAGTTGATATGGATGTTGATGTCATCCATACTTATAGTTCTCAACCTAAGGTAGCTAACGAGTCATGTGTAGGATTAGAGGATTTGAATCCACAGGTTGCTTTAGTGGATGATTCTTCACTTGGTAGGACGAATCCTGATTTGGGTAGATTAGAAGGATACTCGACAGACTCTGAATCTTTGATCACCAAAGATGATACCATTCATATCCACAACCTTGAACCAGTCATTGACTTACCCCTTTCTCATCCTCACCTCATTGATCAGTCCCAACGCTATCAAGAGCTTGAGCTCTTAACTTTCCAAAATGACTATGAGATAGCTTGTTATTTGAATGCCATTGAATCCATAGTCTCTTCCACCAGTGAACTGGCTACAAGCATGATAGAGCCAAACATCAAGTACCTTAGTCAAAAAATAAAAAGAAAAGAAAAAAAGAATAAGAGTTCTGATGGAAAAAACCACTGTGTGGCGGTGCCAGAACCTAAAAAAGTAAAAATAAATGATGTATCCAAGGGTGAAAACCTCTCTGAGGTGCCTAAGGATGAGGTACCTTATCATCTCCCTAGTTACTTTCAAGATAGATCTTCAGTGCTTGTTGAGCCAACACAACCAGTCAATTTGGGTATAGATGAAGCTCCTTAGGTAATACACTTGGATCAGTCCTTGTCAACATAAGAAAGGGAAGCATACACCAAGTTCTTACAGAGAAAGAAGATTAATTTTGCATGGAATTATTCAGATATGCCAGGCTCCAGGTGTAAAACTAGTCAAACAAAAATTGAGAAAAATGCATCCTCACACAGCTCTTCTAGTCAAAGCAGAATTAGAGAAACTCCTTAGTGTAGGATTCATAAGAGCTATTGACTATGCTGAATGGATATCAAACATTGTACCAGTTTCTAAATGTGACAAGTCCATTCTCATTTGCACAGATTTTAGAGATGTCAATAGAGCATGCCCAAAGGATGATTTTCCACTCCCCAACATAGACATGATAGTGGACATGACCACGGGTTATGAGATCTATTCCTTGATGGATGGTTTTTCTAGATATAATCAGATTAAGATAGCTCCTGAAGATCAAGAAAAGACTGCATTCACTTGTGCATAGGGTACCTTTTGTTGGAACGTTATGCCTTTTGGATTAAAAAATGTAGGAGCCACCTATCAACGAGCTATGACAACTATTTTTCATGACATGATGCATAAAAACATGGAAGATTATGTGGATGACACCTTGGCCAAATCTAAGAAAAGAGACACACACACTTAGGTGATTTAGAAGTCATTCTAGATCACATGGAACAATTTCAATTAAGGTTAAATCCTAAAAAGTGTGCATTTGGTGTCACCTCTTGAAAACTACTAGGGTTTATCATTTCAGCAAAAGGAATAGAGGTAGACCCTGAAAAAGTCCAAGCAATTATGGATATGCCACCTCCTAAAAACAATAGTCAAATGAGGAGTCTTCAAGGATGTCTTCAATCCATAAGGAGGTTCATTTAAAAATTAGCAGATAGAGTTCAACCTTTCAATAAGAACTTGCATAAGGGAGTCAAATGTGTCTGGAATGAAGATTGTCAAAAGAGCATGGACCAAATCAAGAAATACTTGGCAAATCCTCCTATTTTAATGCCTCCTATCCTAGGGAAGCCACTTATACTATATGTTTCAGCAACAAAATCTTCCTTGGGGGCATTACTAGCTCAACTTGATGAACATGGGAAAGAAAGAGCCATATACTACATTAGTCATACTCCTGTTTCATATGAGGTTAATTACACTAGTATTGGGAAAGCTTGCCTTGCAGTGGTGTTTGCTTCCCAAAAGTTGCGACATTACATGCTTGCGCACACAATACACCTCATAGAAAAAATTGATCCACTCAAGTATTTACTTGGTAAGGCTACTCTCATAGGTAGACTTGCTAAGTCAATGATGATCCTGTTAGAGTTTGACATAGAGTACATTGAGTGTAAAGCTATAAAAGGACAAGCCATAGTTGATCAATTGGCTGATTTCCCAATTCAAGATAGTGCACCTATTCAAGTTGACTTTCTAGATGAGCACCTCATGTACATGACTAAGAGAACATGGAAGATGTTCTTTGATGGATCTTTTATGCAAAATGGTTCAGGAGCTGGTGTGTTGTTTGTTTCTCCTCATGGGAATATGATTCCTAAGTCTTACAAGTTATTATTCCCATGTACAAACAACATTGCTGAGTATGAGGCTTTGACAAAAGGACTTAAGATGGCCATAGAATGGAGAATCATAGAGTTGCATATCTATAGGGATTCATAATTGATAATCAACCAAGTCAATGAAGACTATCAAACAAAAGATGAGAAACTGGTACCTTACAAGAAAATGGTTGATTCCTTGAAATAATATTTCATATTTGTCACGTTTCAGCAAATTCCTAGAGCAGAAAACAAAGTAGTTGATGCTATGGCTACACTTGCTTCACTCCTTCAGTTAGAGCAACATGAATCCATATTTGAATTCCTAGTGGAAGAGCTACATTACCCTATCTATGACTCCTAAGAAATCCATGTTGTTTGTACCCTTATTGGTCGTGAGTCATCCCATTAAGGTGCCATTTACTCATACCTTCGTGATGGCATTATTCCTGAAACCTATAACCAGTTTGAACGAAGAAACCTTACCCAAAATGCTTCTCACCATACCCTTATCTCTAGTGATCTGTATAGGAGGGGTCTAGATGAGACACTTCTTAGATGCTTGGAAAAGGACAAATCTGATCAAGTGTTAGTTGACATTCATGAGGGCATTTGTGGGGGACATTCCAATGGTCTTTCCATGGCCTGAAGGTTTCTTAGGGTGGGGTACTATTGGCCTACAATGCAGAGTGATGTAGTAGCTTTTGCAAAATCATGCAAAAAGTGTCAAAAATATGGTAACCTGATACATTTTCTAGGCAGGGAGCTCATTCCTTCTATATCTCTTTGGCCATTTCAGCATTGGGCCTTTGATCTTATTGGGTAGATTCATCCCAACTCATCAAGTGGACACAAATTTATTATCACTGCTACTGATTAATTCACTAAATGGGTAGAAGCTATCCCACTTTCTGTTGCCTTGGGCAAGACAGTCTCTCTATTCATTCTGAACCATATCATCTTTCGATACAGAGTACCTTTTGAGATTATCACTGACAATGGAGGTTAGTTCAAAAATAAGGACCTTAAACAACTCTACAAGAAGTTCAAGATTAAACAACATTGGTCCTCCATTTACTTCCTGCAAGGAAATGGTCAAGCAGAGGCATCAAATAAAACCATTCTTAAAATCCTACATAGAATAGTTCATAAGAATGGTAGAGATTGGCATTTACAGATAAATTCAGCTTTATGGGCTTATAGAATGAATATTCTTACTCCTATTGGGACTACTCCTTTTGCCCTTACTTATGGTGCTAAAGTAGTGTTACCTTTAGAGGTTGAGATCCCTTCACTTAGAGTTTCCCTCAAAGGTCTAGTTACAGATGAAGACTACCATGCCATGAGACTCCAAGAGATAGAACTTCTAGATGAGAAATGTCAAGCATCATTTGACCATATGAGGGTTTATCAAAAGCGCATGTCCAAAGCCTTCAACAAAAAGGTTCACCCTAGAGAATTCCAAGTGGGAGATCTTGTCCTATGTGAAAATCCTAAGAATTAACATCATAGAGATCAAAAGGGAAAATTTGAGCCTAATTGGCTTGGACCTTACATCATTATTGCAGCTTTTGGGACAGGTGCTTATTTATTATCTACTGAAGAGGGAGAGCAACTCCCTAATCCTATCAATGTCTTGCACCTGAAGAAGTTCTATCCATGATGCCTGTTCTATTTGGGGGCATCCTTTGTACATATTTATTGATCCTGAAAAAATATAAAAAAATCAAAAAACTTGCAAAAAATTTATAAAAAAATAGAAAAAGTGCCTTGGTGAAAACCTGGAAATAGGTGCCTTGGTAGCAAAAATACAAAAAAATCAAAAAAATCAAAAAAATCTGCCAAGTGGTGAAAACCTAGAAACATGTGCTACTTGAGGCCTTTGCACCCTTGTTTCTTAGCACTCTTCCTTGACACTTAGCCTTTCTCCATCATGCCTTGTACTTGTTGCCTTGGTTTGGAATTGGTCTTTGTCTTTGTCTAGGGGGCATAACTGTGTTAGCTTTGGTCTTTTGGATGTGTTAGTCTTTATTACACCTTGCAAATGGTTTTTTTCAACACCACCCCAACTATGTTTTTCAACACTTCCCTAGCGTCAAGTGTTTCTCAACACTTATCAGATATCTTACCCGTAGTCTAGAATGATATGATATTTTCCACTGGCAGATGCGATACTCAAAGTTTGACTCTATGATCTACACACACGCACTTGAACACTTGACTCACTGAGACTTGCCTGACTTTATTTCTTTGTGTTCTATCTATGATGATTTCTTTGATGAGTGTTCTCTCCCTAATAGTTTTTGATGATGCATGGCTAGAAGACTGGGGGCATGAGGACATGTTTTATTTATTTTCTGCCTATGGGTATATCTTGTTGATCCTAACTATCATGAGCATTCATGCTTGTTCCACTTGACACTAGGAGCTACAATGTATTATCCTTGACTATTTTCCATAGTGCATGCTTATAATCATCTTGACTTTCTTGTGTCTCGATGCAAGCATAATCTTGCTATACTAAACTTAAGGAGCCTCACTGCACTAGTCATCTTGACCTACATGTCTTTGATGCTTAGGTGGGATTCTCACATATCTGTCTAATATAGATCATATTCATATACCCATAGTCATACTAGTGTGTATTGTATGATCTTGCAATGCTACCAATAAAGCTCGATGATGATTATTAGAGTCTAACGACTTTGTGACCTTGCAAGTAAACCACTTTTCATAGTAGCTTGCATTCTTAAGTTCATGTTAGTTTAGTTTTGCATCTTGCATATGTTAGTTTAGTTTTTCATCTTGCATATGGAGAGAGCTCTCCTTTCATCTTTCACGGACTTGTCGGTCAATTACGCTCACCTTTCACTTCTTCTCGATCATGTCTTTCACTTCTTATCTTTTACATCACATCCTTTTCCTATCACCACAAGGGGTTAATCTTATCATCATATCTATATAAAAAAAAAGAGAGATAATTTTCAGAAACATGAGTCTATATCATAACATGAGAACTAAACATACATCTATGAGAGAGACTATGCATGAGCATTTATAAGCATATATCATACATTTGAGAAATATAACAAAGACAATAATACTAAAACATCCATCACAAGTGAGACAAGTACGCAAGATACATCATAAATCCAATCATCTCATATATATATATATATAAAAATCATGACACAAATACAATGTAAGATCCCAAAATATGGATCAAGTCTCAAGATATGTCTATACATCAAATCCCTAGACCTAGTACTGAATCTCCCCATCATGTGGAGGTGGTGGTGGTGGAGGCAGTGGTCCCATCCTATTAGCTCACACATCTAACCTCCCGACCCTCTTAGAGTAGAGTGGTGCTCACTGTCCCTCAGGTACAATTACTATATATAACCCATGATAGTACACCACCTATGTTGCCTCTCTTCGGAGCTCTACGACATCATCTCATGCTGCCCTATCCTACTAATCTATCTCAGACCGTGCATCTAGAAGTTGCAGATCACAAATAGCAATGGTAGTCCTTAGCTATTGTACCTCAGCCTCTAAGGCCTGAACCCTGGCATAGAGATCCTCTCCTCCCCTATCCGCAGGCTGCTCCTACCCTACATCCACCTATCGGCAAGCTAGTCTCACCTCCTCCTCCTTGTCCTCCAATACCTATCTACGTGACCATCTCCAACCACTAGATCGAGACCCATACCCTACCACTGCTCCTCCTCCTCCTCCTCCATCTCCCCCATCATCCCCATCCCCACCTACTACCTACGGCTGTGCATATGGGATCGTGAAATGTGGGAATTCATGTCTCTGGTGCTTTGCCTTATATGCAGCATTTGCACCTACATCTTCCATATCAGGTAGGTACTTCGATGGCTCTCTTCATAACCCTTTCATCTCCTGTGCCGCCTACTGGTAGTCCAGCATTGGCAGCCATCCCTATCCCTCATCCTCCCTAACCCTAGTGTATGTGGTGGTCTCCATTGCCACCCTCTACTAATGGTCGAATTGCCTCCATACTCGAGTGATCACAAAATGCTCAATGATATTTTCATGTCGACCTAGTAGTGGCCAGCAGCACAACATGCATCCAAGCTCACAATCCCTATCACTCCACTGCTCACACTACCTGTACGGTCTCCACTCGAAGGCTGTCAGCTCATCCAATAGCCTCTTGTAATAAGTAATATCACCACTATGAGGCTGGGTGATGAATCTTGTATAGCTGTATATGTATGGGCACCTTCGCTCTTGAGGTTGTACTCATGGTCGCACAATGACTATGTGCTCCCATGCCCATATCTACGTTAGGACGACCTTGCATGCCCAAGATCTACTATCTCTATATACAATCTCATGTAGCTCATGAAACATGTCTGCTAGGATGGCTGGGCCCCATGCCATCCATCTTGGGTGTGCCACCAAGTCTACCACTAATCTCCCCCAACCTAGCGGGAACCCCCTTTGACTCTTGTTGGTAATCAAAGCCTGTGCTACTATCAAGAAAACGATGCATGCCACTGGGTAGTCCTGACCAAACTCCTCTATCAGATGGTCCTAGCTAAGGTGTTTGTCTAGGATGGTAATATCTTGAAAAAGGTCCTGCATGGCTTGCCTCCCCTCTGTGGGAGTCTGATCATAGTATACCTGTGCCAACAAAAAATCATGTCAGTTTTCATTATACAGAAACATTACATTTCTAAACATCTACAAACATGATTATACTCAGTACATCTCCATGGCTGGGTATGCGCATGATCTGGTAGACATCCTCCAGTGTGATGGTGGCCTCTCCGGTTAGCAGATGGAAGGTATTATGCTCACTGTGCCACCTCTCTGCCAATGTCATCAGCAACCCATGGTTTTCCCATATATGGGGAATATCCAACAGGTACCTGAACCCCATCCTAGTCAGATCTATTCAGTTTGGATACTTTAAAAGTATCGTACGATGTTTCACACTACTATAGTTTGAAATATTAAAAAACATGTTTTAAATGCATTAAATGACTCAAATGACTAGTTTTTTTGAAAACTTATCGGGGCACCATATTAAGGAGGCTGGTTGTGCAACCGACTGCGCTCGAATAAATGTTTATGGATAGGAATTGCTGCCTACTAAGCCATAATCTCTCTCTGATCTCTCAAAGTTCTCAAAATCACAAAAGACAAATGAATTTGAAAATGACCTTTTTACCCCTTTATATAGCATTTTAACTTTTTGACCTAATTTTCAAAACATCTCAGAATTTCATGAAAATTGCACCCCTGCCTAATGTCAACATCCTGGATCCATTTTCAGGATCAAAATTAAAATTTGAATTCATCTTGATAGTCAAAATCATGTTTTAAAATTTCTCCTTCTTCTGCGCAGTTGGCTGACCATTTGAGGCCCGATTCTTTGATCTTCACTAGGGCATCTTTATTTCTTCATCCCCATCTCTCTCAACCTTCTAGTCTCTCATTCATTTTCATTCACTTCATCTGTGTGAGGTTTTGACTTTATTTTTATCCTATATCTTTCTCAGTCAAACCTAGTCAAACTGGGGCATATCTTCACTACTTGATGGTTATTCTATCATCTTTCATCTTTGATTATGATTTCTAGTGATTTGATCATGTTTATTTCATCTTGCTTCTGCATTCCCTCTACCTCATTTCAATTTCAATCACGAGGGGGAAGTACCTATCAAACTTCAATCCTTGATTCAGCTTTATCAAACCTATCAATCAAACCTTGCTTGAGACTTGACAATTACCTATTTACAAGGGTATTGGCCTTGTCTTTTTCAATCAGCTTATATTTGTCTTGATGTGTTCCCATCTGTTGATCACACGTCTGGGTTTTTTTGTGATCCCAAATCGATCTCACATTTCAATTCCATTCTTTGGTCACATGTGTTCCTAGAATGATCACACATTACCCAAAGAGGGGCAAATGTATGCACTCTAAAATGGTCGCCTAGACTTTGGGGCTTCATTCTTCAATATATCAATTTCTTGAATCAATGCTTTGTAAATATTTTCAATTTAAATCAATTTTCTTGATCAAATCCTAATTCTATCATTTATTCATTTATATTCTATGGATTAACCATTTTATCCTAAGTCTTTATTTAATTAAAAGGAATTTCCTCCCCTTTTATTAAATAAAAAGTCCCCACTTACCTCTTATCCTAAGTTGCACAAATAAGACATTATTCTTATTTTATAAAAAAGAAGAAAAGACTTTTTTTGTCTCACATGGGGCACAAAAGTCAACATTTCTTTCTCATTGGAGGAGATTTGTGCACAAGGATTGATCCCACTTTCAAACTCCACCCTTGATCAAATCTTTTGCCTCTTAATCTCAATGGTCCATTCATCTTTAAAAGGAGAGCTCTTTTCTCATTCAAAGGATCCCACTCTTGATGCTAATGTTGTGCTGTAGGTTTTCTTGGTGACTTTGGAGCTTTGGAGAGCTTGTTCCATCTTAGTCTTCATACTTGCATTATAGTTTAGTTTTCAGACTTTCATGTTCTAGCTTAATTCACATAACTTAATTAGTAAAGGCTTGTAATAATCTCATTTTCATAACATAGTTGCATTCTTGCATTCTCATTCTAGCATAGCTTGCATTACATCTTTCATTGTGATTCTTGAAGATATTGGCATTCTTGCCCTTGTCTCTTTGAATCTCCCATTGCATGGTTTACTAGCAAGGTTATATGCTTAATAACTCTAGCTGAGAGCCCTCTAAACACCCTTGCACTCCATGCCTAGGGAGCTCTAGATCACTTTCTCAAGGCTTCCAATTCATGGATCCACTTGGAAGTAATGGCTTAGAGAAGTGCACATTTTGAGTGTACAATATCCACTTCATACTCCATCAGTGGTAGCCATGTAGTTCTCAGTTCGACTACCTTGATTAGTGTGGTGTCAGTTTCCACTCAGAAATATACATCATCCTTATATTTTTTAACAATTTGAGCTTGGATTCTATATCTCTTATGCATTCTATCCTTAAACTTACTTAAATAGTCATCCATCACTAGTTCAAAATTCTTGTCTAGACTATTAATGAATTCACCAATTTGGAAAATGATGGGTTTGTTCACATCCCATTCTATATTACCGACCAAGGGAAATGAGTTCTGCAAGTAGAAAAATATACATACCAATACTGATCCAAACTTGCATGTGTTTGATTTTACAACTTGGATTGTCCTCATGTTCTCCTCCAGTTGCCTCAACATAAGTTTGGCTAGGTCAATTTGTAGACCTTTCTTCACAATCTTGTACACAATATCTACAACCCTGCATGGAACATTGTTTGGTTTGTTTGATTGACATATATTATGCAATCACATATGCACCAAATCTAGTCTCTAGGTCATAAATGGTATTTATTTTCATTCTTCTATTGTCCCACTCTGCTCCAGTCAGCTTCTCAATTTTTTTCTTCGGTGAATGCCTTATCTTTTTTGCTTTGACACATATTGGGCACCCTATAACCATGTGAATCACATCCTTAGTGATTTTCACCATCTCATCTAGACACATCTTTCCATCATGAACTCAACCTAGAATGATCCTTATCCATTCGGTCTTGAACTCCTTCAGGAAATGTAGTGTGTTGATTAAACCTTTTACCTCCAAATACTTGTGTTCATGCTTCAAATTTCCATCCTTGCATAGTTCATTATAGGTGGATTGGAGCTTGTAATCACCTATCTCATTTATCTTGCAGTGAATATATGACCTAATGTATTTAACCAATAAAACCCTAGGTGGTATTGATGAAAATGCACCTTTATCATTGATTTGTGTTGCAATCTCTGGATGTAACTTGTAATTGGGTTCTTCATATGATGAGTTCTTGATCAATGTAACTTTCCTTTTCTTGTCAGCCTTAGGTTGTGTAGATTTTGATGTAGATGCCATTGTTGTCAATAAGTTAGGGTTTCAAGAAATCTGCATTCAAGTCATTTGGTTATGCTTCAAACCTTCTTGAATAGCCTTCAATCACTATGGAAAACTCATAAATCATAGTATTTTATCAAAATCTAGTTGCTCAATCTTCACTCTATTTCACTCTGGTTCTCTCTTTGAATGCAATGTGAATAATGAATATGTTCAACGTTAATTTATATCCAAAAATACTTTTTGGCATAAGTATGGTGCAATAAATGCACATTAGATACTTGGTTTTCTCCATTCTATCCACATTAGATACTTCAACTCAGTTTACACTACCAGTGCTCAGTTGATACCATTTTTTACTCCACAAATTAGTTACCTTTACCACTTTCACCGATTGACAATCACTTACTTTTTCTAGCTTTACTGACTATGCTCACTTCAAGTTAATAATACATAACAACCTAGTGCATCTTAAGTCATTATTATATGGTACTCATGCAATAGATATAAGGAACTGTTATCAGATATAACTGATTAAGATTCAGTTCCCATACTTACTTGAATGTAACTTAAGTATAAGCGGTGGAATCATCTAATTTATTGGATGAGGTGTCACCAATTATTGTACTTATTTCTCCATTATCTTTTGTTGTTATTCTCCACATTTGGTTCCTTTGCCTTTTGATTCTATCAATGGTATTTTCATTCATATCTTCATTTGGTTCTGGTGCTTTGTTTCTACAATCTTTTCTTAAGTGACCGACCATATGATAGTGTAGACATGCCATTCTAGAATTCATCCAATTTCTAGATCTTCCTCTCTAGTGTAGTCTCATACAATTTGTAGCTATATGAACATATCTTCCATAGGAAGTACAATCAACCCATGTGTTGTAATCCCAAGTATAAGAGTTACCTTGTCTTCTCAGTTGATATATATTGTTTTGTCTCTTTGGTTTCCAAACTTGCTTCATCTGTGCCTTGCATTCTTGTGACATATGACCATACTTGTAGCAAGTACAACAATGACTATCCATGTAGTACCTCTTAGGTGAATTTTTTGTCTTTGATCTACATTCAAATTATTTATATCCATATTTTTTGCAATTGTAGCAATATCCATCAAATTTAGGAATAGTATTGGGAGTACCTTTAGCTTTACTAACTTTACTCCTGTAGACATTAGTTGTATGACCTAGTTTCCCATAATGATAGCATGATAGTGTAGACTATGATTTTGAACCTTTTACCTATCTTGAAAGGCTGAAACATTCAAACATTAGACTAATCTAACATGTTCATGAACTAAAAAATAGCATAAGACATGAAAACAAAACCAAAGCCACCTCAAAATTGTTGCTAAAAAATAAGTGCTATAGAGCAAATGTTTGATTTGCTTCAATTAGAGGGATGTGGGTGTGCTCTCTAAGCACTTGGAGCATATTCTAATGCATACTAAGATTGATTTTAGACCAAATATAGGTGTGATATGATGCTATATGCTATGCAAAACAATAAAAGAAACTATGTTAATCCATTATTACTAAGCTATGATGTTCTTTAAGAAAACTTGAAGATGATAAAAAGAAACTAACAATTAGTATTGCTTATGCTAAGTCTAGAGCTAAATGGACATGATAACAATGCATAAAATGAAAGGTGAATAGGTATTTTGCTCTTGGAAATGAGGACTATTTATAGACTTTTGGGAGGATGAATGAGTGGCTAGGATCAAAATCCTTAAGAGAGGCCAAGATTCATTCAAAGGGGAGCACATGGATTGTGCTAGTTCAAGGCCACCTCCTTGTGACAAGTGTCACAAGGGCATTGGGTTGAAAGATGGGAGGAATGTGCACAATTTGGGAAATGTGCCTTAAGGTCAAAGGGTGTAAGAAAGGGGTGAGGGGCTTCTTAAATGTATCATAAATGCATGTAAGAGGGATAAGGAGGTTTTAAATGCATCATAAATGCATGTAAGAGAAGCCTCTAGAATTTTGTTGACTTTGGTTAAAGTTTAGGAGTTGGCTAATCTTGGTTAGGGAATGTGACAAGGTTAGGGAGATGATTAGGATTAGGACTTTCTAGAAGAGTCTAGCACTTCCTTAGGATAAATAAGGATTTTTAGGAAATAGATAAAGATTTATTTATTTCCATGGGTTTAGGTTTGAGACAATTTATTAGAATAAATTTAATAAACATAAGGATTAAATATTTAATCTTAATTAAATATTTTGAGTTGGGGTTAGGGTTAGAAAATGATGGGATTAGCCTTTAATCGTAATTAAAGAGGGTTTTAGAAGATTTTGGAAGAGGTTAGTGGTTTTAGGAAAAAAGGCCAACTTTTGGTCAAAAAATAAATTAATTATTTTTTGGGGGATTTTTGGTCAATTTATTAATTAAAATAATTAATAAATAGGGGATTAATGTTTAAATAAGATTTAAACATTTTTGGGAGGGATTTCTTAATTAAATATTTTTAATTAAAAAAAAAGGGATTTAATGACATAAAAATAAATTAATTAATTAAATAATTAATTAATTAATAAATGATGATGTCATCAGGGATTTTTCAGAAAATAAAAATATTTTATTTTCTAAAGGATTTTTAGGTGTCTACATTTTGCCCCTCTTTGATGCGATGCCGCAAGTGGCATGGCTTCAAAGACAAGAAAATAAGATGCCCAAGGCTAGAATTTAGAGGAAAAAGGGATTGTGCCCCCTCGAGAAAATAACGCAAGGAGTAAACATTGTGGAATTTTCTCGAAAGGAAACAGAGAAGGAAGGACCTAGGAAGAAGGGGAGATAAATAACCAAGCTTCCAATAGCAAAGATGAGTGAATGCAAGATGAGATGGAATGCAAAATGCAGGATGCAGCTACATGAGGATGCAAGATTAATCTATATGATGCAGGATGCAGGGGAGATGGGGAAACTCCAAGTGCAAATGTGGAGAGCACAACCTAGTTTAATATAACAATGCTAGAGACCTGCCAAGGTTACTGGGATCACGAGGCCTTGTCACTAGCGTTGCATAGGACTGACGCGAAAAAGACACGCAGGGTTGCCCCAGCATCGCACATGAAACTCGAAGGAGGCATGGTGGAAATGATGCTGAAGAAACCACAAACACACGACTGACTCACAGGCAGAAGCAAAAGATCAAAAGACCTTGCCCCAGATGATCCTCATTCGCAGCACACCATGATATAAAGGATCGTGGTGACGTTGAGTAGAGAACAATGAGAAGCTGTAAAAGATTAACAAGACCCAAAGGACAAAATCCAAGGTCAAAATGAAAACTCCAAAAAGACATCCTTTGCCAAGGAGAGAGATTTGATTTGATTGATGGCGGGAAGATTGGTCTGAACGTGTGGAAGGATACATCGACACGGACCTGGTGTGCTTGGTGGAAGATTGGATCTGACAGGAGGAAGGATACATCCTCAAGGACCCGCGGATTGATGAGAGAATGAGTGGTGTTGTTCGCTGGCAAATGATGAAGTTAAAGAATAGTCACGGTGATCAAGAATAGTCGATAATTAAGGTTGTTGAAGTACAAGGCTAGGTAGGACAAAGCGTGCTGATCAAAATGCTACTGCAGGACTGACAAGGACTGATGTACAACGGAAGGGAAAAAATATACAATGGATATGTACAAAAGCTCAGGATTGGGGATAGGAAGATCTCACTATACAAGATAGAGTACAAGATATATGCAAGATATGGTACAAGATATGTGCAAGATATGGTACAAGATATGTGCAAGAGGGATTGTGGTGTTGCTGAAGGTTGATGGAAAAAGGAATGCTGGGGGATGGTGGATGGGGATGGGAATGGGAGAAAAAGGACTGAGATGGTGGGATGGGGGATGGGAGTTTGATAGATAATGACTCGGTCCATTATGTATGGTGCCTATTTGCCAGGTTTTCACCACCATACTTGTCCAAGGCGCCTGAATTGCCAAGTTTTCACCATTGGACGATGATTTTTTTTTATTTTTTTTATTTTTTGCTTTTTTCAAATTTTCAATTTTTTTAATGGATTTTCTGAATATGTAGGATCTGGTTCAGGCATAGAACCTCTTCAGATGTATGATGTTGATTGGATCATTCAAAGGCTCTCCTTCTAGTGTAGATAGCTGATAAGCTCCGGAGCCGAAGCATGAGGTGACCACATAGGGGCCCAGCCAAGTAGGCTCAAACTTGCCTTTCTTTTCACGATTTGCTTGGACCTTTTGATTTTCTTTGAGAACCATGTCACCGACTTGGAATTGTCTAGGATGGACCTTCTTGTTATAACTCCTTTTGAGTCGATTCTGGTATGCAACCAGGTGATCGTAGGCTTGCCGTCTCTTTTCATCTAGCAGATCTAGCTGTGTGAGCCGGGCCACATGATAGTCTTCATCAGTTGTATAGTTCTTCATGGAGACTCGCAATGATGGGAGTTCGACCTCGATCGGCAGAATGGCTTCAGCACCATATACAAGGGAATATGGGGTGGTGCCTGTGGGAGTGCGATAAGAAGTACGATAGGCCCAGAGGGAAGGATTAATTTGGAGGTGCCAGTCACGACCAGAATCATTGACAACCTTTTTGAGAAGTTTCAAAAGAGTTTTGTTGGTTGCCTCAGCTTGGCCATTTCCTTGAGGGAAATATGGACTGGAGAAACGGTGATGGATGAGGAGCTGGCACACAGATCATCCACATGCTGGTTTTCAAAAGGTGTGCTATGGTCTGTGAAAATGGTAGATGGTATGCCGAAGCGGCAAATGATATGGTAGAGGATGAACTTGGATATTTGGATGCCAGTAGTAAGGGTGAGCGGAATCGCTTCAACCCATTTGGTAAAGTACTCTGTGGCTGTTATGATATACTTGTGTCCATCTGAAGAGAGGGGGGTGATCAAGCCAACAAGGTCGAGGCCCCAACATGAAAAAGGCCACGGTGGTGCAATAGGCTGTAGATCCTGTGCTGGTGCATGTATCAAATTGGCATGCTGTTGACATGGGAGACATTTCTTGACAAATTCACATGCATCATGTTCCATTGTTGGCCAATAATATCCAACTCTAAGCAGCTGCTTTGCTAGAACCATGCCACTCGTGTGGGCACCGCAAATTCCAGCGTGAACTTCTTGTAAGGCCAAGACGGCCTCGTTTGAATCTAAACATCTAGATAGGACATTGTGATACCCACGATGATAAAGGGTGTTGGCTACAAGAGTGTAGCGGGAAGCTCTACGAATAAGGTTTTGGCGTTGGTTATTGGTGAGATGGGGAGATATGATACCATTTTTTAGATATGCATGGATGTCGTGGTACCATGGGGATTGGGGACCAACCAAGACACACACCATGTTTGCATCAGTGTTCTCATAAGCTGGCAAGTGTAGCTGCTCGACTAGAAATTCATATTGTGTTGCGTCACGTGGGATTTCCAATAAGGATCCGATGGTTGCCATTGCATCTGCTGCTTTGTTTTGAAGTCTTGGGATCTGTGTGAACTGTAGATGTAGGAAATGCTCTTGCAGTTTGTCCACCAGCTCTTTGTAAGGTAGCAACTTGTCATCCTTTGTTTGATATTCATCTAGGACTTGTTTGATAATCAGCTGTGAATCTCTAAATACTTGTAATTCTGTGATATTCCACTGAATGGCTGTTCTAAGACCTGAGATGAGTGCCTCATATTCTGCAATGTTGTTGGTATATGGGAATCCCAATTTGAATGATTTTGGGATGTAGTCACTGTGAGGTGTGACGAATAGGTTTCCTGCCCCTGATCCATGTGATGTGTAGGAGCCATCAAAGTATAGTTTCCACATGGGCTGCTCTTCAATCATGCATAAGTGTTCATCAGGGAATTCCATGATTAGTGGATAGGCATCCACCAGTGGTGCTTCTGCTAGCTGATTGGCAATGACTTGCCCTTTGATTGCTTTGCGATCAATATACTGGATGTCAAACTCACTGAGTATCATGACCCATTTTGCCATACGGCCTGTGAGAGTTGTCTTTGATAGTAGATATTTGAGGGGGTCCACCTTTGAAATGAGCTTGATTGTGTGACTGAGCATGTAATGTCTAAGCTTTTGAGTGGCAAAGACCACTGCAAGGCATGCTTTTTCCATAGGTGAATAATTAAGCTCATATCCGACAAGAGTTTGACTGATGTAATAGATGGCTCTCTCCTTGTTGTCATCATCATGCTGAGCTAAGAGTGCCCCCAGTGCTGTAGTGGTTGCTGAGATGTAGAGTATGAGAGGGCGTCCTGGAATTGGTGGTACTAGGATTGGAGAATTGGCAAGATACTCCTTGAGCTTATCAAAGCTTCTTTGACATATGGGATCCCATTTGAAGCTTGTGTCTTTGCATAGGAGATGCGTAAAAGGTTGGCACTTGTCTACTAACTGAGAAATGAACCGATGCACTGATTGAAGCTTTCCTTGTAGGCTTCTGAGCTATTTGAGTGTTCTTGGTGGAGGCATCTCTGTTATTGCTTTGACCTTCTTGGGGTCTATCTCTATGCCTCATCGCGATACTATGAAACCTAGAAGCTTTCCAGATGTAACACCAAAGACACATTTCTTTGGATTAAGCTTTAAGCCATAATGATTCAGACGATCAAACACACACTCTAAGATGTTGAGGTGTTCATCCCTTGTTTTGGATTTTGCAAGGAGATCATCCACATAGTCTTCAAGGATCTTGTGGATCATGTCATGGAAGATCGCTGTCATTGCTCGCTGATATGTTGCTCCTGCATTCTTTAGCCCAAAGGGCATCATATTGTAGCAGAAGGTGCCCCATGGAGTTGTGAATGCTATTTTATGTTGATCTTCTTCTGCTATATGAATCTGGTTGTAGCCGAAAAAGCCATCCATGAGTGATAGCATTTCGTGGCCCGCTGTAAGGTCTACGATCATGTCTGTGTTAGGTAGCGGGAAATCATCTTTAGGACATGCCTTGTTCAAGTCCCTAAAATCTGTGCATATTCTGATGTCTCCTGAAGGCTTTGTGACAGGTACCATGTTGGAGATCCAATCTGAGTAATCTATAGCTCTAATAATCTTTGCATCTAGGAGTTTTTCTAGTTCTAATTTTACCAATAGAGCTACTTTGGGATGCATTTTGCGTAGCTTCTGCTTTACTGGCTTGACATTAGGATCCACTGCGAGATGATGAATGACAAGATTAGGATCAAGCCTAGGCATGTGTGCATATGACCATGCAAAGTTCATAGTAGCTTCTTGAAGTAGCGCCGTGAAAGCCATTTCTTCACCTTCTGTCATGTTGGCTGCAATGTAGGTGATCCTCGGACATTCCTCTGTACCTAAGTTGACTGGCTTGGTTTCTTCTATGATGATAGGTGATTGCTCAAGTCTGTAATCCTGGATGGGAGGAAGAGGCAAGGCTTCATCTTCTAGCGCCTGAATTGCCAGGTTTTCGCTAGAAGATACACCCTTTGTTTTTACTATTTTGGAATCAGAATGTGCCCCAGAAGGGTTTTCACATAAAGACTCATGATGTTCTTTTGCTTTATCATTTTTGCGACTAAAGCTTGCCTCTTCCCCAAAATATCCTTTTGGGTGAAGCGTATAAATAGATGTCGATGTTGGATCCTGGTTGACTGCTGGATCTGATGCCCCCATGAATTCTAGGAGTGCTTGTGCGCTTTGGAACTCATCGATGTGTGCGATGCTTGGTTGGTCCCAAGTTATGAGTTCAGGGTGTGTGAGGGGAAGGTCTATGAGGTTGATGGATAGTTGTTGGAGGACAGAAGTCCCCAGGAGGGTGTCGTTGGCAAAGATATCATCGTAGGATGGGATGTCTTTCTCTTCGGGGATGTCTTCGATTTCCACGAGGTCATCCTGGCTATTCGAGAAGTTAACGCTAGTCATGTTGGTGCCCTCAGTTGCGGTATTGGGCTCTTGTTCGGGCAGGCGAGGGATATTAAAGCCAAGTCCTCGATGTTCAAGATTTTGTGATGGTGTGATAGGAAACAGATTTCCATCTTCTTGTGGTCTTAGACCACCACCTTGATAGTTATATTGTTCTGTGACATTCTTGTATGGGATTGGATATTTCTCTTTGAAGTACTCAAGAAGTTGCATGTCACGGGATGGGGGATCTTTGTACAACCATCTGTTGATATCCGGCTCCATCTCTTTGTTGTTTATGTTGCCATGGGATTCAAAAGTCATAGATCCGATTTTCTTGATTTCATGATGCTCTTCAATAGGCTTGCTTTGGTGATCTGGGCGCCCTTGAGTATGTGGATCAAGCGGAAGGGCCCCTACGAAAAATGCATCATGTAGGCTATATTCACCACAACCCTGGTTATTGATCTTGATGGAAGAGAGGGTGGAGGTGAGAATGGTTTCTGGATCGCAATGGGATCAGGATGAGCTGGCAATAGAAGTACCAATGTCAGTTCCAGGTCAATGAGTGGAGTGAGGGAATGATGCTTCCATCGCACGACAGTATGCGAAGGGTTGGGGGTCAGCATGGATGGTAACCTTAGTGCCTTGATGCGGAAATTTGATGCACTGATGGTAAGTAGATGGTACAGCCTTAATGGAATGAATCCATGGTCGGCCTAGGAGGATATTAAATGGTAGGTCAAGATCAACAACATGGTAGATAGTATCTTGTGTTGCTGGGCCCAGCTGAATGGGCAAAGTAATGGTACCTTCTGAGGTACGCTCCAAGTTATCATAGGCTTTGATAGTGATCACTTCATGTGCTATATCAGCCTGGGTGAACCCAATCTGCTAAATGAATTTTAAAGTACACAAGTTTAGAGCTGAGCCATTATCTACTAGGACCCGTTTGATAGCGAAGTCTCTGACCATGACAGCAATGCGGAGAGGGAGAGTATGGTCAGGAGCGACATCTGGTATATCAGATTCTTTGAAGGATAAGGCACATGCTGCTGATAGGTGTCCCATAAGAGTTTCAAACTGAGTTGTGTTAATGTCCATGGGGACATGGCCTTCTTTTAGAGCTTTGTCCAGGATCTCCTGATGGATGGGTGATGTGCGGAGCAAATCCAAGATAGATATTTGGGCTGGCATGTTCCCAAGATGCTCTATGATATTGTATTGTGCACTTGGTGCATTATGCTATGTTGCGCATGCATTTGATGCTGGCCTGGTGTTAGACTGTGCTGTGGATGCAGTAGATGTTGGCCTTGGAGGAGCAGCTGATCTCGGAGGAGCACCGGCAACAGTTATCCTACTACTGCGGGTAGTTGCAGCACATTGTTGATCCGGCCCTCTGACGTGGATGGTATTGATGGTGGGCTCATCTTGGATGGGCTCAACTTGAGTTATGCATTCGACATACTTGTCATAGTTGATGTAGGCCGCTGTGTGATCTTCTTGCTTGCCTTTGCCATGATTTTGGGGTTGATTGGCATTGGCTTGATTCTTCCCGGTATCGTGTTGAGGGAACACATTTTGATATATTTGCAAACTGGCGTTGGGTGAAGCTTAAGCTGGTGCATCGACCTGGATCTCCTTGCGATCAATGAGATCCTGGATGTAGTTCTTAAGCCGCATGCACTTCAATGTTGTGTGCTCCTTCACACGATGGTAATCACAGTATTCATGTTCTTTATACCAATCAGACTTTGGTGCGTTGTCATCCTTCTGTGGGATGGGCGGATATGTGATCATATTTGCCTTGGCTAGCCGATAAAAGATCTGATCCAGAGGCTCACCCAAAGGTGTGAAAGTCCTCTTTGGATTGTTCTGATTGTTGGGCTTGTTCTGCCTTGGGGCAACGTTAACTGCGTTAACAAGATTGCCTTGACGTGCTGGTTGTTGCTGTTGGTATTGCTGTCGATACTATTGCACAGGTGGTTGATGAGCTTGAGGAGGCTGCTGATAAATAGGTGCTTGATATGCGGGAGCTGGTGGTTGCTGATAGATGGGCGCTTGTGGCGGTTGGTATGTTTGAGCTGGTGTAGGACTAGCCACAATGAATTGTACATTCTTAGTGTCAGTGGCTCCATCTGTAACAACATTCTTGTTACGATTCCAGTAACGGGATTTATCATTATTGGGTTTGTTCTTGGAATCATCCTTGAAGTGACGAATAGTGCCTTCATCTAGGAGAGCTTTCTCGATGCCTATGCCTTTGCTCTTGATGTCTTGGTATGTCTAGAGACAGTTCATTTACATGTGATGGGATAGCTTTGGATGTAGGTTATCAATGAAGATCTTTGTTAGATGCTCCTCTGGCGGCTGATATGATAACCTGGTTGTAAGATTCTGCCATCTTTGCAAGTATTCTGCAAGGCTTTCTCTGTCTTTCTGCTTTGAGTTGCATAGGTCTAGCAAGGACAACTCATTCTCCACATTATGGGCATAGTGTGTGATGAACTTCTCAGAGAGTTCAGCAAAGGTTTTTATTGTCCCATGTGGTATTTTGTAAAACCACTCAACAACAGTTCCTCCCAAGCTTTTGGGAAACAGGCGCAGGAGATAGTTATCACTGTAAGCCACTTCTTGGCACGCCATGTAGAACTCTTTGATATGGTTTACTGGATCTCCTTTCCCCCGATACTTGTCGAACTTGGGCATCTCAAAATGCTTGGGGAAAGGGATAGTTGCTATGGACCGATCGAAGGGATATGAGCACACCTCTTCAAACTTGTATGTTTTATTCTCTGTTCCACTTTGTAGCTCCTTTAGAGCATTTTTCATTGCTTCCCACTCAGCATTGAGTGGCGAGGGAACTGAGACTTCTACTTGTGATAGAAGCTGTGGAACTGGATATGGCGCTTGCTGTGGATAAATGGGTTGGAACTAATTTTGGGGCAATGGTTGCTGGGGATATTGTTGGTGTGGCATAGGGGGATATTGTGGTAAATGATATGGAACCGCTTGATGTTGTTGGGTTGCTTGCTGTTGTTGAACTGGTGGTTATTGTGGGACTGCTTACTAATATTGGACATTTGAAACTTGCTGTTGTAACTGATGGGTGGGAACTTGTTGTTGCTGGGGGATGATAGGGATTTGTTGCTGATGCTGATAGCAAGGGACTTGCTGTTGTTGAGGAATGATGGGTGTTTGCTGAAAGGGGACATGTGGTTGCTATGGGGGAGGCTGTTGGAATGATGCTGCTTGGGGGTATGATGGTGGTAGTTGCTGAGGTTGGCTTTGGGTTTGGCTGATATAAGCTGGGTGCATGCCTGCGTTACTTAGAGGTGGAACAGATGTGGGGAAGCTAGAAGCAAAGGGTGATGGGGTAAGATAGCTGGGGAAAGTTGGCTGTTGAGGTGGTGGAACTTGCTGGAAGGTATTTGGGATTTGGGACGAATAGCTTGAAGCCGGCGGTGGTTGGGGTAGTTACTGCTGTGCTGCTTGGGCGAAGGTGGTTTGTTGACTTGCAACCATAGATGTAGGGGATTGAGATGGGATCCCCCATGCTTTCATTTCTTCTTGTGTAAGGCCCCACTGAGAGCTTGTGTTAGGGTGCACTGTAGCGGATGATGGAATGGTAGGAGCAATGGGAGCTTGGGACATGAATGATGGTTGAGAGAAAGGAGCTTGTTGAGGTTATGGTTGAGCGGATGCTTGTGAGGAGGAAAATGAAGGAAACACCCAAGAGAAAGATGAGGTTGGAATGGGAAGCGATTGCGTTAACCCCAAAGAAGAAGGTACGGGTGCTTGGGGGGTGAAGGGTGACGGTGCTCCTTTGATGGTGAAAGGCGTTGCTTGACTTGCGGATGGTGGTGAAGCTTTTGGTGTAAAAGCTTGCGTGAGAGGTGGAAGCTGACTTTGGGTTAAGCGTTGGATTTGGGCTTGGGAAGCCATAGCAGATGATGAAGCAAAAGGGGTAGGAGATGGAGCGGATGGCGCTGCAGCTTGTGTTGCGGGATTGGCGAGGCTTCCTTGCAAGAAAAGGGGAACGGTGGAAAGCTCTTGGGGTGTTTGCATGATAGGATCAGGGAATGATTGGACAAACGGAGAATATAATTGTGCTGGAACTTGGATAGTATTGATGGGGATGCGTGGATAGAGAGATGGTGGGATGGAGGTACTTTCTGGTAGATAGTGGGAAAATGTGCTTTGCTGATGTTGTGGTACAAGGGCATTGGTCGCTGGTGGGCTTTCTGGAGGATTTGAAAATGCTTGGATTGCCAACGGGGATGAAGGGATGTTTGGATCTTCACATGGGTTACTGACTTGGATCTGGGGATTGTAGGTCATCATGGCATTGGTGAAAAGGTTGGGATCGGATGAGGTTGTTGGTGGATAAGGATTCATGCTTCTTCTTTTTTGAGATCTGGTCTCAACAGGCATGGAGATGCAAGTGCTAAATGGATGGAAAATGTTTGGCTAAAAGATGTTGATGGATGCAAAGTTGCTGAACTTCTAAAGATGATGACTTTCTAGAATGCAATGCAAGGATGGATGAACTGCTCGGATTTGGATTAAGGATGGTGGAAGATTGGTGGGAGGTGGTGGCAAATTGGTAAAAAAGCTTGGTGATGATGGAGGATTGGTGGGATGCTCTGATTTGGGTCAAGATTGGGTGGAGGATTAGCGGGATGCTGGTGGAAGATTACTAAGTGTCAACAATGAGTTGTTATTTTTCCCTGATGGAGGATCAGTAATAGGACTTGGGCCAACCTAGGATAGGCTGATGATCTTCGGTTAACTGGATGCTTATCAATACAAGCCAATCTCTTGCTCGAGATGATGAGGCTGTGCAAGTACAAGTTTTCTTTAGACAATGCTCTGTCAAAAAGGGGATGCTTTCTGATTTAGGATAAGGGATGGAAACAACTCAAAGGTTTTGAACGCTAAGTGTTTGTGGATTTTGAATCTCTGGATTTGGTACAAAAGATGGTGGGTTCTGATTTAGGTGATGGATGCTCGATTTTGGATGAAGGATATGGGATTCTGATGGTGGATTGTTGATGGAAAGATGGTGGAGGATGATGGAATAATGCTCTTTCTAAAAGGATGATGCAGATGTGACTGGGATGGATGATCTATGATGCTGCTAGGAGGATGATGGTGCATGCAACTAAGAAGGATTTCTAGGATGTAACTAAGGTTTGGTGATGATGCAAAGATGAAACTAAGATGAAGCTAGGATGACGGACTACCGAGATAAGATTGTGAGATCTGAAGGTAGAATGGACATGTGATGGATCCAGCTAATCTTCTCTTTCAAGGTTGATGTAGTGATGGTTTACTCGGAAATGGTAGGCAAACTGTTTGACTCTTGCATTATAGCCAATATTATCAAGCCTTTTTTGATATTTTTCTTCTGCTTGGGTTGTTTGGACAAAGGATTGATGGCTTTTAAGGTTCCTTTTTGCAACTTTCTTCTCTTGATAATCTTTGGATTTGGGCAACTTAGCTTTTGGATATTTGATCAAATTGGGCATATCTTTGGAAAATTCTGATAGGTTTGGTCCGAGAACAAAAGGCTCTTTGGATATCTGATTTCTGCAAGATTTTCTGAATATCAATTTTGTTGATTGGTTTGATTTTCTCAAGTGGCAAAGGATAAATTAAAAAGACTTCTAACAAAGCAATCTCCGCAAAGGGCAAAGCAACCTTGTGGGATACAAACAGGATGACTGACTCTGATAAAGCTTTGAAAGTGTATGTTTCAAAAAGTGTTTTCACAGAGTCTTTGACTGTCAAGTACTTCAAACAAATCTACCTAAGGAAGGTGAGTATCGAAATCACTTGCCCACAGCTTGGTATCCCCCAGAAGGGAATACAAATGGTGAGTAATCTTGAGGCGACCTGGTAAACCCCTTGGAATTGGTCCTTGCACAAGGATTTTGATACTTTCGGATGTAGATAGGGTAGCCTCTATTTTATCAGGTTTTTAATAGTTCCATGGAGTCTCCATACCCGGTTATGCTGACCGCCTGTGACTCACTTAAGAGCCTAGCCAACAACGCTGGGGGAGGAATATTTACCTTTCCCCAAACATTTGTATTTGGCACAAGACGCCCGACGATTAGGAGATGTAAGTGAGTACTTTTTGTCTTCACTTTATTTATATACCGGCCGGGGGGGATACCGGTTTGAGGTCATTCTTCGAGGAGGAAGCGCTTTTCTCCCTAGACAGGCCTCGCTAAAAGTAGAACAAGTGAACTTGTCCGAGTCCAAATGTTCTACGTTGCTTACTTTAACAAGGATTTTGCAAGAAGATAAAGCTCCTAGATGCACATCAAGCAAGTTTGTTCATTTTCCCAATTTGATTTAAGTGTGTTTGAACTTTGAAATTTTGAAGACACAAGTGCTTAAGATTTGATTTGTTCTTTTTTCAAAAAGTAAGCGATTTGAGCGATTGCAAGTTCTTTCTTTGATCATTCAAGATTGAGATTGGCGTGTTGATTTAGAACTTTAAAGTGCTTTTTTTTTTTTTGTCCTTTAAGGCATTCAAGATTGAATTTGCATTTTGCTTAAATTGAAAAGGAGGGAATAGAGATGTTTGTTCTTTTAATGCATTCAAGATTGAGTTCAATTTTCAAATGGACAATGACTCTTAGGACTTAGCTTCATTCCTTTAGTTTCATTCAAGATTTGGTTTGCTCCATTTTAGACTTCAAAACAAAGTTGCCTAGATTTAGTTTGATGCATGAATTTTAAAAGGCATTCAAAATTTTGCAATAAGAGACTTGTTCACATCAATAACAAAGCTTTAGGACTGATTTAGGAAAATTTTGAAACCTTTAGGAAAGTTTAGGAACCAAATTTGAAAAGTTTTAGCAAAGCTTTTTGATGATTTTGTTCCTAGTTTGCTTTGAGATTTTTAACAAAACTTTGAAGACATTGCAAATGAAGTTCTTTTTTAGCTCTTTTTGATGCTTTTTAATTTTGATTTAGGACCATTTAGGATGATTTTTTAGTTGATTTAGGGACCACTTAGCTTTCCAATGCAAACTTGATGTTCTTTTTATGCTCCCAAATCATAAAATGTTCCTACTTTGCATGAATGCATTTAAAACCTTGATGTTGCAAGGATGCAAATGTTTTGATTGATTTTTTCTTGTTTGTTAGAATAAATTTTGCAAGTTTTAGTTCTTAATGCATTTAAGAATGATTTGGGGGTTCATTTTAAGCACTAAAACAAGGTTTGTATGATTTTGCTTCCTTATGAATTTTTTTTTGAAAAAAAATGGCCATGACCTTGCTAGAAGAAGAAGTAGATGGAATAGAAGAATATAGACAAGAAGAGGAAGAAGAATTTGAAGAGCTCCATCCACCTATAAGCTTGAAAAATCTGAAAACACTCCAAAATCTATCAGAATGTTTGCAAAGAACCTGTGAAGTGGGTCCCACCGGGCGTGCCAGAATGTAGACTATGATTTTGAACCTGTTACCTGTCTTGAAAGGCTGAAACATTCAAACATTAGACTAATCTAACATGTTCATGAACTAAAAAATAGCATAAGACATGAAAACAAAACCAAAGCCACCTCAAAATTGTTGCTAAAAAACAAGTGCTATAGAGCAAATGTTTGATTTGCTTCAATTAGAGGGATGTGGGTGTGCTCTCTAAGCACTTGGACCATATTCTAATGCATACTAAGATTGATTTTAGACCAAATATAGGTGTGATATGATGTTATATGCTATGCAAAACAATAAAAGAAACTATGTTAATCCATTATTACTAAGCTATGATGTTCTTTAAGAAAGCTTGAAGATGATAAAAAGAAACTAACAATTAGTATTGCTTATGCTAAGTCTAGAGCTAAATGGACATGATAACAATGCATAAAATGAAAGGTGAATGGGTATTTTGCTCTTGGAAATGAGGACTATTTATAGACTTTTGGGAGGATGAATGAGTGGCTAGGATCAAAATCCTTAAGAGAGGCCAAGATTCATTCAAAGGGGAGTACATGGATTGTGCTAGTTCAAGGCCACCTCCTTGTGACAAGTGTCACAAGGGCATTGGGTTGAAAGATGGGAGGAATGTGCACAATTTGGAAAATGTGCCTTAAGGTCAAAGGGTGTAAGAAAGGGGTGAGGGGCTTCTTAAATGTATCATAAATGCATGTAAGAGGGATAAGGAGGCTTTAAATGCATCATAAATGCATGTAAGAGAAGCCTCTAGAATTTTGTTGACTTTGGTTAAAGTTTAGGAGTTGGCTAATCTTGGTTAGGGAATGTGACAAGGTTAGGGAGATGATTAGGATTAGGACTTTCTAGAAGAGTCTAGCACTTCCTTAGAATAAATAAGGATTTTTAGGAAATAGATAAAGATTTATTTATTTCCATGGGTTTAGGTTTGAGATAATTTATTAGAATAAATTTAATAAACATAAGGATTAAATATTTAATCTTAATTAAATATTTTGAGTTGGGGTTAGGGTTAGAAAATGATGGGATTAGCCTTTAATCGTAATTAAAGAGGGTTTTAGAAGATTTTGGAAGAGGTTAGTGGTTTTAGGAAAAAAGGCCAACTTTTGGTCAAAAAATAAATTAATTATTTTTTGGGGGATTTTTGGTCAATTTATTAATTAAAATAATTAATAAATAGGGGATTAATGTTTAAATAAGATTTAAACATTTTTGGGAGGGATTTCTTAATTAAATATTTTTAATTAAGAAAAAGAGATTTAATGACATAAAAATAAATTAATTAATTAAATAAATAATTAATTAATTAATAAATGATGATGTCATCAGGGATTTTTCAGAAAATAAAAATACTTTATTTTCTAAAGGATTTTTAGGTGTCTACAGATAGCTTCTTTGGTTTTTGATTTGCATAGAAATTACTTTTCTCTTCTTTCTTAGATGATTCTCCTTGCTTAGTAAATCCTAATCCAGTGGTGTTGTCTAGTCTCCTCTGACTCCTTAAAAATTCATCCATGTTTTTGGTGCTTTCCTCAGCTTTCTTCATCAATTCATTATTTTGTTGTTGCATCTTCAATTTATTTTTTAGTCTTTTATTTTCTTCCCTTAATTCACCAATATCTTCGAATTTCCTAGAAAGCTCATTGTTCAGCCAGTTAACTTCTTGGCTTATGATAACCATTTGATTAGCAATTTCAAAATGATGCTCGGTCAACTTAGTATTTCTAATTATTTTTCTTCCACTTTTTTAGTCATTTGTCTTCTGTCTTCAACAACCACATTTATCTCTTGTTCAACTTGTCTTGTACTATTCATAACTTCAATCATTCTCACCATTTGTGTTTCTTGTCTGATTTGTAGTGCTTTCAGCTACTCGGTGAGGTGATTCTTTTCTAAAAGATCTAAAATTATTTCTTTAGATGCATCAAATACAGTTCTAGATCCTTCTGATAATTCCTCAATCTCCTCTTCCTGATACTGAGTTTCATTTTTTCAAAGTGCTAATTCCTTCCTTTTGCTCAATATATCCCTTAGATTTTCTTTGATATCTTTAAGCTGTTCTAGGGTAATTTGCAACTCTAATTTTTTATTTTCAATTATCTTGTCAAGCTTATACCTTTCCATCTCTATGGATCTTTCCTCTTCAGTGATTAAACTTCTTTAACAAAAAAACAAGCTCTGATACCAATTGTTGGGATTATGGAAAGGTGAGTTACTAAGAGGGGAGAGGTGAATTAGTAACCCTAAGAACTTTTATTCTCAATCCTCAAGATAATACCCTTCATAAACTGACTATCATATTCAAAATTATCATTCATTCATGAACATAATTGAAATGTAAAACATATCTAATCTATGAAATAAACATTCATCAAACTCCACACATTTGACACAAAGATTATGGTATCGCAAAAACCCTTTTTAGAAGGTAAAAACTATGGTGGGGATGATACCCACAAAGCTTCACTAATTGCAGTAATAAAGTTTCCTATTAAAGCATACAAATTTGATCACTTCTTATGATCTTACCCTATTAGGAGTAACATATAAAACCTGTTAAGATCTACCTTGTTAGAGGATTTAGCAACACTCATTAAGTGCGCACTCAATTAATATATTTTACAATGAGATAGTTAAGTCTATTTTGCTAAGAGATTCTTGCTACAAATTTTAGAAATTAACATAAAAAATGATCTAGATATTGCAACTTACTTTGCAAAATATCAAATCTACTTAGTCGTTATCTGAAATCACCATTCTGTGATAGATATCTCTTTCAAATATTGCTCGGTAGCCTTTGCTTTTCTTCTGATAGAATCCTTAATACTCAATCAATACTTAGTATCATACCCCTGTCTGATCTTTAGATGTCTCCTCTAGGTAGATACTTCTCATCATTGTTGTTATAATATGTCGTCTTGGAAATGCTTAAATCATAGTGATTTAAACCTAATTACAGTTATAGAAACATATAGAAAAACTTATTGATCAACGATCCATATGAATAACCTAATGAAATCTTCATACGGATAATCACCAATCCATTTGAAATCTCCAAGAAATCTTTACCTTGATTTATGTAAACCATTTTATAGATAAGTAAAAACCATATGCCTTGTTTTCAGTGTCATTACAAACTTTTTATGTGGATCCTGCATTGCTCGGTAAACACCATGTCTCTACCTCGATAAATATTATTGTTCGATAATCAATTAGACTTAGTTATCACTATACTCAGTGTCCTTGATAACATGTGGACCAGTGTAGATTGTTGGTGAAGTCCATGCTTAGTTAACATATCATTCTCCTTATGCTCTTCTCAGTTACTATACTTAGTACTTTGATTGACCTGTCTTGTTTTCTTTTTTTTACCGATTATATGTGTGGCACTAATGACAACACTTAATGTAATTAGGTGTAACAAGAGGCCCACTAGGTGATGATGCTTAGCCTTGAACCTCTGAAATTCCTAGCACCTACCCACAAAATATTTTATATCTCTCATCATACCTGACCAAAAGTATATCCATCGTAGGTCAAAATGCATTATCTTAACTTCTGGATGGGTTGAATAAGGAGCATGATGAGCTTCTATCATGATGACCTTCCAAAGATCGCTTGAAAGTGGTACATAAATTTGGCCTTGTTGTCTTAATAGACCATCTAATTCTAAAGAACAACCCAAATATCTTCCTTCTAAGGCCCTTCTTGATTCTATTTCTGCCCTTGCTTCTTGATACCAATTATTTGAAGCAAGCATCTACAAAATTTGACTTCTCAAGTTGATAGAAAGAGAGAGAGAGTGGATAGATCATGTATCCTTCTACTTAAAGCATTACTACCATATTCTCTTTTCCTTGAATATACCTGGCCTCAAAATCATACTCACATAAAAATTCCATCCACTTGCACCACCTGACATTAAGATTTAGCTACGTAAAAATGTACTAAAGGCTTTAGTGGAATGTGTGCAATTCAAACGATATCCTAACAAGAAGTGCCTCCATCGATTCAAGACATGAACTACTGCTTCCAAATTTGAATCATGTATAGGGTAGTTAAGCTGACATTCTTTAAGTTTGCTAGACTCATAACAAATAACCCTTCCTTCTTGTAATATCACCGCTCCTATGCCTTTTAAGGTGGTGTCCATGCAAACTAAAAAGTTTTTTGTGGGGTTGGGTACGACCAAAATTGAGCCACTGGTTAAATTTTCTTTTAAGATTTGAAAAGATTTAGTGCATATCTCATTCCAAATGAACTTCTTTCCTTTCCTTTCTAAGGAAGTGATGGGATGAGCTAATATAGAGAATCCCTTGATGAAGCACCTATAGTAACTAGCTAAACACATGAAACTATGAACTTTTGAGACATTAGTGGGTGTTGGCCATTCTACTATAGCTTGTATCTTTGCAGGGTAAAATTGTATGCCTTCCCATAAGATAACATGGCCAAGGTACTTAACTTTTGTTTGGAAAAATTCACACTTTTTCAAGTTGGAAAACAACTTATTTTCTTGAAGGCATTGTAACACTTGTCAAAGGTGTTGTTCATGCTCTTCTACTAACTTAGTGTATAACAATATATCATCCAAAAATATTATCACAAATTTATCCAAGTAAGTCATGAATGCCCCATTCATAAGGCTAATGAATACTGAAGGTGCATTTGTGAGATCGAAAGGTACTACGGTAGATTTATAATGTCCATATTGAGTATGGAAAGATGTTTGATGAATGTCAGCTTCATGGATCCTTAATTGATGATAGCCTAACTTAAGATCAATCTTATAAAATACCTTTGCTCCTTTCATTTGATCAAACAAATAATCAATTCTCGATAGAAGGTGCCGATTCTTAATGGTTACCTTGTTGAGCTGACAATAGTTGATATATAACCTGAGAGAGCCATCCTTCTTTTTCACAAAAATAATTGGAGCTCCCTAGGGTGACGCACTTGGTCTGATAAATCCCTTTTCCAAAAGTTCTTCTAATTATACTTTTAACTCACTTAGCTCCTGATTTTTCATGTGATAAGGAGCCTTTGAGATGGATTTTGCACCTGGCACCAAATCTATGCAGAAATCAATATCTCTCTTGGGAGGCATCCTTGAAATTTCTATTGGATAGACATCAACAAAATCTTGAAGTAGTGAGTGATCAAGTGTTATTTCTCTACCTTCTCTTTCAACATGATCATTTATTGAGATTGCAAGGAGTTAACAACCCTTTCTCATGCATTTATTTAGTTACATTTCTGATATTATTCGAAGCGATATAGGACATTGGATCCAAAATATAGTTTTATGCTTCCCAAAATCATCTATTCAATGAATGGTCTTCTTACTACATTCTAATTTGGCCTCATGAGCTTTTAACCAATCCATCCCTAGAATAACTTCATAAGATCCAAGGGGAATCACTCGAAGATCTAACTTGGTAGAGAAGGGTCCTAATCCCAAGTCACAATTTTGAATATACAAGTCTATGGTCATCTTAGCCCTGAAGGGTATTTCTACCCACCACTTAACTCCCTACCCTTTAGTCACTAGCCTAGACTTCTCTACTAATAATGGAGATATAAAGGAATAAGCTGCTCTTGAATCAAATAAGATAGAAATAGATTCACCCTTTAATGAACCTGTAGTCTCTATGATTGTGCTTTGGTGTTTGACTTGTCTATGTTCAACTGTAACAAACACCCTATGGGACCGGCCAAAATCTCCTACAGTTGGTTCTGAAGCTACCCGATTCTAATGATTGGTGAAGTTGGTGTACGAGGAACAACAAACTGCAATGTGTCCCTACTTCCCACAGTAAAAAAAACCCAATGTCCCTTACAAATTTCTTTGTAAGAGGTGTGCTAGATTGTCGATAATCCCCTTTATTGAAATTCTGAGAATTCTAGGATGGTTGGGGAGTGAACCTTTGCTGGGTACAATTATTACTATGGTTATGAGGGTGCTAAAACTTACCATTGCCTTGGTTATTTTTCTAAAATTTATTTTTGTGGAAGTTTTTCCCCCTTTTAAAGGATGATTGTTGGTTCTTAAAAGTCCCTTGATCATAGTTCCCTTTAGAACCTATTCCAGTGTTAAATGCTTGACCAACAGAATAACCACCCCGTCCTGACTTTACTTTCCTCTCAACTAGAAAGGCTTTGGTAATAGCATCCTGAAGTCATTTGGGTTCACGGATTGCCACATCCCCTAATAAGCAATCATTTAAACCTCTTATGAAATATTGAACAAGAATAGGACCATCCTCTTTATATCCTAAGAAGGGCTTAAGTTCATAAAATTTTCTCTCTTATTCTTCCACAATCATGTTTTCTTTCTTAATATGGGGAAACTTTTCTACCCTACCTTGTCTCCATTGGTCAAACATAAACTGATCCTTGAAACTTTCTAAGAATAATTCCCAGGAAACAATGTCAATGCTAAGCTGAAGCTTTTCCTCTTCCATACACCACAAAGTCGATGAAAATTTCCTCAAGTTCATGATGACATATAGCTTTCACATTGCTACTAAAGGAATGCATGTAAAAACATCTCTCGAGGTCAAACAACCAGGTTTCTATTGAGGACCCCCCTTCATTACCATAGAAGAGAGGTATCTTGACTTTAAGTAAATCCTTCATGTGAGAGGTGTCCCTATCTTAAAATTCTAGTATAGATGCCCTTCTCCTAAGGATTTTATCTCCTTCCCTATCATTATGGTGAGAATGGTTTTCTTCCTGATGGTTCACTCTATTTTCAATGTTATCCAACCTTTGCAAAATTTGTTGCATAAGTTGTCTCATTTGAGCCCCTTCAGATTCATTACTCTGACTCTCATTCCTATTGTTACCTTGATTTTGTTCTCCCCCATATTCCCCATGGGAACTCTCTTGTTGAGATCTAGAGGAAGAATCTTGGACTCTTTCCTTAGCTCTTCTGTGAGTGATTAGAGGCATCCTGAAAGAGTGATACAACATAAGTATAGGTAGCTAATTTACCTATATATAATGAGAATACATAACTAAGTTAAACATAAATAGATCCTAGAGCTCCCAATGTAGCAACCAAGGCTCTGATACCAAATGTAATTTCCCCACCAGGGAACCCATAAGGAACAGGTCCAAGTATAAAGAAAATCAACTAATTTTTTTCTTTTAAACATTACTAAGAACTATTTTGATAATCATGATTATGAACATGTCCTTAAAGGTTTCCTTATTAATTTTTATGAATATTAAAACCATTGATACAATTAACTACCTTAATGAATTCATTTCCTTACCTACTTTACATAACATTCAACTTTTAGAAAAGAGGTAGAAATAAATAACATATTACTTCTTTCATAAACTTTAAATACATTTATCATTTCATCTTTCTTTTCTTTTCCAATTGATCATGCCTACACATAATCCATTTGTACTTCCAAAACATAAATAAACTTGCAATTTAGAAATCCTTACTTTTCAATTTTCATTTTAATAATTCAAAGAGAGATAAGGTAGAGGGTACATAACCACATTCCTTTATTACAAATTTCTAATTTTAAAATGAACACTCCCTTTGATATTTCTAAAAATAACCCTCCCAAATTACATTGCTTCTTTTTTCAAATATAATTACATAAAATTGCCCAAAGGCTTACAATAGATCTTTGCATCTTGAATACAAAGATAGACGTACATGATACAATAAAGTAAATCTTCATCATTGTATAAATCTAAATCCAAGCCAAGACACGAACCATGAAAAGTACCTTGAAAGATATTTTCCACCCAACCATGTGGAACTTGTGAAATCTCACCCCCTATGCTGGGAGATAGAACCAAGGTACTCACAAGGCATAAGGAAATATACAGAAAATGAATCATTCACTCAAATACAAAAGAGAAAGGGAATAAACAACAAAATATCACCATGATATAACACAAAGGTTAAAGTTCTAGAATACCATCTAAGTGAGTGTCATCACACAGCCTGTGTATTGGGATCCACCCTAGCAACCATGTAACCCCAGCCCCCTTTTATGTTAAGGATCCACCTTGGCAGCTACCCATGGTCCTGGTACTCCAATAGGTCTATGTGGACTTTAACATTATATATCTTTCATTATCTTTTGAAACCCCCCTCCCAAGTTAATTATATGGTTATCAATTGATTACGAACTCACTCATAGGATCCCCTAGAAACCTCTTTGGGTCCCAGAACCTATGGTGATCCACTCACATAAGGTACCTAGTCCCCTACCCAAACATGTCAAAAAAAAATGAAAACACTTCAAATGCTCTAATCCATAGGTTTAGGAAACTCTCCTATGTACTCAGACCCTTAGGATGAGTCCTAAACTTAACCATATGCAAAATGAGAATAATAAAAAGGATGTAAAACACAAGACACCTTAAGAAAAACTTTATGATTAACCTCATGTAGTAAATTGAACATTCTGAGATGTAAAATAATGCAGACAAATATCAAGATAAAAAATTAAAAGATACAAACCAAACCCCAAGCCATAAGGTACCCAAACTGAATCCCATGACCCCAAATTCCCATAAAATTATTCTTAGAGGCTGATATGAGTACTCTCATAGGGTAATATGAGTATCCTCATAGGCTAGTACAAGTAAACATTATCAGACTTCTTTACTCGTACGAGAACTGACTCAAAAGCTTCCAAATTTGCTCCAAATTGAATATACGACCATAATAAAGTATGAAGAGTTTTTGGGAAAGATTTTATGAGATAGAAATTGATCTGATTTATGAAAACCAGATTACAATACCTGGTGTGATACCTGTAGTATTGTAGAATTCAACACGAAAATTGAGAACAACAAGATTGCAAACCAAAAACTGTCTCCATTCTATTCAAAATTGGAGTTTATACAAGTCAGATGGATCCCAAGGGTCACACAAATCCCTTGGAATTGAAATGAAGAGTCATCATAATGTTTATTACAATTAAACTATTAAACTATCAAAATTTATCAAAAAACTAAATATAAAATTTAGGTCCACTTGGAGAAGGCATAACTTTCTCATCCTAGCTCCAAATTACGAACCGTTTGATGCATTGGAAAGGTATTCAAATAATCTTGAACCAAATTTTGGAAACATTGATGTTCCACCATGTTTTTGGGCAGCATATTTTCCCAGAAATGCATCGAAGACCCTCAAAATTGCAATTTACTAAAACATATGAAATTTTGGAAAAATTAGATTTTAGTATTTTCCCACTTTAATCCTGATCATTCCTCCCCCCTTAAGAGGCAATGGGCCCCATTGCACTAATCTACTACAACAGGTGAGGAAATTGTTCTTCAATTTGTTCCTTAGTAAACCACTTGCCTTGATGAGAATGTTGACCAGCTCGAACCACCCGATACAAAGGAATGTTCTGATTTCTCAAAGTATTTAAAATGGCTTCAGTAACATGGTCACACTGGACTGGAGTAGTAGTAGAGGGATTTAACTCTGCAGCTTGAATGTGTTCAAATAGCTTGGGAGATATCCAATAAAGGAGGAAAATAGGGTCTCAACAATTCCACATTGAAAATTGGATGCAGTCCCAAAAGGATGGCAAATTAAGTTCAAAAGCATTCTCGCCAACTTGTTTCACATAGTGTATGGTCCATACGAAGAGGACGAAGCTTCCTATTTGGTCCATGTAGTGCTCTTTTGGAAGATGTAACCATACCTTGTCACCAACCTGAAACTGATGAGGAGTTCAATGTTTATCATGTCTTTCCTTATACTTCTGATTACTTTGCTCCAATATCTCATGAATCTTGTTGTTGTAGGTGTCTAATGTTAATCAATGAATTTTTTCTACTTTATCTACCTCCTTGTCACCATTCAATGGACTACTAGAGGTGTAGAGATGGTAGTGCTACATCCATAGGTACCAATGGCTGGTACCCATGAGAAAACCTCAAATGGACCTGTGCCCTGTAGATCTATGGAGTGCACGGTTGTAGCTGTGTTGCACATAGGGTAAGCTTTCATCCCATGTGCGAGGATGTTTTGAATGATACATCATAAAATATGAATAATCATTCGATTCACCCACTTCTGTCTGCCCATCTGTTTGGGGATGGAATGCTGTGGACTTCTCACTCTTTCTAATCTTGCTATAGGGGAAAAATGTCTCCCCATAGTCTATTCCTTCTTCTTGTGCAATGTCAATTCGTGTCCATTTTAGCCATAGTGCAGACCAAAATTTGCTGATGAACCCTGCTATCCCTATTAGAATAATGGTTTTTGGCAAACCAAAATGAACCCACACATGTTCAAAAAATAGCTTGGGCAGTATCTTCTGCAGAAATCATCTTTTTTACATGCCACCATGATAGCCATTTTAGAAAACCTATCTACCACAACATATACACAATCCATGCCCCCGCCTGGTAGTTGGAAGCCCAGACATAAAATCCATTGAAATAGACTGCCATGGCTTATCAGGAATAGGTAATGGTAAGTATAGACCCTACTTTACGGTTTGCTGGCTTTGGCAATTGCACAAGCTTGTATATGTGAAATGATATCCTGCCTTTAATA
>BSBK01005351.1:2500-230000 GCA_027943335.1 Chamaecyparis obtusa
CTACTAGTAATTAGTTGATGATAATATTGTTAATGGTCCTATGGGGCCTTCTCACAAAACTTATTTTAGATTAGATTGCTGGCTGGACATAAGTTTTAGAGGCTATAATTTTTATTTTATTGATGTTGTTGATAGTTATGTTTTGATATTTTTGATGTTCATAGTCGACTATTAATGTGATGTTAATGTGTTGTTACTATCTTTCCTACTTACTGTATGCCATTTGACCGTTGTGTAAAGGGACATCACCCTCATTATGTTGCTTTTATATAAAAAATAATAGTTTGATTTATGAAAAATATGATTACATAGTATCTAAATGTTTCATTAAAGAAATGATAGTGTTTTTGTTTCTTAATTTGGATTGCTATGATTATTAACAACTGACTAAAACCAATATAATTTGTATGCCTCTAAATAGTGTATACATTGAAAACACACACACACACACACACACATATTAACAATAGTTTTATTCAAACAAACATGAATTATGTTGTATCGAAAGGTAACAATATGAATACGTGCCCTTCAATAGGAATGTGTAGAGGTCGCCTTCCTAAGCTTTGAATTTTACAAAGGGTATTAAGTGAAGACATAGAGAATTTGTAATGAAAATGATGCTGCAAAATCCCTCTTATATAAGAATTCGAATGTGGAAATAAATGCATTGATTTTTGGTTGTTCATTTTGAAATGTAAATTAACATGGAAAAGAATCGATCATTTTATACTGCACTTGCTTCCCATTATGTCTGATTTCTACAATGGCTTCATGAATTTAGTTTTCTATTTGTTTATTTATTTATGGGGAGCCTTACATCAGTTAGTATATGTGCAAGTACCACTAACACCTAGAGTAAATGCATGAAGATGTGATAGGATGTGCGAGAGAATGTGCAAGTGAAAGCTCATTAAGTTCATAGTTATTTTTAGTGTAACATACTATGCACTAATAGGTGTGCACATTTATACTTAAATAAAATATATTGTAAGTTTTGGGCCACTTGCATGTTGTGGTATTTGTAAACATTAAAATGATTTAAGAAAAAAAATTCTGTAAATTATACAACTTAAAGTGTATTCAAAATACAAATGTAACAATATTTCTTACTTGTATAGCCCAAATACTCATAATATAATGAACATTTATTGATGTATGATACAAATATTTGTTAAGCCATTTGTTTTATTAATAAATACTAACATTTCCGTAGTCAAGTGTGCATAGAATGCACAACTATGAAAACCAACTTGATTAATGGGGCTATGCTACTTAAAAAAGGTGGGAAATATGGATGTGCATCATTGGCCTAGGATGGTAGTAGAAGAGGAGCTACATCGGAGAAAAAAGACGTGGAAGAAACAAAATAGCAAGTGGTTAAACAAATGGAGCATAAACCTCAATGAGTGCCCAAACACTAATATAGAGATAAAAAAGTGGGTGTTAGAGAAATTCAAAACTCCCATGTGGACAAAACAAAAAGGTAGAAAAAAGCTTACTATGTCAAAGAATTTAACCCCAAATGAGATCATGGCGATAAAGAATATTTAAGTTCCGCAATTAAAGGCAAGGTAAAAATCCCAATGGCTCAGCCGAGGACCAACTTTCATCATTGCGGTGCAAAATTGGTAGGTGGAAGGTTCCCAAAAAGATGTGGGAAGAAAGAACTTGTACTTTTGTAGCAGAGGGGTCGTTGAAACGGAGTGACATTTTATCAAGGTATGTGATGCTTATGAAGATATTCGTAGTCATTAAGAAGACAACTTACAGGTGAACAACTTGAATGAACTTTTTTGAAGAGGCAAAATTACACAAAATGGCTCTTTCCTAATGAGGATCCACAACAAAAGGATCTACTTGGAGAAACTTTAGTAAACAAATTAATTGGTCCTCTCTTGGTCCCTTAGACCGCTAGTCTCGTGAACGTCATTAAAATTCCTTCATTCATTCCTCCAGTAATAAATCATTAAAAAAAGCCTAAGTACTATATTGGAACTAACATTGGTATAACAAATTTCACTGTTACAATATGTTCGCTCAAAGAGAACCTATTTCAACTAGGTGATGCCAAGATGATAAATTATTAAAAAGCACCCTTCCAATGATTAGGGTACAATAGTCAAAGGAGAATCAACCACATAATGTTAACATTGCTATCCTCCTCATCCCGAGTCTTATTAGTACTTGTCGATAGGCTAAGCAAGTACTATTGCATCATTGTTTGGATTTCTTGCTTTAACTAGTGATTAAAACTGCTTGTTTGCACCAATTACAATTTAGTAGATTTTTTATTTTGTTCAAAATAACATATTTTCTATAGTTTAAATGTAAAATTTTAAGTTTATAAATTAAAAAAATTAATTTTTGATGATATGATTGGCTAAACCAATTTGAGTCTTATACACGAGATTTTCGGAATGAAAAACATTAACAAAGTTTATGGCACTTTCTCAGCGTATTGCATCATTTTTGGCATTTCTTTTGTATAAAAACTTAAATTACAATTTAATCGCTCACCACCACAATAATGAATTATAAGTTCATTATATAATATATGAAGATAATTATTAAATATATATATTAGGATAATTATAATATTTTTAAAATATAATAATTTATTATTTGATTATTATAAAAATAAAAATATTATTTAAAAGTTACAATAAGAATAATTAATATATTTATAATTATATTTTAATAATTTTCAATTTTAAAATAATAATTAATCACTTAACATTTAGATATAAATAATTTTATTATTAATAATTATATTATGACCTTAGTTTTAATTAATTATTTCTTTAAGCATAATATTTTTAACTAAATAGTTATTATTTAAGATTATTATAATTAAAATGATTAATTATGTCTTAATGTAATATAATTATTAATAGTTATTATGATTATTTTATATTATAATTTTGATTTAATTAAAATGAACATTAGATAATACTTATATTAAAATTATTTAATAATTAATAATTATGGCAAGTACCAGCCACTAAGTTGTTTCAAACTGTGTCCTATCCGTCTCCGATTCTGACATTCATTCTTTCAAATTTGTGGGAGTGTTGTCTGCAGTCATCTCATCAAGAGGGAATCCAGATTTCCTTCTTTGCTAATTACACCCAAATAGTTAAATTGTTGTTAATCATTCCAATCTCAATTGGGTAGCTACTAAAATTTCTATTACGATTTGGGGTTTTTATATCAATTATTATGGAGTTAGCCAGCTTTAGAACATGTTGCAGAACTTGCACTGGAAAATCCTATCCTCTTTGCAATTTGAAGAACCCAATAACAAGGAGACAATCAGATATCAAACTTAGAAGATGGAACTGTGCACAGAGTGCACAGGAATTGCGTACCGCGACAGCTTCATTTCATTGCAGAGTGCCCACATTTTTATTTAAATGCTCGCCGGAAGATGCAGGTAATTCTCTGATACTGGTTTCTGTGTGTCTTATGTAAAACCAATCTTATCGTAATAATGCAAGACACCCACATTATGAAATGTTTGAGGAATCTGGTAATGTTTTCTAAGCTGTAGCATAGCTAGATTATATGTGAACTATAGAGGCAGAGAGATTAATTCAATAACCAAATATTGTAATAAGCACGCCACGGGCTCTGTTTCTGTCAGCTGAATACCGTCAGCCTCTCAGGCTGCCCTGGGCATGTGCAAGCCCTATGTCCTAAAGGTCAGGGTAACAAGTTTTCTTATTATTTCCAAGGTACTAGTTAAATCTATGTTATAACTAGATGTGTTGTACACCTTGCAAGTCCTGGAACAACATTGAGATATTGTTGTAATGTTATTGCTTAGATGTAGAAATATTCTGCGGCCATTAGGATCAATTAGAATATGATCCATGAAAATAGGATCCACTGCTTTTCCAGATTTTAGACATCTTGCAAGTCAGATTGAGGTTCCGTAGGATGCTTCGGGATTTATTTTTAAGGATTAGGGGGTCTTCAAGTAAAAGAATTTGCTACATGATTAATTGGAATCTTTTCCTAAGAATAGCAGCACCTGTTTTTTACAAATACATATTTGAGTGATGGAAAAGGTTGAAGGGTTATAAATTATTCCACTAGCTTAGACTTTTTTTTTTGTCACTTTCAATCCTTTGGAAATTTTCAATATACACCAATTCATTTTTTATTATTTTATATTTATTTATTCTGTTGAATTAAATATGCTAAACAATAAAATTCATGAGACCATCAGCTTCATAACTTTTGGGGCTTAAACTGCTTTAAAAAATTCGTAACATCACCCATTTTAAAATAATTCTAAAAAATCCCAGCAACACCCACTAATTTTTTTTAGTAAGCCCTCCTGCATGGGACCCTAGACTTATGCACAATATTGGGCTATTGTTGTAATTTTATTAGTTAGCTGTAGAAATATTGTAATTTTATTAGGATAAGCTAGACTCTTGTCTAGGGAAATGAGAGGTCATACTTTTTAGATTTTTAAGGGTGTCTTTTGGCTGGGTCTAGAAATTTTCTGCCATATGTGATTCATCTACAATTTTTAGATTCTTGCCTATATATTTAAGGATAATTTTGAGGGAAATATTTTTAGCTTAAAAAAATTCAGCCAAATGTTTTGACATTTGATGTTACCAAAAGTAAAATGAGACCCCAAATTTCCTAAAACTTTGGAGTTTAAAGTTTCAAGCAAAATCTATGGGACCATTTGCTTGTAGAAGCTCCTAAAAATTCTTAGCAGAACTTGGAAAATATTTTGAGAAGCCTCCCTCCGTGGGTCTGCTACCTAAGAGCATTAAAATAGCAGTTAAAAATTTGATTAGCCACCTTGAAAAATGGCACTCCATTTTGGGAAGGTGAAAGGGCACAATTTGTCTTTAGAATCTTTTCATACATGGTGCCCTTGGTGAGGTGGATCCCTCTTCCACATGACTCTCTTAGAATACCATTTGATGGTTTTACCCAAATTTTATAATCTGGAGGCTTGGATGGGTAGTTTTTGTTGGCATTATGCTTAGTTGTCATCATTGGCAAACATCAAATGCACCGGTCTTTAAGTTAGAGCAACAGTGGTGAACCGGTAGTTGTCCCAATTGACAACTATCAAACTTGCTAAGTAACCAGTGTACCTCACCGGTCACTATAATACCGGTCTTAGCCAACCAGTCTAGTAGGAAACCACAGGAGGTAGATGACTCAACTGGTAGCACACCGATTCCTGCTCAAACTATAAGATCTACTGGTCTGTGCTTTTATAATCCGATCCGGTTTTTGCTCAGCGTTTGGGGATGAACTAGAGTTTTTGTACGCGAGCTTTTTGGGATGAACTAGAGTTCTGTATGCGAGCATTTTGGCTTGAACTAGAGTTCTTCATGCGGGATTTTTGGAATGCCTTCCAGAACAACGACATTTTGGAAGAGTTACAACTTGGCGCCACAGTTCCATGTGGTAATGTGAAGATCGTTATATAATTGGGTCATCGTGCATTAAGCAATGTGTGGTTGGAGAAATCAAGTGCAGAGAGATAAAGCAGAGCAGAAGAGCCGAGTCTTTTGAGAAGGGATTCAGTCACCAAGAGTGAAAGACAGAGATTAAACAACCAAGCAGAGCGAGGAATAGAACAGGTATGACCTGATCGATAGATTAAGTGTCTAAAGAAGATCATTTCTCTTATTGTGTAAAACTCATAAAAATCCCTTTATCAGGGTGAACCCTAACAGGTTCCATTGTATAAATCCCTTCACCAGGTGACATCTTGATTGATGTTCTTAAATCCTCTAGCAAGGCGACTCCTAACAGTGTCAAGATCTTAATCGGTCTATATCAAATCCCTTGACAGGGTAGCATTCTAACAAGTGCTTTTGTAAGCCTTTAACAAGGCGACTTTATTACTGCAGTAGTGAAGATTGTGGGTTTTGTCCCACCATGGTTTTCTCCCTCTAACCTAGGGTTTCCACGTACAAACCTTGTGTTAGCTTTTGTATGTGATTTCTGTTCAAGTTACTCTAACATGCATTACATTTATATAATCACACAATAGCTGTATTCAATTTCATAGGATAAGAATTGAAATTGTTGAAATGATTGATTCACCCCCCCTCTCAGTCACCGGTTAGGATTAACAATTGGTATTAGAGCCAAGTTCTCAGGTAAAGAAGCTTAACTGCTTCAGTAACGATCATGGAGGGTTACCAATCAGAAGCAGTTAGAGGAAGCAAATGAAAGGATTGCTTCTCTTGAAAACAGATTGAGAAGTTCTCTCGCTAAGAGAAAAGAACTGGCTATGTAGTTGAGTGAAAGTTAGGACACAATAGATGAACTATCTGGACAGAGTAGCTCAGATGAAGAAGAAGAAGCAATCTCTGTACTCATGGAGAGAAACTAGAACCTAACCGATCAAATCTCTAACTTGAAAAGAGAACATAAAGGTCATGCATTGAGAATGACTGAACTCATCGAAGCAAGCAGAAAAGCTGAGGATGAGAAAAATAGTGCTAAAGAAGCACTACAGACTGCTGAGAGAACAAGGAACTTAGCTGAAGATGCTCTAAGAGATAGTGATGCTCTCATACTGCAACTACATGTAGACATGTAGGGCATAACTTAGGAAAATGCCATCATGCATGATAAAGATGAAACAAGTAAAGAAATGGCTGCTGAAGTTGAAAAATTTAAAACGCAACTAAAAACTCTTGAGGAGATAAATGAAAAGCTCAAAAGATACAATGAGAGTTCTGAGAAGTTGGATGATCAACTGAAAGCTCAGAGAAGGCACAAGGACCCCACATGACTTAGTTACAATGGCCAAGGCACCAAAGAAACCGGTGACTCCTCAAATCTCAAAGGAATCAAAGAGGACAAGAAGAAACCAACTAGAGAAAAAGGTAAGAGACTCTCTAAATCATCTTGCAAACATTGTGGGAAACTGGGTCATAGGTCTAATGATTGCAGGAATGCACTGGTGAAACCCTTCAACGCCAATAGTTACTGCAATAACTGTTATAAGTATGGACATAGGACCTTTGAATGCAGGTCATGATCAAACAGTGTGTCTAGTGGAAGCAGATGAAGCTTTAAAGGGTATTGCTATGCATGCAATAAATTTGGACATAAGGCTGAAGAATATAGGTCTACAACCATGGCATTCAAATCTCCACTGAGATCGGTATTCCATAACAGGAATGCAAATCGGAGCACATCTATGTGTGCTATGTGTGGACCATCGGGGCATAGAGCTACTGAATGCCATTCACCCATGGACAAAGGAAAGAGAGTTAATCCATGGAGAGGAACTAGGATGACATGTTACAATTGTAACAAGATTGGGCATCTGGCCAGAGATTGCAGGAACCAGTCAATAAACAAAGGAAAAGGACAAGTAAAACCGGTCAAGAGGAACGAGACTCCCAATCAAAAGGGAAACAGAACTGAAGAGACCAAGAAAGAAGTGAAGAAGATATGGTCCTAAAAGGGGACAAAGAGCTTTGAAGGAGAAAAATCAGAGACAAAGTCATCATCTACCAATGATGATATCTCTTCATCAAACTAAGCCAACATGGCTTAAGGGGGAACAGGTAGAAATGCTACTGTCCCCGGAGAAACTAGTGAGATTTACTCTCACTAAGTGGAAGCTGTTACTGAGAAGCACTCATCGATCCAAAACCAAAGAACTGGTCAAACGCGCATGTTGTGTGGTTTGGTTAATTACCTTCTCGGTGAAAGGCTTATGTTACACGGTTGATGTATCAACTGAGGATGTTGCAGTAAAACAGGTAAAGCATTGATGAACCGGTCAACAAAGGTGAAGTTCGGTAAAAATCGTTAAGGCTCATAAATGCTATAACCGTTAACAAAAGTTACCATTTGCTAATAACCGTTGGAGCCCGAGGATATAAAAGGGAAGGCGTATTACTCATTTCACTTTACTTTACTTTTTGTGCTAAATCTTCTTTAAGCTTGAGTAATCTATCTATCTGTGTTCCCGATCTTTTGCTTTTCAAATTCCGCGAATTCAACAGAGTGTTGTGTGTTTTCTCTCACCAACAAAATGGCATCATCATCATCAGTTGCTACCCTTATCGACATCAATCAACAAGATCGACCTGATTATGATGTAATGCAAGTTCGAAACAGGTCTAATGATATGGTTGGAGCCCTATCATCAATTCCAGACGCCGTGCTGTTGATTGAAGACATAACTGCCTTCATTCATTGCAAACAAGAGGAGTTGGGCGAAACCTTCATACAGAGCGAATTTCTAGGGCTCTGCAAGGATGGGAAGTTGAAGACAAATTAAGCTCGACTGGGAATGGTTGGATTGATCAATGGGGTCAATTACGCTATCGTGTTTCAACCCAACTGGATTCGAATGGTACTCAGTCGAGTACATGATCCAGGTATGTGGTTGGGAAAGGGTATTGTTACACCTATTACAAAGGAAGACCTGAGGAGAGTAATAGGGTTCAATGCCACATGGGAAGCCCTTACCCTGAGAACGATATCTAACAGTGAAGTCACTTGACTCACTAAGTCGAGGTATGACAGTCACATGATGACTATTACAGACATTGAAGATGAAGGTGTCCGGTTCGCTGCTGTGGTGATCGGCTACAAAATCTATCAATCGAGTTGTCTCAACAACATACCTGGCGGAGCTATTCATGCAACTCACAGAATCATGCACGACAACGCCAAATATGACCTCTGCGCAATGTTGAGAAGTCAAATCTTTGAAAACCTGAAGAAGCTCGGAATGGTAAAGAAGAAATTCTTGAAGTATGGAATGTTGATGGCATGTCTTTTCTTCTATTATCAGAAATTCTTTCCAGGGGTGGGAAATGTTACATGGGTAACAAATAGACTGGTTATGGTCCAAATAGGAGAAATGATTAATAACATGGGAAATCACTTTAATAAGGTTATGTCTGATTATTTCCAAGATTTTCAATCTAAAATGCATGAAAGGGAAAGAATCCCATCTGCAATTGTAAATGAATACAAGGATGATGTTTGTTTCCTTGTAAGCACCGATCACTATATAATCTAGGCTATTGAGCCAATAATAGAATTTGCACCGGAGCTAGGTTACGAAATATCATCTAAGACTGCCAAAGCATATGCTGAGGCACTTCAGGAGAGTAACCTAGACTTGTCAACTAACTGGTTTGGCACTTATGATGAGATAAGTTAAAAGATGTTTGATGTCGATTAGGCTTACAAAAAATGATGAATTCTATGTACCTCTTTCATTTGATTTGTGCACTTGGTATGAGAGGAATTCTATGTACCCAAATTTTTGTTGTTATCTCCTTTAGGTCCTTGTATGTCCACTTGAAGGTGACCTAGTACTCCATGAATATTTGAATGCAGCCACCTTCAATATGTTTTTCCAATTGTTACCGACGAGGATCTCCTTTAGGTTATCTTATTTGCCTAGATTTACCTTCTTCACTCTTGGCTCTTCATATTTTATGATCTTGTCTCTTTCAAAATGGTGGGCAGGCATCTCATCCACTCGTGCCACTCCCTCCTTATACTCTTCATACACTTGGTGAAAACTCTTTGTGCCCTAGTTGACTTCCTCTATTTCCCAAACCTCCAACATGTTGCATTCGGGTTGGAAAACCTCGTAACCATCCATTTGTCAGCGGAACAATTCGTTGAGAGAGCATGTTTCATCTTTCAAGCAATCCTCTAATTCGAGTACCCCTTCATTGTTAGGTAATATTGCTTTCCTCCATTCATCCATCCCAAAATCTCCATCTTCAGATTTTGAGTCGGGCGATGCCAATTCTTTGCTCACTACCTGATTCCTCATGTCGACCTAATGGATAATTTGTTCTATTTCTAATTGTGGTTTTTCTTGGCGGTGATCAATCAACCCCTCCTAAGGAGAGCGTCATACGCCTTCTCCAATGGGATAAATTCAAAGTCCAAGAAAAGTTAGTGTCCCAATTATTACCTTTTGTGCCATCAATGTCCCCAATGGCTTAATGCCATGTTGGTAGGCACTGACCAAGTGGAGGGTTGGCGTCCAAAGTGTTGGCGTCTTGAGGCATTTCTAGGTTTACTCTGATAGCACATTGACTCCCAAGCCTCCCTCAACAATGGTATTTTCAATTTTCTTCCCATGATTCCCATTTTGACGATGGTTGGCTTCCTCCTGATGCGTACTACCAACAACATTGGATCATTGGCCTTGTCCCCTTTACATGGTAGTTTCCCCATCGGTTTCTCTTGTAGCTAACACTGCCTTTGGTTTGTTGTGTCACCATTGACTATATTTGTGATTGTTATTTTTAATTGTGGCGTAGTTTGTAGGTCTATTATCTTTACAAGAATTGTTGTTTGCAACACTTGTCTTACTATGTTCTTTTCAGGCTCCGACCACAATGGAGTACTAGAGGCTTCATTTGAGGCTCTCCTTTTCCATATGAAGATCAAGGTATGTTGCTTTCTTTGTTTGCAGCCTAGTGATCGTCAGTACTTATTCGTCTGGCTCTTCCAAGACAAGCATGTTTACTCCTTTTTGCTTCGGGCAGTCGGCATCTTCATGGTTTTTTGGGTCCACACCACTTGCATAGCAAGTCGGAGTTGTTTTCACTACTTTGGCACTCACGGGCGAAGTGACCCCATTAATTCCATTTTCGACACTGGATCATTTGTCTCCCCTTATTATTGTTATTATAGCGGTTAGTATTTCCTTACCTATTGTTACGGTATCCGCTAGGCAATGCATTAGAGTTGGTAGGTGGTTTTGGTGGTGTGGATGGTCGGGTTGCTTGTTCCCCTTGGGTAAAGAACACTTGTGTACTTCTTGTTTTTAGGTTGTACTTGTACATACATTCCTTGATGGAATGTCTCAATACTTGACGGATGTCACAAAATAATTTCATTGGATAGGTCGTTTTTGCGTGACCTACTTTATAGCTGGTGCACCATACTTCTTTGTATTCCTTGGGTCTTCTTTCTAAATTTCATCTCCATTTGTAGCATATCCCGTCAAAGGGCTTGTATGGCCTTTGATTCATAGTCACTACTACTATCTTCTGTACTTTCATCGTCAATTACTTTTTCTTCCCTTATGATGTTTTGTTTTCACCTTCAATGTCTATCGGTGTATGAGGATGGGGTACTACCTTCATTCTCTTCCTTAGTGAAGAATCAGTCCTTCAATGAATCAACATTATTTCAATCCCATCAACAGGTTGGTTCTCCGTATTACCCAACAACTCCTTGAGCCTATGATTGTAAGCTCGTACATTTTCATTTTTTCCTTGTTTGGTGTTGTAAATTTTGACCGCAATTTCATTGTCGTTGCTCAAGAGTTTGAATTTCTCCTAGAATGCTTTCTTTAGGTCGCCTTTGGACACTTTGTGTTAATCTTCTAGATATGAGAACCAATCGATGGTGATTGATTATAACGTGGTAGGGAATGACTTTAGACAATAATCCTTATCATCTTGATTGCTTGCCAACCATATGGTTTCACATTTCTTACAATGTTGCACATGATCCGTTCCCCGTGAACTTAGGGAGTTTTTTCCTGTCAATACCAGCACTCGCTAGGGGCGGCGAGGGGGGGGGGGTCACCATTGTTTAGGATCGGTATGCACCATTTACCGAGGACTTGACTGGATTGCTTCGCTCTTGTCCACGTTTTGATGCTCTTCCTGTACTCTTAGGCACATGGGAGCTCTCTACTCATCCACTGTTAGCATCCATTGTACCTCAATTACCTTCCTCGTTCCTGAACTCCCTCCTCCTCAGAGTCTTCAACATAGGCCTCCTATTCTTGGTTCTTCTATTATATATAGGTTCTTGATACCATGCAGGTTGTTTTCAAGTATCTAGGCAACCTTGTTCTCAAGGTTGGTTTCTTCGTTCTCTTCGTCATGTATCGAATGTACTGATGGGCTACTCTTTATGGACTTAGTCTCCAAGTCTTCTTCATCTGAAAGTACTTGTACATACAAATTGTTTTCTTGGTCAGCAAGATCTTCCTCTACTTCATTAGGCAGTGGTAGGTTTCTGTCAATTTCCTCCCACTCACTCCATGTACGTCATGTTGTGCATTCTTTGTCAGATGGTTTCCATCTCTTGACTATGGCTTTGGCTAACAGTTCTACTTTTACTTCTTGGAAGACTCTGAGATTCTTCAATGATTCTCTATAATTCCCGTCGTCTTTTGTTTTGTTCCTTTGATTCAGAGAGATCTTCTCATTGATCCTTATCCCTCTTCCCAAGAGTGCATAGTGTATTTTCTGTCTTTATTTGGCAGAAGGGGCATTAATTTTCGAAGGTGCAGTGTCTACTTGTTTCACACTTCCTCCTCCCTCTGGTTCCTTTCCTCGTACCGTTGTAGTATCTATTGTTGACATTGCTCTCGATCTCTATCCTCCTGAACAGAGGGTAATGAAGTTGTGTGCCAACAACCTTAGTAGTCTTAGAGGAAGATGGTCGACATCGTTGTTCACTGTTAGGCTATCTCTTATGACGCTCTCAAGGACCTCTCGTAGGAGAGAAACCCTTTGAACATATCAGGTGATGGATGCTTCCCACAGATTTACAAGGTCTTGTGTCAACTCATCTTCAACTATATCTTTCTCTTCCTCAAATGTGTTTGGTTGTTCAATTGGTCGGCCATTTACATTGCCATACTGCCTATTTCCATTGTTCTCTACGACTTAGATCTCCTTGCTTCGTACAACAATGATACCAAAATGTTTACTCCCAAAGGGAACTTGTTCAATTACACAGAGTAAACAGTAAATAGAATCATACCATCCAACAATACAGCATAATAAATTGAGATAACATAATATAGCCAAGAAGATATATCATTTATTCTAGAATGTAATGTTTACAATCAATTAACGCTACTTTCTAAGACAACCATGCAGTGGATTCATAGCACATGGTGTTTCGTTGAGATTACCAACTGTCAGCAACTACCGAGAACTACTGAGAAACAAATACCATAACATTCCCAACTAAAACATTATTATTGATAATTTATGAACATGACATAACTGTCAATTACACAAGTACTCAGATTTTAGGAGAATGGTACTTGCCAATGGAAAACCAGCTGTTAAGAAGGTCAAACATTCTTATTGCTACAAGTACATTATGAATTTTAATTATCAGCATAATATCAGAGGTCTCTTGCTTATACCTGATATTGGTAGATTGTGCACACTTTATTGGGATAATGGTTAATAGGCTACCATAATCTTCTAAATATTTAGATTGAACATAATTAGGCTTGTAATTAAGCAAGGATTGACACTATTGGCCATCTGACATGATATTCCTCCGGGAAATCTAATAAAGTTTGTATCTCAGTTTAGTTTTCCTGTGCCTTGCAAGACATGTTATAGTGAGCACGTACATTTGTCAGTGTCGTGATGTCAACCATGTTAAGCCCTGACAACAAGATGCACACTTGTGTAAAAAGAAAGATCCCTATAGCCATTTACAGGTGTTAAGTGGACTGTTCTCACTTTCCAGCTTTGATAAAAATGATTATAAATACAAGGTCATTAGTAGTTTATAAAAATTTTAATATTCCACTCTTATTAATATTAATAACTTATGGACAAATATTTGTCGTCTAGTATTAATAATATAAGAAGAAATTAATATTTAATAAAGCTGTAGTTTGTAATTACTAATAATGAGCTTACATCATTCTGTACCACCACCTACCTCTACACTATCCAAGTAAAGTACCTTATCTACTTTTCTTAAATCTATGACTCATTATTTTGAAGAATTAACATGATTACCTAAATCATTTTCAAGTCCAGTTTTTTGTTGAGGAAAGTGGTATTCAAGTTGGGTTTAGTACGCTGCGAGACAGTATAGTTCCTATGTAGTGATAGTGTTGAAAGGAGAACTGTGAGAAGCCAACTTCAGTATGAGAGGACTATGTTTGGCTAACCTATGGTTTACTGGTTGTATCCAGAGGGCTTTCACTGCTCTCTCGTCTCTCCTCCCCCCTCTATGTAATGGAGGGAAGGCACAATTTTTGGGAAGCTTTTATACTTGTATAGGGCTGATAAAAATACAGAATTTTGGTGACTTACCAAACAAATATATGATTAAATCAAGGGCCTTTAGTAATTAGATTGCAATAGCAGGCTTTTATAATTAGGAAACTAATACATCATGAGAACCATGTAACATCACAAATACAAACGCCATACCAAATCCTAAGATAAACTTGCTGCAAACTTAGCAACATGCTAATAATATGTTAACATAGTTGCCAGGAAACTCCATTACAAGGACATGGACCACATAACTGTCCCTGTATCCACATTATTTGGTGATCATATTTATATATAATACAGTTGTCTCTTTATTCATTTATTGACATGCCCTAATTTGATTGACGCCCTTATCCCATACCAGAACCAGTACCCCTGTATGTCCTCGTAACTATGGTTAACAATATTCTAATAATATCAAACAATATCTTATATCCAATAAAAATTGGCATTATGTGGCAAGTAAAGTGAATTTCCATCTTTTTCATGTGCCATGATTTCTTTGTAATCTGTCATTTCTTTTAGAGATAATCCCTTACATCATTATTCAATTTTCTTGCATAAGTTTTGCTGTTTGAAATTGTATAAAATTGCACATTTGATCATGCAAGTCCAAGTCACTAATGATGAGAATTTATACCTTGAATTTTCTTTTTTTGAGTTAAGCTTCTTATGGTAGCATATTGTCATCAGTCTACTCACACTCTTGAATTATCTTTCCTATATTTTTCAAAAAGTTTCTGAAGTTGACGAATCTTGGAACGAGGATGAGGAGACCTTATTTCTGGAGGTAATCTCTCTAATTGCTTTATATTCTTTTTGTAGATTTTAGGAAATAAGGAAATAAACATCTTAAATTTAGAGAATATATATATATATATATATATATAGTTCATCTACCATTGGCTAGTTATTCATAAGAGTACCAATCATTAGAAGTTTTAGAATCTGAATCCTAATGATAAATTCTTAATGCAGAGAAACGGAAGAGTGATTTCTTCTAACTTGAAGGGAACATGCTTGTTCATTGTTGGTGAGAGTTGGGGCAGTAAATGGACTTTCTGTTTTTGTAGTTAATAGCATAGCGATGGATGATTGGGTGGGATTGGCTTGCATGACAAAAGTGAATATTGTCATCTTTTGCATCTCTTGGAATAACAATGATATTGTTTTCAGGAATGACAACTAGTATAAAATCAGCTGTGGCAAAGAAAATAGCTGAAGTTCTAGGGTATTACCTCTTTGACAGGTGCAATTTAAATTAGAGTTAATTCTGATGCTATCCTCCTGACTTGTGAATTGGATAGTATAAATAAAACTTAGGAAATGTGATGACTCTTTTTCCTCCCTTTGTTGTAATTTGCAAACAGTGAGAAGCTGGTAGAACAGGCATCAGGAGAATCATCTGCTGCTTGGAAACTTAAAGAAGAAGATGAGGAAGGATTTAGAGATTCTGAGGTGAAAGGAATTTAACCTTGCTTTCATTCTCTAGGTTCTGAGGTTGCAAACTTTTAAAAGATTGAAATTTGTGAAATCCAAAAGCTCATATTTATATTCATTCAGTCCAATGGTCAATACATAGCAAAGATCTTTGATACCTTTTATCAGTTGATGATGATTATATTGGTAGCTATAGCCAATGAAACAATAAGACGTAAAGGTCTGATTACAGCTATAGCTTCTTAAACCTGTGTGCTCTGGTTAATTTCTTAAGAAGTTGAATATGTGATGCCTGGAAACTTATTTGTGAATGTTATCAGAGTGAAGTATTGCGACAATTATCTTCAATGACTCGTCTAGTTGTTTCAACTGGTGATGGTGCTGTAGTTCGTTCCAGCAATTTGTGAGTATATTTTATTTATTGCTCAAAAGATGTTAATGTGTGATATTTTTCCATTATCTTCTTGAATAGGAATCTATGGTCTAGACTGATCAATGTTTCTTCAATGTGTATTTAAAATTCATAAGGGGCCATATGAGAAATGGAATTGTAATATGGCTGGATACACCTTTGGAGGCATTGGCAAAGGAAATGGTGGCAGAAAGGGTTGAAACCCAAGGTCATTTTGCCCAAACAACTGCTGGATCATATTCTCAGGTTTTTTATTAATTTATTTTCCAATCACTAGTATATTTTAGTTTTTTAAAGTTGTATTTTATTGGTTTGGAAACTGCTCACATCAGTAGCAACAAATACCAATATTGTACCATCTTAGGTTCATGTTTGACTAGAATTTTTATCTTTTCATGATTTTTTCTAAGATGTCTTTCTGAGATTGATTCATGGATTATCAATTTGGGTAAGAACAGCGAGGAGTTATCAAATGTAAAATCATTTTTTTTTAATGTAGAGATAAAGAATTTTATAGGATCAAATTAGTATTAAATCTAAGTTGCCAATTCGGGTATAGGTATGGGATACAGGTACATGGGTGCGACATTATATATATATATATGTTCAAACTGTAGTGTTGAAAATTACACCTCGTGCAATTCTTCATTACATGATGCCTCTACCTTAGCCAAAAAACAAGAATTCCACGTAAGCCTCCATGTCCCTCCATCCACAGTGTCATTTTCTTGTCCAAATTCTTGACCACATGACCTGTTCAACTTAGGGTGTGTGTGCACCATGGAGATGTCCACGCAGCGTGCATTCATCTCGTGAATTTGTAGATGTGTAGGTGGTTGTTGGGACTTTACAACTGCTATCTGTGTAATGTAATGCCTCTTCTCACCACTCACCAATGTCGGGAATCCTTCGGCTAGCTTAAAACTTCTCAATCTTGCTTCATTTGGACTTCTTCACACACTTTGGGGTCTCCTTGCATTTTTGATCTTCCTCAAGTTCTCTTGGCTCTTGGACAACTTATCACAACGTTTTCGCACTCCCGCGTTTCAGCTCCACCACCTTCGTCACCATCTCACGTTCATCCCATTGAGCTCTGGCTTCGTGGCTTAGAAGAGGAATTCACTCGTCTTACTTCATTTCTTTTGCTTGCGAATATCATAACATCTTGACCATATTCTTTTTATTTACTTTATTATCATTCATTGTCTATCATCTATCAGTTATCTATTACTGAATTTATCTATCTATCCATATAGCTGTTGTGGAGGTGAAAACAACAAAATAGGTACTTGCCTAAGGAAGGTCTCCAAAGTGCCCCCAACATTTTTCCCATTTTGCTTGTGTGCAGGTTTTAGAAGAGGAAGGAGTAGAAGTTCTTAGGTTTCTTCTACCTCCTTTGTAAGCTTCGCTTTTTTTCTCGTTTCTATTGTTATAGTTGATTTTGTAGTTTAGTCATACTCCTTATTTCCTACTCTTAAAGTAGTTGCATTTTTTGTTTATTTAGTGTCTTGTGCTATTCTATGTTAGTTTTTGTACCTTGTCTGTATAGGACATACGTGTGCTGCACTTTCCTCCTATATCTAGGCTGTAGTTCTAGACTCGCACTAGTGTCCATGGCAGTGAGCTCATAAAGCAATGCAATTAGTCTTGATGGTTTGTTTGCCTTTCTGTTTGCAGTAATTAAAACATTTGTATTTGTTAGTACAATCAAGTTAACTTAGTTCTTTTAATTCACATTGGACTTCGTTTAAGTCTTAAATTCCATTGAATCAATTAAGTCTTCTTGATCATTGTTGTGACCTATATTTCACACATCGCCCATCAACGATGGGATCCCTCTTTCTTCGCCCTTTGGCCTTCTTTGGTTTTGGTTTTGTCGCGGTAGCTCTTAGGTTCAGTCTCTTAGTTTCTCTTCTGTTAATGAGAAATCCAGGGTTATGTCTTAGTCTCGTCAGTCGAAGCAGATCACAGAATTCTCCAAACCAAAAGTTTGCTAACTTTCCAAAATTCCGCTTCAACATCCTCTCAGGCACGTTCTCAAGTAGATCACGGAACTCTCCAAACACAAAGGTCAGCCACATCATGATGATGCAACAAATATGCGCTCGTCATCGGAGAAGGGAATCTTTGTGATGAAAATCGATGAGGCATGCAAGATGGACCCCAGCGTGGATCCTTGTAGGGGGCAAAACAAAGACTGGAGTTCACCAAAATCCCTAGGTGCATAAGAAATATTCGGGGATAAATATCCATTGCAGGGGTACTCAAAGGTGTCTATTGCAACCAACAAAATATTGCAAAGGAAAAGTTTGCAAAAATGGAAGCCACAATGTTCATGTATAATGAAGAAATGACTCAAAGTGAATCCTCATGATGCAGTGATGGCGCTCCCTTCTTAATGTACGCTCAAGAAAAGAAGTATACAATGGACAAGAATCCCCAAAAGAAGAGCCAATGAATCTCTAAGTCTCATCATCAAAATAGACATCCATGGAAATGATGAAGTCTTCACTGAATGTGATATGGATTTTCGATTTTGGCAACTTGAGCAATTCATACTTTGCATCCATGCAAAAGCAGTTTGATGAGGGAGGACTAAAGATAAAGTATCCACCGTGGGGGATAGAGGACATGCTGAGAAAAATTCGTCACTCCCTCCAGATCCCGCTCACACACCCGATGGAGCGTAGTTCAATGTTGGTGAAGGAGAGTCAACGCAAACAATCCGTCACTCCACCAAAATTCTGTTCCGGCATCCTCTCAGGCACATATCATGGTTACTCACGGAATAATGCTAAGAAAAAAGATCCTTGACCCTATCAGAATCCCGCTCCAATTTCCTATCGGGCGCAAAATACACTTGGTGGAGGAATGTTAAAACAAAAGGAATCCTCCACTTGTCCAAAATCCCGCCCAAGAGTTCCTTTGGGTGCAAAATGATGCCGGTCACAGAAACGAATAAAATCTACCTAAGTCTCCAAGATGTGCCCACGCACAATAAGAAGCACACTTTCCACAAGGTCACGAAATATTGCGTAAAGAAATAATCTGTGGAGTTAAAATCCCACCCTCGCACAACAAGGAGCGCATTTTTAAGCAAGTCGAGGAGTGTTTTGAAAAGAAAGTCCATGAGGGAGATTTTGAATGCGCTCAAGCATAGTCCACGAAGTTAGGGGAGTTTCATTTTGGAATTTCATCTCCTCCGTTGTATGAAGTCGAAATATGCCAAGGTTCGGAAGAACTCATGCTTTTGAAGTGTTATCTTGAGAAAACGTTGGAAGCCATTGGAATGATCAAAACGATAAAATTATTTCCTCGGTGGATTTGGAAAAAAGATTTGGATAAAATCCAAGTTGGAGTCGAGATGGGAAATCAAATCAATTTTTCGGTGCTAAATTGGAAAATTAATTAGATATTAAATTTTACATATAATATCTAATTATTAAATTTGTGAAAATTGAGAAAAATGGCAAGTTAAAATCAATTCTTGAAATTAAATATGAAATCAATTAAATATTAAATCCTGTATTTAATATTTAGTTAAAATTTGGAAGGGCAAAGAATTGATGAAATTGATCAAAATTGAAAAATAATAAAGATTTTTTGATTTTAAAGCTTTATATTTAAAATTAATTAAATATTTATTTTATTAATATTTAATTAATTAACTTTCAAAAAAATCAAAAATTGGAAAACTTGGGAATAAATTGATTTTAGATTTAAAAATGAATTTAATTAAATATTGATTTTTTTATTAATATTTAATTAAAACAATTAAAAAAAATCGATAAAATAAAAGGGCAATAAAAATGCAAAGTTCATAAGAAATTGGAAATTGCTTTAAAAGATTTTTGATTTTATGTTTTAAATTTAAAATTGATTAAATATTGATTTTATTAATATTTAATTAATTAGCTTTCACAAAATAAAAAATAAAAAATAATAAAAAATTAGAAAATCAAATGGATAAAACTTCTTCATGAAGACAAAGTACTCAAATTGGCAAGTTCTAAAAAGTGAGAAGAAAACTTGTGACAAGTGGCGGAGAACATCTTCAAAATTGGAATCTTGGGAGGCAAGTAAAGTAGTTTCCTAAATTAGCCTGCAGTCTTTAAAGCATCTTTTTAGGTTTTGCAACTCTATAAGAGAAGGCTTCTCTTATAAGAGACGTGGATGCAACAAAACATCAAGTGAATGAGGAAATGGAATATGCAATTCAACTTGGTCTCCAAAAATAACAAAGAAATGAAGGTCTTCGTTATGGAGAAATTTTACAAGAGAAATTGGGGAAATGGGATTGGAAGGAAGAAAATATATTATATCAATGAGTTCAACCCCGCATGTGATCAACTCCAAAAAGCATACATAGGCGCCAACATTTCTTGGAGAGCTAAAATTCTTATTGCCCAGTTAAGAACCAACTCCCATCAACTCCGCTGTGAGACCGGGTGTTGGAAGAGGCCAAAGGAGGCCTAGGAAGAGAGAATTTGCATGTTTTGCAACTCTGGGAAAGTGGAAACCGAACATCACTTTATTTTAGAATGTGAAGCCTACAAGAACAACATGGATAAATTTGTGGATACTATATCGGATAGTTCTTGGAATAACTTATTAAGTGAGGAGTACATTGAGAAGTTAGGTGGGCTCATCATTAGCTTGCACAAGAAACAGACCGAGTTACTGAAGTCAGCTTAAGATGCCTTGCTGTCCCATAGGCTATGTTTAGCCTCGTAGACGTAAATTTTTTATCTTATCTTATCTTATCACACAAATCGAGAAGAATGAAGTTGAGGGTGTTCTTAAGAAGAGAGTGTTGCTTTTTGAAAAGCATGAATTTTTTGGGTAAAGGAAAGATTATTTCTTGGAGAGCGTGAGGGAATTTGAGGGAGGTTATGAAAGTTTCAGATTTTCTTTAGTAAGTCGGTAAGAGGCACAAATTTCCATGAGGAGAAAGAAAAGTGTTACGCAAGATGGAGAAATTCTGACAAATTTCTAAATTTTGGGAAAAATGTTTTTTTTTTTTTCACTTTCTTCCATGCTCTTATATGTTTACTGTTTTGCAGATGGCGGAGCCTAGAGGGACAAGCGTAAGCAGGAGGCAGTTGATAAAGAATGAGCAGAGAGGATTCTACCCAGAATCCAAAATTGTCTTAAAATGGATGGAAGTAGGAGACACAAACCTTGGATGCCTCGATTTGAGCGAGTTCCAAAGGATGATGTTCGGCTATAAGTGTTAAGATTTTAAGATCGCTGCAAATGTAATAGCACTCTTGATTGTATGTGTCTTTCAAATGCAACAATCTCTCCTTCATTTATATTGGGAATGAGGCTAGGAGAGACAGGTCCCTTGAAGGGACATGTCTATTCATCATAATTTAATCAATCTTATAATGTTTCATCCATCAATTATTAATTTAGAATAATATAATAGATTAATGTAGAATATTAAATTTCATATGATTAATAATAATATAATATATAATATATTATTATTAATCAACATATATTATATGTATTCTAAATGATCATACGACTGAAGCTACAAACATTAACACTCCCTCTTAGCTAGGGAGGATGATCAAACAAAATGTGTAGTAGTCTCCCATGTCAACACTTATGACCCTCATCATAGTTACACAAATATCAACATTCCCTCTTAGCTAGGGAGGACAAACACAGGATATGATATTACCTCAGTGTAATATCAAGAATGACATGTTTAAGAATATCTTTGATCAGAAGATATTTACCATTAGATATCATCTCATTTTATCAGGAGTATGTAAAGAGCCTTTGTAGCTCTTAATTTTGCAATATCGATTTTCTAAGAAATCTGACAATTTGAAATTCTAGAGTTCCTTTGAAAATATTAATTCCACAAAACTTCGAAATTCAACATAGACCAAAGTATTAAGATAATTTATTAAATTGTTTTCCATGCCATGAAAGACAATTACACTTTCAGATTATTGTTATTGCATTAATCAAATTGCATTTGATTGGCACCTGATTAAATTCGTTGGCTGCAAAAACGTGTGACCTCCAGCTTGGTGTTCACACAGACCCTTTCCTTATTAGCGGCTGCTGTTGTCGATGCCATCTTTGGTGTCCAAATTCCCAGAGCAAGGCGTGAGACCCCTTTGCATGTTGTGATTTGATCTCAGACAGCACACAACAAGTGTGCGTATGACTGGTAGACAAATCCGTACGACCTTGTAGGTGTCCATACGGCCTAGAATTCCAAACGCAGGCTGCTAGAAACAAAACACTGGCATTCTAGCATAGTTCGTTGGCACATAAATTCAACTCATAGTGCGTTTTCAAGAGAAATGGACTATTCAGGATCTGCTCTCTATGATCACTCCTTACCAGCATCCCCATCATGATCATGGACTATTCTATGCCTCTGTCGGGTGGTCTGCCATGTGGTAAATCACTAAACACTTTGGAGTGTTTAACCCGGAGTTCCTGTATATCAGGCTGATAAGCTGGTTTCACAGCCTCCTCAAGTGTGGGTAACATCCTGCACTCTACTGCCCATTCCACTGCATCATGATTAATAAGACGCTGTATACGTCTGAGTGTAATTGTTTTCAGGTTCTCTTCTTTGATGGCTTTGAGATTATGCTTCTTTCCATCCACCTCAAAACTCATTTCCATATCCTTAAGGCTGAGATAAAAAGCCTCAATGGAATGCAACCAACTCATGCCTAGAACCAATTCTGTCCCACCCATATCAACCACATAAAAATCAGATTTAAAGTCATAATTATTTATTTTGAGGGGCAGATTCGGAATCATTTTGTCACACTTAAGAGTGTAACCATCAACAACCTTGACATTAATTCCTTCAAAGTTTCAGTCTGCAAACCTCTCTTGGATACTAATTCTGAATCAATAAAGTTATGTGTAGCTCCTGTATCCAATAAGGCAATGACATGCTGCCCTGCGAAGAGCCCACGTAATCTGAAAGATCCCTCCTTCTGCATGCTAGAAAGATAAACCACCTTAAGCTTAGGGTCATCACTAGTTCTCTTTTCTGTAGTCATTCCTTCGTAATTCCCTTCTTCATTGTCACTATGCTGTCCTGAAAAATAAAACATATACTCATCCTCATAAAACCATTCCATAAGCCTATTTCTACCTTTAGGCCTCAAGGGACATTCATGTTTCTCATCATAGGGGCCCCTGCAATAAAAACATAACCTCTTTCTTCTCAAATCATTAAGAGTTTCTTGATCCAGAGGTCCCATCATAGGTCATTTTGAATCTGGTCCGTCTTCTTTCTTTGGAGAAGCACTATTATCTTGTGAAGAACCGGACGGTCTTGAAGGAAACTGAGTGCGTGGAGCTGAAAACTCTAAGTCCTTCGCCTTTTTCATGGCTGCCTGCAAGGAAGGGGGGTCAAAAGACTTAACCCATCCTCTGAGTGGTTCAACTAATCCTTCTGTAAACAACATCACCCGTCTTCTCTCAGAAATATATCATAAATCATTATTGAAACCTTGTGAAACTCATTAATAAAAGTCTCCAAACTACCAGACTGCCTGAGTTGAGCCAAATCATGAAAATACGATTCAGGATCTTCCCTGTCAAATCTCTCAACCAGATTATGCACAAACTCTTGATAAATTCTTATCTGATTATGCTGTAAATAAACAAAACCATGATACCACCAGTCATGAGCAACTCCATCTAAATGCAATACAACAAACTGAACAGCGTCCTCTTCAGACATAGGACGTAATGCAAGATATGTATCCAACTTATGGATCCAGGCTCTGGCTATCATCTTTTCGCTTCCATCAAAATGAGTCATGGTGAGTTTACTGGTTGCCTGTTTGAGTTCAGTTTGTCTGGACCTCTACCTCATATCTGGACCAGGCCTGCCTCTGGAATGCTCTCTTTTTTGAGCCAGAAACCTATCGAAGTTCAAATTCCTCTTTATGGCTTCAGGCAATGGATCCCATTCAGCATAGTGAGCTACCATGTCATCAACAAAAGGAGCTGGTTCAGAATCAACACTAATCGTGTCCTCTTCAAGCCTTAGGAACGTAGGACGTAATGGCCTATCACATGTGCCTGTAAGATCATCTCTGGTCTCCTATCTATCCACAATCCTGGATTTGTGTGAGCCAACTGATGCACCTCTAGTGCCCCTGTCACGATCTCCTGGTATATTCATGCACTACAAGGTGTCAGATAATTGTTGCAACACATTTGCAACATGGTGTTGTCCGTTTGCAATATTTCTGAAAGCATCTCTGGCTTCCTTGTCCATATCATTGCCAATATTATCTCTATCCCTGTTACCTGTGTGATCAACTTGCGGACCTTGTTCACTCCCTTCAGGAGGTGGCGAAGCTCTACCCCTGTGGGAATAATGTATGCCTAGTACAAATCTTTCTGCCATAGCTAGGCCCAAAACTCAGGCTAGCAGGATCAGTGCTTTGATACCACTGTAAAGAGCTTTTGTAGCTCTTAATTTTGCAATATCAATTTTCTAAGAAATTTGATAATTTGAAATTCTAGAGTTCCTTTGAAAATATTAATTCCACAAAACTTTGAAATTCAACATAGACCAAAGTATTAAGATAATTTATTAAACTGTTTTCCATGCCATGAAAGACAATTACACTTTCAGATTATTGTTATTGCATTAATCAAATTGCATTTGATTGGCACCTGACTAAATTCGTTGGCTGCAAAAACGTGTGACCTCCAGCTTGGTGTTCATGTAGACCCTTTCCTTATTAGCGGCTTTTGTTGTCGATGTCGTCTTTGGTGTCCAAATTCTCAGAGCAAGGCGTGAGACCCCTTTGCGTGTTGTGATTTGATCTCAGACAGCACACAACAAGTGTGCGTACGACTGACAGACAAATCCGTACGGCCCTGTAGGTGTTCGTACAGCCCAGAATTCCAAACGCAGGTTTCTAGAAACAAAACGTTGGCATTCTAGCACAGTTCATTAGCACATAAATCCAACTCATAGTGTGTTTTCAAGAGAAATGGACGTTTCTCTGAAACTTATCTTCAAACCCTCAATTCCCATATTTCGTACTTCATTTCCCATTCACAAAGTTGATAATCAATTGCCTCCTGAAAACGCAAATCCTCGGCTCTATAAATAATACCACAAGGAGTCTTCAAACACACAACTCCATTGAAGCTTCAAGTAGACGTTTTTCACTAAAGAGTCTTCTCCCATACACTTTCGAAATAAAAGACCATTAAAGCCATTAAAGCCTCTTATTTAATAAAGCCAAGCTTATAATAAAAAACATGAGAAATGTGATGAACTCCCTCTTGAAGTCTGAAGAGCACAACCAGACTCCAACTGCCTTACCTGAAATAGAAACTGGGCCCCAAACTAACTTACTATAAATAGCAAGTCTATAAATAGAAAGTGTGTCACAGAGATCCCTTAAACACACCATCAGCTCACAGGGATTGCATTGATGAGCTGACAATACCAACACCAGTACCTGCTAAAATGGGGACATCACAGAGTAATGGTCACAGAATATCAAGTCACATAATATTCTCCAAATACTTAGAGTAACGGCCTACCAACATCAAGTCTTGTGATGTCCACCAAGAACTCAAATCACAATAAGTCCATTAATTTTGAAATAGAGAAGATAACATCTCACCATGATATCAGGAGATATGGTATGAGCAGGAATATCAAGTCACATGATATTCACCATAGCTCATAAATATCCATGGTATGTCACCACGTGACATGTCTCATACGGTTCAATCAATATGTAATACTAAGTTCAGAAGGATCCTAATATGATCCATATGGGTACTAAGAAATCACATATCACATAACTCATGATATGAAGTATCACCTAACTCGTGATATAGAGTGTCATATATCACATAACTCGTGATATGAAGTATCACCTATCTCGTGATACTAAAGGATATAATATACTCAAGAACATTACATTCTCTTTATATATCCCAGTAATGGTATGTGCACTTACATTAAGTCACATAATGTCTACCATATTGATATTGTATCATGGCATGTCCACGGATATTACGTCACATAATATCCACCATGAAGATCTCTAAATCATCTATGGTTTATTTAATGATATCATCCTTATGATATCTACCATGATGTCTAAGAGATCCTAACCATCATGACATGTCCACGGATATCAAGTCACATGATATCCATCATGATGGAGATGTTGCAAAGTCGTCACCTCACAACATCAATCAAATACAAGTGTTCATTGTCGAAAAGTCGTCACCTTTCTCCAATGTTCACAGGAGGGCCCATAAGTCATGGAGTCACACACATGACATCCACCTTGACTCATCTCAGAGGGTGGATCCACCATGGCTCATCCCAAAGGGTGGAAACAAGGGCTTTCACTTAGACTTCTCTCTCAAGGAGAAGAATGCAATATACCAAGTTTATCTCGAAAGTACACAACCTTCTCTGTAGCAAGAAACTTGGTGAGAATATCAGCCATCTGTTCTGTAGTGATAATGTACCTTGAATAGCATACTTATGTACTATATCTCTTATATAGTTTGCATCACTCTTGGTGAACCCCAAGTTATCCAGGAATATCATGACATAGGAGTTAGCATAAAGGCATTTCAACCAGCACACATGGTACTCAATCTCATGATCATAGTCCTCAGAATGAAAAACATCTCCATTGTTGACTCCCTTTGAACCAATATGACCAAATTCCTTGGATATCTGAATGAATCATGTTCTCTAGATGCTCCCTTTAAATTTTAAGGTCTTGCAACAACCTCTTGACCTCCTCATTCAAGGTTGTTTTTAGATGAACTATCAGACTCCCTCTAAATCTAATATCAACCTTCTGCGAGCAAGCCGTGTCTTTGTTCTTTAGTTTGCATTAAGTTGTTTTATTGAATGCCCAGCCATCTATCTAGGAATATCATGACCTAGATATCTGCATAAAAGCCTTCTAGCTAACATACATGGAACTACATCATAATCCTTTGTCCTTTTATAGTTTCTTGGTCACTAGGGAAACCATCTCGATATGGCCTGCCCTTCTAAATTAGAATGATTAAGATCCTCGAAAATCAATTTTGGGAGATCCTCTAGCAGCTCCTCTATTACAGAAACATACATGGCCCCAATCATGAAAATATCTTGCTCCAAGAGACTCTTGTCATCTGGTACATGATCATGTTGAAATTTAGATCATAACATTATTCGTAAGAGTTGTTTCTCGTACACAAATGTACTTGTCTGATGCCATAGTAACATGAGTGAATGTAATAAACTATGGGTTTATCCCCAGGTTGGGCAACACCAAACATTCATGATACTCTGGCTTCCATCTGAAGCTCCAAGTATATTCATCAACTTTTTGACCTTCTCATTCAAGGTTGCTTCTAATAGATAGTTAGACTCCCTCTGAATCTTATGTCCATCTTCAATCAAGTTTTATTCCCCTTGAGTACAATTTCTTATGCTTCTTGATCCGTCTTGAAAGTATTTCAAAGAGAGATTATAAATAGTTCATAAAACTAAACTATCTCAAAGGGAAATACCATTGATAGAAGTATACAAGATTTACTATCCCAATGTTAAAGCATGAATTAATGACTCAGAAAATTTATGATCAATATTCAAAGGGCATAATAATAAAATACTTATCTTGTGTAGTCAAAGAATGACGCCCTCCAGGCGATACTTGAACCCCTTTAGCAATAGAGCCTTCAATTGAAATGTGTTAGTCTTCCTAAAGATTAGAGAGCAGAGAGTCTTCCTTGACAATTCCAATTTTGATCAAGAAATCATTGAACATTATCTCCCCCAATGTGAGTTTCCTCTCTCTCTCCCTCTATTCCATAATGTTTCAGGCGATGCCACACAGATGCAATACAATAGTGTATTGACGGTAATATTCTAACCTAGTCTACTCACAGAACTAGAGTGATAACCAAGACCGTGATTTGGCCAAATCAATGTCTGCATCTTTTCAATAATAGCCACTATTCCCAATGGCTCCTACCATTATCAAGGTGGTTGCCTGACCAATTAATTGTGTCAATATATGTATCAATTTCACAGAACCATCTGCCTTAACCGTTACCAAAAGAAGGCAACATGTCCCTGGACTCGTTGCAAACCATAAAGAGTTGTGCTCAGAGGAATGCAAGGAGCATCTGCATTTGCAGTGTCAGGGATCATTCATTTACGACATTCACACATTATTACAAGAATTCTCGACCAATATTCTCCGATGTTGATAATAGAACTTCACTCTAATTACATGCGACTTATTATTATAACAATGATATTAATTCATGTTACTTCACAACGACCCTCGACGAATACTACCTTTAGTCTTGAGTGGTTCTTCAGATTTACTGGCAGTAGACACTTTATTCTAATCTGCGCTATTGTGTAATAACAATGAATCCAATGCATCCTATTTGATATTGAATATAACCATTCATAAAACATATACAAGAGCATATAGTGGATGGCTCAAAATCTTCCTATATAGTCCCAAGCCGATCTGGACTATAATATTTGCTCTATGGGAAGAATTCAAATCTATGAAATCACCAGTAGACCTGACTTCCACTAGAGCACACCTTCCTATTGCAACCGATGTTCAACTCAACTATAGGTCGCATGTCTCATGATATGCAAATACTCCAAATCTGCTATGCCTGACATAATCTACTTCCCTAGTTCGAATGTTGATGACTTCCAGACAAATTGTATACCAGCGATAGGAGTTGCAGTGCTGATATGCACTTGAATGGGGAATGAACGCTTGGTCTGTCTTCTCCATGGGAAAGATTCAGATGTATTCGATATTCATCAGTCACAGAAGATAAACATTTATCCCGAGTCTCCTACATGCATCCTTGCGCCAAAATATAGAGCCATCGCAATCTCAACAAGCTGGCGACGATCATAATATATTTGCGATGACGCCACTCTACGATGATTATAATATATCTGCGATGATCATAATATATCAGGACATCACATATAAGACCACTCTTATATATTATAAGATCATCATAAAATCGCTTTTCTGAATCTGCAGTGATTAAATATAATGTAGCCTGTAATACTTTGTCTACCAGCATTGCTCGAGAGATAGGCAAATGGGTGTTGTTCATTTTATATGGATGTCTCTCACATATTAACTTACGTGGATGAGCGTAGAGTATTCACGGTGATCAACACGATTATTCCTCCTTTGCTGTTTCAACTGCTAATGTGTTGAGTCATTGTCTCTAATCGCTGAGTTGTGTTTGTTTGTATGTTCTTTGTTATTTATCGGCATGTAATTCTTTTCATACTGACATCTTCCATATAACTCCAACATATTATATGGCTAGCGGGTCCCTTCAATGTTGAATATTATCGACCAGCCTTCCCATATTGTTGTTCTACGCACACTCACACCTTCCTCACTAATCACCATTAGCCTTGATGATGCAATATATATTACTCTTCTACATTTGCAATCAGGCTCTGATACCATGTTAAGATTTTAAGATCGCTGCAAATGTAATAGCACTCCTGATTGTATGTGTCTTTCAAATGCAACAATCTCTCCTTCATTTATATTGGGAATGAGGCTAGGAGAGACATGTCCCTTGAAGGGACATGTCTATTCATCATAATTTAATCAATCTTATAATGTTTCATCAATCAATTATTAATTTAGAATAATATAATAGATTAATGTAGAATATTAAATTTCATATGATTAATAATAATATAATATATAATATATTATTATTAATCAACATATATTATATGTATTCTAAATGATCATACGACTGAAGCTACAAACATTAACAATAAGGATCATCACCCGACACACTTGGCTGCCCGGATCATGAACAATAGAATTGTAGCTGCAGCCGAATTCCCTCTTGCCTTTCAGCATGCTGAGTTGATCGTGGAATGTGCGAAGCATTACCAGTCCAAGGACATAACAATTATGGATTCAGATGGAAATATCATCATAGATCTCTCCCTGCCAGCCATTACTGAAGCATTTGGGATCCTTTCATCTCGAAAATTGGTCTCGAAGACAAAGGAGAAGGCTTACAAAGTTTGCACAGCTGGAGTTCAACATTGTGAGATCATTAACAACAAATGGATGAGGAACAAATCCTACTACTCCAAATTGCCTAAGGAGCTTGTGTGGCTGGATTTCCATCGGGAGTACAATGATTTGATAATGATGCTCAACAGAATATTTGGCCTACCCCACTCCTACTTGTTCGAGATGTGGATGTGGTATTTTGTTCAACAGGTGGTAGAAGAGTTCAATCACATCGACTCGGCTGGGTTGATTAGTGACAATCTCGATGAGTTGCTAAGGAATTTGGAGCATACAAAGAAGTTCTTTATGAGTTCATACGTGATATATATGTTGGCATGGAACATGGGGTATGAAGGACTAAGGTACAAGGGAGCCCTCGGAAGTGGAAATACACAATTGAGGAGGCACGACTATTATCCGCAGGTGCATCTATAGGCTATAAATGATTACACTCGAGTTAATGATGCATTTGCAATGCGCATCGTGAGGACCTTGCAGAAGAGATTGCATATGAGATTATCTACTGAGGCAATGAAGTTGGTGGAAGAGTTTAGAGCATGGTTCATTTAGTTTCCCACCTTTTCGTACATCAGATTGCAGGGATTTTCTGAGCAGCCGTACAAGCTTCCACGATACCCTATTGATAAAATGATCTTGTTGGAAGTCACCCGACAGTTGACAGCTTATGACAAAGTCTGAAGAAGAAAAAGAAACTAGGACTGGAATTCCCACTTTCCATTGGAAGTGATGCAGTTGAGGTGTGCCCTTGTCTACCAGTAGTTAAAAGGTCATCTGACGAGTTGAACTTCTTCCGTCTATCACTCTATCTAGGATGGCCAGATTTCGATCCATACAATAAGATTATAGTAGTAGCAGGGATGAGGCATCAACACAAAGCACATCTTGAGGACTTCTAGGCAAATGCGGTTGATGAGAATGAGATTAGGAAGAAGATGTGCTCCCGATTGTCATCAGACCTAATTAGGGCATGCAAGATTGTTCACATTCCTGATTAGATGGAAGAAGATCCAAATGTGCTCCAGAGAGGGTATAACCTAGATAAGGAAAAGGTCATTCATCCTTACGACTGGCAGAGAAAGGAGATTATGGATCTTTATGCATTGACAAAACCAGTCATGGACTTCATGAAGTGGTGGGTTGAACGACAGTTCAACAGGATGACTGTACCAAAAGAGGATTGGACATACAAGTTGTTAGGTCATCCACAACTGCAAGATGAGAGACCAAGGCAGCCATCAAGAGGAAGGATAGAAGAAAGAGACATCCTGTCAGGGAGTGCAAAGCACAAGGAGAAAGGTGCGGCTTAAGAAACGCATACGAAGAGGAGATTGGATCTTCATGTTGAAGAACCACAACATAAGAGATTAAGGTCTGAGAGTGCGCCATCTTTGCCTAGTCGGACTCCCAATGTGCAAGAAATAGGAGCATTTGTCATGTATGAAGAAAAAGCAAGCGAAAGAAGAACGCAACAAGGAGAACAACACATGACGAGGCCGATATATGATAGATTGAACATTAATGCCAATGAGAGGTTCGTGCCAGGAAGGAGCAGGGAACAGGGTGTCACAACAGAGGAGAGTCTTGGTGTCTTCTTCAGAAAGATAATTGAGGAAGAGATCTCTGAGGTAGAAGAAGAAGCCCTTGCAACGGAAGAAGAGATTCCCACCATAGAGACACTAGCTCCTAAGGTAATGGCAGAGAGTCCTGGAACCGAGGAGATCGATACCAGAGCAGTGCAAGGCCAAGAACAGTTAGTGGTACAGAGGGACCAGAATACAAATATTTCAGAGTGGCTTAGGCAGAGGATCTAGAGGAGCCAAGAGAAGGAGGTTGGACTTGCAGTTGAATTACAAGAAATTTTGGATTGAATTGACTGATCAGGAGAAAAGGTATAAAGCCAAGAAGTGCACCAAGGTCGTGAGAGGAGAATCAGGATCCAGAGTTTTGCAGATAGCAACTCCTGCAATCGACAAGACCAAGGATCAAATTGCTCCCAAGGAGTATCACATAACATAAGTTGATCTTGGTTAGGCCTCTCAAGCGCAGGTCATGGAAGAATTCGATGACTCAACACAAGTTGTCAAGGATAAGAAGAGGAAGCTGGAAGAAAAATATTAGAGGCAGAAGGGAGAGATAAGGGCCTTATGTGTATACATCGATAGCCCGGTTCGAGAAGAAGATCCATCTTTTGTTCCCCCAACATCTATTCCAACCGAATTAGTTGAGGCCATCGACAGGATTAGGAGAATTGCGTAAGGTGCAAAAGTTTGGATTAAGGGGATCCAAAATGAGGCCTACAACCACACTGAGGAATTAGTTTGGATTCATGATAAGGCACTGGCCATCCTTTACTGAATTCGTTGCATGGAGGAGACTTGGGAGGATGAGCGTATTTATTAGGATGAGGTGATCTCTGACTTGCAGGAGCTGATGGAAACCCCTAGGCAGATCTTGGTTGATGGCGAGGTCATTGGGGAAGGAGTGTATGATTTCCCTCGATGGTATGGTGCAGTTCTCATGGCAAAGGAAATGTTTGAACATTTCACTAAGGAGTCAGCTCGATTGAAGGGGATAGCTGAGAATATTCGACAAAAGCTCTCCAATACCACATCACTGTGGTTACAAAGGTTGGTGGAAGAAGAAATAATGATGGACAAAATGAAGGGAAAATTGGAGTTCTTCAGACTTAACTCTTTCACGAAGGATGATTTTGAGAACCTCTCCTCCTCAAGCAACATGCACATAGCTCATGATCTATTGCCAAAATGGGAGGACAACTTGAAGAAATTAGAGCGAGCAGTGGTGGCACTGGAATTCAAGCATGAATCAACACCGAGTGTCAGCATTGATGAGTTGGAGGTCGTATTGTGTAGGTTCCAAGAATTAAACGCCGAGGTCAAAAATAGATGCATTTAATGCATAATGGGTGCGTTGTGGGCATTTACTACCCACTACAGTAGTGGTTTTCTCCCCACATTAATTTAGATTCCCTTTTTTGTGCCCTAACCCTAATTAGGGTTGATGTGGCAAAATCCGGGCCATCGGTCATCATTTCAATCCAGGCCATTCGTTGTTTTCAAGGACCTATATAAAGACCTCTTCTTCTCATTTGTAAAGAGTGAATTTTGAGATTGTTGCCCAAGAGCTATTGAGACAATAAACTTTTCATTGAAGTGTGTTGATAATTTCATGTGTCTTGATGCTTGCTTGGTTTCATTGTTCCCTCAATTAGATTGAGTTTAGTAGATGATTTGTATTGGAGAATATGATGGTGTTTTGATGAGTTCCTCCGGTCATACTTTTGACGTTTTAATGATTCTAAATCATTATGCAAAGTTAGCCTGAACCTGTAACTTTATGTGCCTAAATTCTATCATTTGCACAAACCTTTGAAGATTGCACCAGTTCACGTGTAGTCGTAGCTTGACTTGGCAAAGCGGGACTTGGTAATTGAGGAATTTGTCCATCAGATATTTTCTTTTGCTATCATTACCCTTAGGAGTAGATTAGAATCCCTAAACCCTAAACCCTAAACCCCCTTTTATTTCTATATATTCGGTAAAATCTAGAAAATAGTACTTCATTGCAAATATTTTGATAGCACCTACATTCATCATGACTTAGAATAATTCTAGAATTGAAAGTTTAAGGCCCCTTGTGATCGTCAACAAATCATATCAATGCTGAGTTTATCCACGAGTCGAGGAACCTTGGAGTTACCGTATGATCTTCTTGCAATCTTAGCATACACAGTACTCTATTCAAGAGAGGATAAAATATTTTGGTATTTTGTTCTATTGTTTGGTGAGTCATAAAACACGCATCAACAATCACCCTAGCTCACTAGAGTGCTAGAAGTGAGGTGGCATTGGGGTGATTTGTCCCTTGAGATTCCATCAATCTCGAGGGTTGCAAATTCCCTTCTCCACATTTTGGTGAACCTGATGAGAAGCTAGGTCTTTTACATCATTTTTTCTGTTGAGTGATAGCCCATTTGTCAATATGGTGACCATCATTCCCATCTCGCCACCCAATCAGAGGATGCATAATATGGAGATATCATTTACCCCTCTTGATGACCCCTATATATCAAGAGATCAATGGATAGCTGTCTCCTTTGTATATCCCAACACATATCAATAGGAACCCTGTAAGAGGCATGATGGTTGATCCTGTGTGTCGTTTGGATGTCATCACAGAGGAGGTACTTGTGAGGTTTTCACACCATCGCCCCATTGCGAATGGGGACCCCCTCTTTTCGCTTGTAGTCATTAGGCTAGCAAGGTTTTTGCGGTAAATTTGACAATTTAGTGCTTTAAAAAGTTTGAGGGGTGGCTGAGAAATCAAATGGCTAAGTTGTGATATTAAAGTGGGAACATTAAAATTGAAATCCTTCCAGGTCAAGTTGTAGTGGGTAGAGCTAAAAATCCTAAGTGTATTTAAATTTTGGCTAGTCAAATAGTCCAAAATACATTATAAAGGCATATCTTATACATAAGGGCCTTAAAATCCTTATAGAAATTGATGTTCCATACTTAAATTGTTGAAATTCTAAGGAAAATTAATTTTTCTTTATATAAATATGCAAAATCTAGACTCACTATGAATTTCCCCACTTATTTTGATCAAAATCTGGGCATAGTATGAAATTCCCCACTTTAAGTGGCATTGTCGTGAAAATTTTTGAAGTGTTGGGAATAAATCCAGACATGGGTTGTTTTTCGGGCAATTTTCACCTTTTGGTTTTTGGTATGTCCCTTTTTTGGGACATCAAAAGTCAATTAAATAATTAAATTTTAAGATGTCAAATTATATAAAATTAAATGACAACTTAGTTTAATTATTTAATAAAGTATTAAAATGACTTTAATGGCCTAGTGAAAAAATTAGTAAAGTCATTTTAAGTTAAAAAAGAGAAAATAAAGTGACAGAAAAAGGAATATGAAGAGACAGGCAGAAGGGAAATGAAGCGTCATAGGGTTGAGAACAGTGAGAGGCTCATTTTGATCATGCTTGGTATATGTTTGATTTTGTTCTTTTGGAGAATTCTGGGAAGCTTTGGCTTTCAGCAGGTTTGAGGATGGAAACCCTCGAGCTTGGAAGCAGTGGATGGAAACCTATTGTCTATTGGAGATATCACTCAGGTGTCTCACTTGTGCTTCAAATCCATATTTCTAGTTATCCAATGTGACTGTAAGTTCTGTGACTACAATTGGATATTTTTTTGTTATTATAGTGAAAATTTAAATGCAATTTTTATATCGCATTTCAAAATATCTATTTTAGTTGCATATTTTATATTTCTTCGTACAATGCGCTGGATAATTTGAAAACTATTGTTTGCAAATTATCTGTTTGAATTTCTGTGGTAAAATCTGGAAATAATATCCTAAGGGGGATATTTCAATTATATCAGAGGTGGTTATGGACCCAGCCTGTGAGGTTTCATATGTAACAAAAGTGCAGTTCAGTGGTAACACAAGATTTCAAAGATAAATTGTTGCAATTTTGTGAATGTCATTCTGGAATAAATTTCTGAGCTATAAAGGCATTCCTTTATGAAATTTGTGGGCATTTAATTTTTTACTGAGATATTGAACCGAAACACAATCCGTCAAATATCATAAAGTTATTAGGCTTTGCTTGTGGAATGTGAAATAAAGTTTTAAGGCTTGAAATGTTGGTGGAGAAATATATTTGACATGAATGGATGTAGAAAAGGTTCGAAGGCTTTATTTTTACTTGGTTGATGTGTGAATGTCTTATTGGTAATACAAAACTTGTTTCTATTGAAATCTTTGAGAGCTTTGTCGGAGCTTCAAAATTATATTGGGGGTTTTATATTAAATTTCGAGGACTATTGTGGTTGTAAATAAATATTTCATACCATCGGGAATAATGAAATTTTTATAATGCCTTTCTTAATACTGGATGGAAATATTGTGAATTCCCTTTAACCGGGTGAAATAAGGCTAATTCTATCGTGATTCAATATCTGCGATTATATACTTTAGTGCACTGGAATTGGAGACACTACCTTCATTTGGTTGCGATTTCTTCCATGTCAGATTTGCATCTATAAATGGAGGACGACAAACATTAGAGATACATGAACGACTCTTTCATCATTACCATGAGGGACTATATCCAGCGAACCACTCTGTTCTGAGACAAGGAGTTATTTGTGTTGCTACTGGACAAGGCCTGTTAATGAATAGCTTCCCGTGTATATTGTGAATAAACCCAAGGATTAGCAGAAGCAGATAATTCTTGTGCAGTGCCGATAATGACAAAATATTAATTGAAGGCTTCTAGAGAGCCTCGTATTTAGCATTAGTAGGCAATTCACGATGTGATTCATATAAAAATTCTAGTGTCTCTCTCACAATAGCAAATTGATGTGAGTATACTCACACGAGCCATAACTTTTACCTCGCCGAATAGAAGCTAAGGCTGGAATTGTGACTCAACTGGGTGCCATGGATGATCATAGCTTGGGGACAGAGCAGTGGGAATATTGCATAGAATTCTCATTTATTGCCGTTAATTAACCTAGACCACCAGGAGAATAAATTTGATTGGTTTTTTTTTAGTCTCCATCCAAACTTTGGTGTCGAAACAATAAATATTGAAGGTTGCAAACATCATTTTTTATTTGCAAGCGCAACTCCTTGGAACGACACTAATTCTGAAACTTAAACGAGTCTATCAGAGTACCACGATGATTTCAATGAAGTGCTTGAAACTTATGTTGTAAATTGAATTGGCATCTAGTAGGGAATTCCAGTTAGTAGCGTGGAGGCTAGTAAGATTGCATGGAGTATCCAAAAATAGATATTAGTGTGAACAATCTTCAAACTATTGTATTTAGCAGACGCAGAGGGTGAGAGTCAAAAGTGTTTGAACTTTGATGTTAGATGGAGAGCCAGCAAAGTTAAAACTTGACATTGAATTCTATTTGAAATGGTTTGAAGACTATGAAGGATCATTGTGGGCCAAAGGAGAATCAACCCAATTTACTTTTAGGTGGTGCGAATATCTTTTTTGAGCCGAAGAAAGAGTGAGTTGCCAAGAGACTTCAGTACTGTGGTATTCAATAACCAAAGCAAGTACAATTTCCTTCTTGGTAATCACTTCTAGAAATTAAGAGATTTTTTGGGTAACAACATGAAGCTTTGAAAAGGATATTACCGTTCATTCATAAGGTTGTCTTCTACACATCAACATCTCTTACATCAAGTGGAGTAAGAAGTGGACAGAGATGGAGGTTATAGAAGCAGCTCGTTGTCACTAAGCCACAACTTACATGTTGTTCAATACTGCAAAATTGAGTTTAAGAGAGCATAAATAGGCTAGTTTTATTAAGGAAATACCTCTTATTCTGGAAGCCTGCAAATTGTTTGACAAAATTACTCTGAGGGCTGTGTTAAATTTTGCATGTTACAGTCATACAAGTGTTTGACCAGTTGCCTTTTCCATGAACTGGTTTTTTGAGATGAAATTTGGGTTCAGTTATATGAAGAAGCTATTTGCACAACATTTTGAAGGAAGCCTCTTTTAGTCTCTTGTTGTTGTTGGGAATTCAATTTGATTTTCTGGAGGTGCTCAGACATACTACTTGAATTATCAAGTGACCGTTGTAATGAAAGTCGCTATGAAACACATTTGATGTTAAAGTTTGAACAGAACGTAAAGCCTTCTTTAAGCTAAGCGGTCAACAATAAGATTGCTGCTTTCCAGATTTGCAATAGAGTCACAGTACAACTGTTGAATCGCTGAGATCGGAAAATAAACTTCTCAGCCTTCATCTGGTTTAATACTCAGCAAACTCTATTCAGAAGTGGCAACTCTCCCCAAAAATTCAGGAAAGCATCAAAAGTCCGACACTTTGCAATGATCTGGTAAACAAAGTTATGCTACAAACTGTTTGATAGAATGCTTCAGATGTTGTGGTTAAATTGGTGGAAGATTGATTTAGTTTGCCAAGTGTTTGTGATTGTGTCTTTGCACTTCAAGTAACTATCGCAGATTGCTATTCTCATGCATATGTTTGACATAATACCTTCTCTAGGAACTTGTATTTTGTATTGTATTTTGGCTTAGAACTAGCAGGGAATCTTACAGTGGTATTGCCAAGGACAAGGAACAAATTTATCACAGACATGTCTAGGAAGCTAACTAAATTTATCGCCAAGGACAAGGAAAAAATTCTTGAAGAAAAGCTCTACCATATAGAAAGGAAACTTGCATGTTTGCCTCAATCAAAGTATGGATTATTTTGCAATTTAGAAGTAATAGAGAATTGATTATCCACGATAGAACAACTTCTTGAAATGTTCTGTGCGAGATTGGAGTCTACCTTGCCGCATTTGCAACAATACTCCGAATGCAATCTGACTGTCAAGTGGTGTTTGTACGACAAGACCCTGGTAGTTCGTACGACAACAATCTCAGCCTCTCATGATGCACGTACGGTGGTCAAAGACCGTATGGCTATGGTTTGGAGTGGTAACCGTGTCACAAGTAAACACTATGTATGATAGGTGTAAGACGATGATTGTTGGGTCCGTACGGTCAAAGAGACAAGTAGTTCATACACCAGAGTATCCCGTACGGTAACAATCTGTACGGTGAATTTGGATGTCGTATGATGGGTTAATCAGTCTGTACAGTAGAAGATGAACAGTCCATATAGTGATTTGGTGTAGGTTGTGGGTGACCATACGATCATTTCTTCATCTCAGTGTAGGGCCGTACGACATCAATTCGTCCTTCCCCTTCCAAGGTATGCAAGACACCAATCTCGCTGATACAAACGCAAGTATAAACAAAACAATAATTTGATGCACCAAAATATAAGTTTGGACTCGCACATGCCAGAGGAAATTACATTAATAATGATAGCACTTTAGATTACAATAATCTTAGACAGAGTAGAGTAGAATAGGGTGAGGAGTTACTCCCACTGAAATTGCTAGTACCAAATAAGGAGGATCTTTCACCTCCGAAATGGCATACAACAGAACTCCAACTGGAATTCACAATCACAAATAAAATATCAAGTTCTCATCCCTACAACAACGTGCTAACCGACCTTATATATGGCTTCAGGGAAACTTCTTGAAGGATTACAAAAAATACAGACACGACCGACACACTACCTACAATAAAATAAAAATGGGCCCGAGAGATTAAACTTTAATTTCGAGGCCCTACATAAAAAATTATTAAATTAAATTATTTAATAATATCGGGGGACATTACAGTCCTCCCGGCCTAAGAATTGCTTGCTCTCAAGCAATTGCAAGCTTGTATTTCTAGAATCTGCTCGGCTTCCCAAGTGGTGTCCTCGATCGACAGATCCTTCCATCGCACAAGGAATTCCTTGACTGTGTGCATCCTCAACCTCTTCTCTTTAATGTCGATGATCTTAGTTGGCTCTAGAATTAGTTTCTACCCTTCATCAATGGGTGGTAGTTCCTTCGACACTGTGACACGCTGCCTGACGACCTTCTTGAGGCATGACACATGAAAAACATTGTGAATTTGACTCCCCTCAAGTAGTTCCAACTCGTAGGCAACTTCACCCACCCTCCGAACCACTCTGTAGGGTCCATAGAAGCGTGACTTTAACTTCTCCTTAGCACATGTCTTCAGGGAGTATTGTCTATACAGCTGAAGCCAAATGTATACTAGATCGCCAACCTCGAATCTCCACTCAATCCGGTGTCGGTTGGCATACATTTTCTACGCCCGTTACAGGTTATCCTTGAGAGATCTCACGATGTCCAAACTCTCCTGTAGCCAGCCTTTGGCCCTCGGCTTGCGACTGTCACCCAACGCTAGATCCATGAATGATGAAGGTTCATAGCCATACAGTGCTTTGAAGGGTTCCATACCTATTGACATGTGGTAGGTAGTGTTGTAACAGTGTTCACCCAAATGTAACCAACAGATCCATGCCTTCTGTTGTGTTGAAACATAATTCCTAAGGTAACCCTCCAACCACTTGTTCACAATCTCCGTTTGTCCATCTGTCTGCAAGTGGTAGCTTGTGCTTGGCGACAACTCCGTTCCTGCCAACCTAAATAACTCCATCCAAAAGGTGCTGAGAAAATGGCTAAACCCGTCTCTCACTATTTTCCACGGAAGTCCATGCAAGTGGAATACCTCATAGAAGAACAACTCGACTACTTGAGCTGCCTAGCATCCCGAGGAGATGGCAAAGAAATGAGCATACTTGGTCAAACGTTCTACCATGATGAAGATGCAATCCTTTCCTTGCACTTTGGGAAGCCCCGTAATGAAATCCATTGAGATGCTATCCCACTTCTGGTCGGTGATTGACAATGGCTGAAGCAGTCTCGTGGGAAAGGTGTGCTCAGATTTGTTTTGCTGGCAAGTGGAGCATTCCCGGACGTACTGTGGAATGTCATTCTTAAGGACCTACCAAGAAAACCTTTCCCGGATTTGTCTGTAGGTCTTCAAGTATCCCAGGTGTCCGGCCAAAGGTGAGTCATGCAACTCCTTAAGAATCCATTCCTTTATCTTGGACTCAAGTATTAAATAGATTTTTCCCTTGTAGTAAATGATGTCGTCAATCACCTTGTATCTATCATCCTGCACTTGACCATCCATCAATTGGCACGTGAATGTGTTCTTGGAGTATTCAACCAACAGATGTGCCTTCCAATCTGCCGAAATTTGGGATAAAGAACATATGGAAGACCTTCTTGACAGGGCATCGGCCACCACATTATTTTTACCCTTCACATACTCAATATCAAAATCAAATGCTTGGATTTTGCTCATCCACTTTTGTTGCCATTCGTTCAAATCCCTCTGCTCCAAGAAGTATCTTAGAGTATTGTGGCCTGTCCGCATGACAAACTTTGCTCTGACAGGGTATTGTTGAAACTTCGTCAGTGCATGCATGATGGCGAGCATCTCCTTGTCATAGATGGAGTACAGTCGTTCCGCTCCTAAGAGCTTCCGACTCTCGAATGCAATGGGGTGACTGTCTTGCATTAACACTGCCCAAATATGTTCTCCCGAGGCGTCACACTCCAGAATGAAGGGCCGAGTGAAGTTTGGTAGTGCTAGAATTGGACAAGAACTCATGACTTCCTTCAACTTGTCACACACCTGCTCATCCCAATGGAAGGATCCCTTCTTTGTCATATTTGTGAGTGGTGCACTAAGCTATGAAAATCCCTTCACAAACCTTCTGTAATAACTGCACAATCCGAAAAATCCACGCAGCTCCGAGATAGTTTTGGGAGGCGGCCAGTCCAAAATCGCTTGGATTTTCTCTTGATGTACTTGAACTCCACAAGCATTGATGATGTGACCCAAATACATTATCTCCATCATTCCAAACTCACATTCGGACCTTTTGGCAAACAATGATTGACTCCATGATTCCCAGAACTTCGTCCAAATGCCTCAGATGTTCCTCCCACGTCTTGCTGTAGATGAGTATGTCATCAAAGAACACCAACATAAACTTGTGCAGCTGCTTGTTGAAAATGTGATTCATACACGACTGGAAAGTGGTCGGAGCATTGGTCAACCCAAATGGCATGACCAAGAATTCATAGTGTCCGTAATGGCAACAAAAGGCTGTCTTCTCCACATCTTGCTCTCTCATGCGGATCTGATGGTAGCCAGAGAAGAGATCTTTTTTGGAAAAATAAAGTGCGTTGTGTAATTCGTCCAACAACTCCTCGATCTTGGGAATGGGGTACCTTTTTTTTATATTCTTTTTGTTCAATGCACAGTAGTCCATGTAGATCCGGAGGGATCCATTCTTCTTCACCAATACTACTGATGACATGAAGGGACTAGAGATGGGCCTGATCCATCCTTTGTCGAGGAGTTCCTAGACCGTCTTCTTTATCTCATCCTTAAACTTCTTAGGATGGCGGTAGGGTGTGGTGATGACTGGTTTGGCTCCTTCCTCCAACTCAATGGTGTGCTCAAAGCCACGGTGGGGAGGTATGCCAAGTAGGATGTCAGCAAAAATCAAACTGTGCTGCCCAACACCGTCTAAAGCTCATCATCATGGTAGTATGCGTGTTGAGTCCTCAAGGGTTTGGTCGAGACCAAGCACTTGCTGCCCAAACTACATCATCATGTTTGAAAATTGCATCCATCCGTTGTGTCAATATTTCCTTCGAACTGCCATTCAACATTCCCCTCAGCACTACCTTTTTGCCATCCACTTCGAAGGAGAACTCCATCCTCTTGAAACTCTGTGTGTACTTGTCAAGAGTCTCCATCCACTGGATGCCCAATATGACCTCCATCTCATCTAGATCTACCACAAAGAAGTCATCTGTCACCATGTGGTTCCCCATGGTAATGCTTTGTTGCGGAACCAGATGGGTACATGTCAAGAGATTTCCTCCTACCACCTTGAATTCGAACCCTTGGTGTGCCTCCGTACGCAAACCCCTTTGGTTCATAAGTGATGAGTTGATGAAGTTTAGTGTGGCCCCATTGTCAAGCATGACCACGACCCGCTGCTCCTGGAGGTACCCTGCACCCAGAATATAGTACACCTCGGAGTACCAGCCAGTGTTGCAATGGTGCCTCCTCACCGAAACGATGCGACAATCCTCTCCGCATAGTTTATGTTAACTTGCTGACCATCTCCTTCGGGCTCAGGTTCCTCATGCTCCTTGCTGTCGGACACCACCTCAATGTAATGGATTTTTCCTTTGCCTAAACACCGGTGCCCTGGTTCCCATGTCTCCCTACAATTAAAATAGAGTTTCCTCCACTTGAGTTCTTGTCTAGTGGTCTCATCCAATGATTGCTTCTTTGGAGGGGTTTGTTATCTTTCTCCTTTGGAGCGAGGGGTGGCTTGGGGTGCAAATTATTCCTACGTCTTAATTGCTTCAGTGAGTGTGATGGGGTTGAAGCCTTTCACCCAACCTTTCAGAGGTCCCATCAGCCCATCCATAAACAACACAATCAATTGCCTTTCCGAGATATTTGTTACCAGCATGGACAATATATGGAATTCTATAATATAATTGTTGACTGATGCGGATTGCTTCAGCTGCACCAACTCCTTAAAATTGAGTTCTGAATCTTTCCCATCAAATCGGTCTACAGTCTCTTAGTGAATTCAGCATAGGAGGTTATTTGATTGTGGCCGAGGGTAACCATTCCATGATGCCACCATTCATGCGGGATCCCTTCTAGGCGAAGTGCTGCAAATTTGATTGCCTCATTCTCCGGCATTGAGTTAAGCTGAAAATGTGTCCGCCTTCTGTACGCATGCCCGTGTGGATGTTGATCCAGATCCATCATAGGATGAGAGATTCACCTAGCCTATCTTTCATTTGATGTCATCGTTGTAATAGCCACAGAGTGTTGCCTCCTGAATATCTCATTTGTAGATCCGCATAATCTCTGAAGGATATGTCTCCTTCGAGATTCGCGTTCTTCCAATCTTGCATTAGTTGCTTTTGCATTTCTTGGAAAGTGGGCTCTTGCTCTCTTTGAGGTGCTTCGATTCTCGACAGAAATGTAGGCATCGACAGTTGAGAATGCTGAGGGTTTGCTCTCCCTGTGACAGAATTTTCGCTGTGCCTATTTTGTTCTCTATTTGTCTTCCCTTCCACTAATCTCCGTAACGTCTCCTCAATGAGCCATTGTCGTTCTTCCCCTCTGACCATGGTGTTGTTGAGCTAAGTTTGGCTTCTGGTTAGCTCTCTCAACATTGCCATGACTTCAGCGACAGGATCCCGTGGGTCCCCCATCTTGTCAACATAATGGTACCTCTTGGTGTAGACGGGCATCCACAACTAGACAGGTTGGCAAGATCACTAGCACTGATACCACTAAAATGTTTCGTGTGAGATTGGAGTCTACCTTGTCGCATTCGTAACAATACTCTAAATGCAATCTGATTGTCAAGTGGTGTTCGTACGGCAAGACCTTGGTTGTTCGTATGGCAACAATCTCAACCTCTAATGATGCACATATGGTGGTCAAAGACCGTATGACTATGGTTTGGAGTGGTAACCGTGTCACAAGTAAACACTATGTACGACAGGTGTAAGACGATGACTGTTGGGTCCCTATGGTCAAACAGACAAGTAGTTCGTATGCCAGAGTAGTCCGTATGGTATGTGGTTGTATGGTAACAATCCGTATGGTGAATTTGGATGTCGAACGATGGGTTAATTAGTTTGTGCGATGGAAGATGAGCAGTCCGTACGATGATTTGGTGCAGGTTGTGGGTGACTGTACAGTCACTTCTTCAGCTCAGTGTAGGGTTGTACGACAAAAAATCGTCCTTCCCCTTCTAAGGTATGTGAGACGCCGATCTCCTTGATACGAATGCAAGTATAAACAGAACAATAATTTGATGCACCAAAACGTAAGTCTGGACTTGCACATGCCAAAGGAAATTATATTAATAATGATAGCACTTCAGATTACAATAATCTCGGATTGAGAGTAGAGTAGAATAGGGTGAGGAGTTGCTCCCACCGAAACTGCCAGTACCAAATAGGGAGGATCTTTCACCTCCGAGATTGCATACAACTGAACTCCAACTGGAATTCACAGTCACAAATAAAATATCAAGTTGGCATCCCTACAACAACCTACTAACCGGCCTTATATATGGCTTCAGGGAAACTTCCCAAAGGATTACAAAAATGGCCGACATGTCCAACACGCTACCTACAATAAAATAAAAATGGGCCCGAGAGATTAAACTTTAATTTCGAGAGGCCCTACATACAAAATTATTAAATTAAATTATTTAATAATATTGGGGACATTACAATTCTAAGGGAAAACAAGTGACCGTGATTCTTGTGGTGATTCATTTGGTTAAGCCATTATTGTTGAGACATTTTGATGGAGAGGTAAGACTTGTAGGTACTCTGTGTATTGTTAATGTTATGAGGATAATAGTGCCACATGATCCCTATAGCAAGCAAATTATGAAGGAGATATTTCACTTGATCGTAGATAGTTTTCCAACAATCCATAATCTATCATTTGGTAAGAAAAACAAAATTTTAGAATCAGTTGCAAAAATCAGAGCTTGTGTGATTATGTTGGATCTTGGTTGTGAACACTTAATTCTTGATATGTTCCATCAGTTTTTAATTGCTATTAAAAAGGATCAAAAGCAAAAAATTTTTATCTTCTATGCAATCCATGATGTCTTTGATTATTGAGGAGAGTGATGATAATTCTCAACTCTTCTTATCTACCCTATTGGCTATTTTGAAACAAGCACATGTTACTTCTTCTAACGCTCGTAATTTGGTTAACAATGTGAACAAAAATTGAAGCCATTCTTAACAGTGGACACGATAGAAAAAGGTAGAGCACTTGAAGTAACTATTAGTGAACATAAGGATGGTATGGATGAAGGAGAATCATTTCATGCATCCATGGGTGTAAAATACACGAGTCTTCATGATAACAAGAGGGATTATGAGTATGCTGTCATGGAATCTTCAAAAACAATAGTGATTGATTAGCCACACGAAGGTATGAGTTCCTTTGATGATTTTCGATTTGAGCAAAATAATATTGTGGATGCATCTAGGGTTGAGGATTATGTGGAAGAAAGGAAAGAAGATTTGTTTCAGCCTATAAAAGATCCTGAAAAGAAAGACAAAATTCAGTCACATGGGAAGCCTAGGAGGGATGAAGCCATTGGTATTCATAAGGACCACAAAGTTGAAAAAGACACAATCATGGTCAGCTACTTGGGAATTCAATATGGCATCATATCCATTCGTTGATGACTATAGGGTTGATAAAGCATCTTTTTAATCAGCTAATTTTGAAGCAGCAATTAAGGGAAGACATGAGGATATTCACTATTATGATGGTATTCTTTTGATCAAGCATGATGTTGGCACTCAAGAATTGAAGATCAAACATGAGGCCAATTATTTTATAGAGCAGACTGATTGGATGAAGCATAGTGAAAATGTAGATCTCAAGCTGATTGACAACTCACTCTTTGAGATGAGTGCTGATTGGACATTTGATAATCCACTCTTCGAGTTGGATGAGGAAGTTCTTTCTGATTCCAGTGATGAGAATGGATTCGTTTGCAGGTTTTGGGACATAGGTACAATTTCTAGAGATCAGCTTACACATGAGTTTGGATCATGATCAACAGATGAGATGGATGGATTCTTTAGTTCAGTGGTTGAGCACTTCTTTCTTGAGGATTGATGGTAGATGTGATTTGATCATAGGTGATGGATTTTCAGCTACTCCTATGTATTTAGAGACTTCAGTGTTGCTAGTTGGGGAACATTATTTGGGCACAACTCAGTTATTCTATACTTGGAGGTTATGTTGATGCTATGGTTTCAGTAATTGATTGCAGAAGTAATACTGGGTTGGTTGTCTTCAAGGTTGGTTTTGCTGAGTGATGTTTATCTACAACAACTAGTTGGAGGAGTTGGAAAGATTTGTATCGTCTCCTCCTTGATAGAGGCTGGCATAATGACGAGCTTCCATCATCATGTGGCATTAGAGGTATCTATGGCTTCAACTAGAGAGAGGTTCTCAATTGGATTTAGGATGTTCTCATTCATGGTAGTAGCACATGGCAGGTTGACTTGACTGATTATGCATGTGGAGTGATTTGGGATCCTAGCATTGGCATGTTTAGTGCATTACTTCAGTGGGATCTTGATATGTTGCTTCACAACTCCAGGCATGGTGATGATTATATATGAGTAGTGCAACGGATTGGTGGAGTAGCATTTCTAAGGTTGATATGGGATCCTGGTATTTGGCTTTGACATGCAGTTGCAAATTTCTCGAGGGCAAGCAACCTCCAGGAAGGGAGGACTGTAAAGTCCCCTTTTTGGGATATTAGAAGTCAATTAAATAATTAAATTTTAAGTTGTCAAATTATATAAAATTAAATGACAACTTAGTTTAATTATTTAATGAAGTATTAAAATGACTTTAATGGCCTAGTGAAAAAATTAATAGTCATTTTAAGTTTAAAAAAGGGAAAATAAAGTGATAGAAAAAGGAATATGAAGAGACAGGCAAAAGGGAAATGAAGCGTCACAGGGTTGTGTTTTAAAAAAACAGTGAGAGGCCCATTTTGATCATGCTTAGTATATGTTTGATTTTGTTCTTTGGAGAATTCTGGGAAGCTTTGGCTTTCAGCCGGTTTGAGGACGGAAACCCTTGAGCTTGGAGGCAATGGACAAAAACCCATTGTCTGTTGGAGGTATCACTCAAGCGTCTCACTTGTGTTTCAAATCCATATTTCTGGTTATCCAATTTGATTGTAAGTTCTATGACTATGATTGGATATTTTTGTTGTTATTCTACTGAAGATTTAAATGCAATTTTCATATCTCATTTCAGAATATCTATTTCAGTTGGATATTTTATATTTCTCTGTACAAAGTGTTGGATAATTTGAAAACAACTGCATGCAAATTATCTGTTTGAATTTCTGTGGTGAAATTTGGAAATAATGTCCTAGGGGGGATATTTCAGTTTTATACTTCGACAAATTTTGAGATGCAAAAGTGTGGATTGTCCCAATCAATGCCTGGATTTATCTAGAGACAAGTTATTTTTAACTTTTTCCCCTTGGAGATGACTAAGAATGTGATTTTTTTGAAGTATGGGATTGAATTTATCCCTAATAGGGGTTGTTTTTCCCTTTGAGGGCCATTTTTGTTAAGTGAAAGTGTCAAGTGTTGGGATTATATTAGTCCCTATGAAGGTCGATTCTCCCTTTTATGGACAAAGAAGATTATTGAAATGGAGACAAAGCAAATTTGAAGGATTATGGAGTCCCTAAATTGGTTGATTTTCCCTTGGTGCAATAAAATAAAAATAAAAATTAATTAAATAAAAGTTAAAATAATACAATAAAGTTCTACAAGCTTCTGAAGACAAAAGGTTTTATCCCACATTGCTTGTGTGAGTGAAAAGAAAAACCAAAATCACTTTAAAAGGAGAAGCTACACCCATAAAGAAGAATAAGAAAATAAGCGAGTTGTAATGTTCCGTAGGCCTTCTTAGCCTACAACTCATGTACTGTAGGCCTCTCAATCGTATGGCAACTAATCCCAAAGCAATCTTCCCCTTGCTTGATCTCTGGGGTGGTTATGCACGACCTTAGTAATTGATATTCGACACCAACTTGCACTCAAACACCGTACGACTTGTATGATCTTGTCGTTGGAACCCTCACCCACCGTACAACAATGTCAAATATGCACCTGCATGACCAAATACTGCGCCTGGTCCTATGTCCGTATGGTGAAAGCTCTCACTGTATGGTCGTACAACTATCACTTGACCCGTACGACAAAATACCTTCCCTCAAGCTGGGCATATAGTCAACCAGAAAACGACGTTCAGTTTTGTTAATGTCGTACGACCCAAACACTCTTTGTACAACAGGTTTGAGATGTGAAGCTGTCAGCAACCGTACGACCTTTCCCCACGACTCACAGTGAACTTAAATCTTGCCTGTACAAACTCACAAACAAGATCTCTCAGATCGGAATACCAATGCAGTACGCAAATTCAACACAAGTATGAATAATAGATTGATAACCATATGCCGTTTGGATATGATAATTTCGTCTTCAAATGAAGATTTGCACATGCAAGAAGAAATTCGATTTAATAATGATAGCACTTCAGATTATAATAATTTCGGACTGAGAGCAGAGCAAAATAGGGTGAGGGGTTACTCTCACCGAAACTGCGAATACCAAGTAGGGAGGATCTTTCACCTCCAAAATGGTAGACGATTGAACTCCAACAACAATTCACACATACAAAGAAAATACCAAATTCACATACCTATAATAACTAACCCAACCTTATATATGGCTCTGGGAAACTTCCCGAAGGATTACAAAGGTGCCGACACGGCCAAAACATTACCAACAATAAAATAAAAAGGGATCCGAGAGATAATAATATTAATTTTTGGGGCCATACACACATAATTATTAAATTAAATTATTTAATAATATCGGGGACATTACAATGCTCCTGGCCCAAGAATTTCTTGCCCTCAAGAAATTGCAGACTCAGATGCTCTAGAATTTGTTCGCCTTACCAGGTGGCATCCTCGATTGGTAGGTCCTTCCATCACACTAGGAATTCCTTGACAGTGCGCGACCTCAACTTCTCTCTAACGTCGATGATCTCAGTTGATTCCAAAATAGTTTCCCCTTTTTGTGAAATGGGTGGTAGTTCCTTTGACACTGTGACATGGTTCCCAACAACCTTCTTGAAGCACGACACATGAAAAACATTGTGAATTTGACTCCCCTCAGGAAGTTCCAACTTGTAGGCAACTTTGCCCACCCTTCGAACCACTTTGTAGGGTCCATAGAAACGCGGCTTCAACTTCTCTGTACCACTTTTCTTCAAGGAGGATTGTTTGTACAGTTGAAGCCAAAGGTATACCAAATCCCCTACCTCAAAGCTCCGCTCGACCTTGTGTCTGTCGGCATGCATCTTCTGTTTATTCTGAGCCCTCTGTAAGTTGTCAGTGAGAGACCTCAGAATATCCATGCTTTTCTGCAGCCAATCCTTGGCCCTCGGTGCACGACTGTTGCCTAACGCCAATCCATAAATGTCGAAGGCTCACAACCATAGTGTGTCTTGAAAGGTGACATACCTATCGACATGTGGTAGGTGGTGTTACAACAATGCTCTCCTAAATGCAACTAGCGAACCCACGCCTTCTGTTGTGCTGAAATGTGGTAAGAGCAGTATAGTGCGAGCATATGTGATAGAGATTTGAAGGTGAAGATCGTTTTGGTATATCAGACAACAGAGTGGGTGGAGCAGAATATTGCAGAAACAAGGCCTTATATACTGAGTTGCAGAAGATCGGTGTATGATGGCAGAAGATCTGTTGTGGATCTTCGTTGTCGGTGATCGTGTGCTATCAACTGGAACTGACTCATGCACAGTCAGGTGCAATTCTATTAGTTCACTATTTGTGAGTAATGTTTGTATTGGCAGTTAGCCATTTTCATATTTCAGGGCAGTGAGCCTGACCGAAAGTGAGTCATCCAGAAGTGAGCCTTTGTAAAATCCACCTTAACTGGTGTTTCATTTCATGAGAACTAGCTTCTCCGTGGTTTATCCCAGTTTGGGTTTCCACATAAATCTTGGTGTTCTTTGTGTTGGTGTTTTTGAGCCTTTATGTTTACATCTGTTGTGAATGCTTGATGTGGTTAGCCAATAGATTAGAAGTTGAAATTGTTGTTGTTTATAAGTTTACCGACAAAGTAAAAGTTTTAAAAAGTGTGTAGGAACAATTGATTCAGCCCCCCCCCCTCTTAGTTATTGTGTCTGTTCAATAGCAACAACATTTCTTCCATGTCCCATGAACCACCTCAAGGTAAAATCCTTGAGAGTCGCTGTTAGCCGGAAAGACTATATTATATGTCGTGTATTAGTTATGTTGTTCCGACGGTAATTAGTTATTATTGAAGGGCAGTTGGGTTGGGTGGTGACGTTTGGTCACACCCCTTCGGGTAGATAAATATGTACCACCTACGGGTGGAGGAATTATTATTATGGTGATGCGAATGTACTCATATGTTGGGATGATTAATGAAAGCATCTATTATTCTCTAACATATTTGGTGTTTATTATATTTCCTGTACTATGTCTATGCAATATTAAGTTTACCCAGCGGGCAAATAGTTGCAAGATACAACTTCAGTCGATGGGCATCTGTCGTGTAGTCATAACTGCGACATAGGACGTCAAATTCAAAGAGAAATGCATTTGGGTCTTTAGTGACTAACCCATGGAAGTTTTGAAGGGCGTAAGGTGTTATATTCTTCATAGCAGTGCCCTTATGCTGATGGACTATTGGGAAGTGAAAGGTTGGTGTGGCATCATTGTTTCCTCCTCCACTATGTCCCGAGGAATGGGAACTGGAGGAAGAAGGTGGAGAATTTGGAGGTGAAGCCCTGTGGACTTTTGGTATTGGCTTCCTTGGATCCGCTTGTTCAGAAACTACTTCTTTAGATGTTGTTTTAGGTATTGCTTCTTCCAATTCTGGTTGGCTGCTTGAAGGAAGGAATCTTCCACGAACGTCCCTCCTTAGATGCATACAAGAATGAAGAACTTAAAATTCTCACTGCCCTACACAATGTTAGTAAAACGAGGTACTCCAGAATATTACTCCTAAATCTATTTTGTTGAAAACACGACTATTCTTAAGAAAAGTGCAGGCAATGAAAACAAAATGATGATTCAACACCATCCCCGACAATCGCCAAAAATGATTAAATAGCTTATTAGCCTATCATCACTAAGTAAATTACATACTCGAGTAACCTTTCATGGTAATGGTTCACATTTAACTTACCAATCTGAGGTCGTAGACTTGAAATGGACTAGCATAGTTTATGCATCATCATTTTATTCAAATTGCTATCTAACTACTGAAACAAAGAATGCAGTAAAGTAACTACTCATTAACCTTAAAAACCATTGTGAACCTAATTAAATAACATGCAATTCCGTAATAGCTTCTTCAGTAATCTAATAACAAGTAGAATTAAAACACTATATGCATTAACCGGGAATGAACTAAACACCTATAACAATTAATCCACCAATACTGTTCAAAGCTACAGAAACACAATTGCATAACTTAAACAGCAAGCTTCAGAAAATTTGATTGAAAGACTTATCAAACTATTACACTATAATCCATAAAGGAAATGAGGGTGGAGGTATACCTCAAGTGAGCTCCCTTGAGATAACAACGATTATACTCAACAAAAGAAAATAAGTTGATTAACACTCATTCTATTCATGAAACCATCTTGACAAAATACAATTGCTCAGAATTGATTATAATAACGATATATTGTCCAAAACAGCATGATTACATTCATGGGAAGGCCACAATATATAGAGCTCAGAAGTTTGAAATATTCAACCACACGTGTGCACTATCCCTCAATCTAGAAGATTTACTATCAATAAAGACAGCACACTTACAAGGAAGAGTCCTACTATAATTACAACTCTTGGATCAGTTATGAGTAGACTAACTAATTCTGCACTTGTCATCTAGAAGTAACAAGTTGTTATCTTCCACTTAACATAATTTAGAATAAGCCTTCAAGGATCTTCTTCAACAGACAGGTCGACAAAGATATTTTGAGTTTGGAAGACTATTTCAACACTTCAAAAGTTCTTCTCCCAACATAATTGTGCTTTCTACAACTTCTTTTGAGGCTATGGAATAACCAACCAGTGGTTCAATTTTTTGTCTTTTAGCTAGGGGCTTACGGGTGAGACTTGCTCCATGCACTGAAATTTCATCCTTTTGCTCCTCAATTACAACTCCCTTTTTCTTTTGTTGTTGCCTTTGAGGAGGCAGGTCCTTTGTTGGCTGAGTCTCTAACTTTGGAGACTTTTCAAATATCTTTTCAAAATTACTGATCATTAAATCAATCCTCCTAAGAGGATCCATATCTGCATGATATCCCTTAAAATTAGGCTCTTTAGTCATTCTTTGCTTCTCAATCCTTTTAAGGCTATTCCATTTCTTTCTCATTTGGTGTACTTCCTCTTTTGTTTGGATTTTTTTTAAAAATTCCTCATACAAAACCTGATGAGGGTACACATCCTTCTTATCCAAGACATTTCTGAAAATATGAGCTATAAAACCTTCAGCATCACAGAATCTTTTGGGACCTGTTTCCATTTTATAAACTTTCAGGAAATTATTCAACTCTTCTATTGCTCTGCACCCCACATTGAATTTAAGGAACTCCGAAACCCGAGGTATAAAAGTACCTTTACTCTGCTTGTCCATGTGTTCCTTTTTAGTCCATAATAGTTGCCAAAAGAATTTAATTAATGCAAACTTGGGTGTCACAAACATTGATAGAATGTGTGGGGGATGTGGGAAACCATATACCCTAAACGCACCAAAACCACACAATAGAAGCAAACTAAGGCATATTTACAAATGTACATACCTATTACGCATGGATATTGGATTCATGAGAAGAATGGTTCCAAGAACTGTCCATGCACGGGCAGTTAATGACTTTCGCCACTCAAATTTTGCAGGAAATATGAGTTTTGTCCATGCAAATCTATAATGACACAAGGGCCAAGCCATGGTGCTTCAAATTTTCAATGTCTACCCTTTTCTTGGGCCCTTGCATTCCAAATTAAGACCAGATCATCAACTTTAATTTTTTTTTCAGAAGTTCTTTTGTCAAACAAGTATTTGACTTGTTGCTACAATTTTGCATGTCTTTTGGGCCTCTAATCTGATTTCATCAAGATTTGGTACTTGGACCATTCTCTCTTCCATAGGTTCAGAGATATCAACTTCTTCTTGGGTGAACCTATATACAGGTAGTAGATTATTTATGGGCAATCTTGCTTGTGCACCATGATCTATAAGGAAATCCATTACAACCTTGTTGGTAGCCTTTCTTGTTGGAATTGCTTCTATCCACTTTGTGAAGTAATCAGTGGCTGCCAAGATCCACTTGTGTCCACCACTAGACTTTTCAAAATAGCTAGAATGCATAGCATGTACCATCCAAACACTTAACTCATCCAAATACTTAATCTTACTTGCGTTGGCAACCAATACAAGCCTGGTGATCTTCCAACTAATCCACTCCCAAAACAATCTTACAAAACCCCACGTGTAGAATACGTAGGTCTACGGTGGTAGTGAAGGTGTCCAAATCCAACAGATAAATATGAACTAAGGAGTCTACGACCACTTTGGAACCAGTATCCAACTCGACCTACCAACTGTTGTCTTGCTTTGCCGCCACAAGCCCACAACACTCTATAAGGAATGGAGATATAAAAGAATCTAAAACACCATAATCAAACAGAATAGCGATTGAAATCCCACTTAACGCACCTAAAGTCTCAACCACTGTGCCCTGATGCTCAACCTAATGGTTCCCAACCACCGCAAACAACTTGTGATCTCTCTACATACTTCACTATAAGCTCAAAAGTGGCCTACCTTTGACTACCTCCTGAAACTGATCTCTAAGGACATTGAACAACTATGTGACCACACTATCCACAATTGAAACATCCTCTGCCAAAGCCACATCTTGTGGAAGGTGCACTAGATTGAAGGAAATTACCTTTGCTAGAACTTTGTTGTGCACTGTAAGAAGGCCAACTATAACTAGGCTTCAAAGGTCGTCCCTTCCCACGATGATGGGGAGGGCAACGTCCCCCAAAACATTGTCCAAAAGGGCCTTGCAAAGATATCTACTTAATTTGTTGCTCTGTCTTAGGAGGTGTGGAATGTGCCCTGGAAGATCCTGAGATTACAATGATGGAGATGCACTTTTAATCTGAACTCCTATCTGACCTCCATACCCCTTAGCCAGATTTTCCTCAATTAATCTTGCCTTCTCCACAATGACCTCCTACGTCTTAGGCTCAAAAACTCAAAAACCACTAGTGATAAATTGAGGCCCCGAACAAAATGTTGTACTAACATAGGCTCATCAATGATACTAGCATACTATTTAAGCTCAAAAAACCTGTGTTCACATTGATCAACAGTCATAGCCATCTATTGCAATTCATGGAACCAATTGGAATGCCTTTGATGATAGTTCTCTAAAAGGAAACGCGCCTGAAATCTCTCTAAGAAGATCCCCCATGATACTGAAGCAATTTCGAGATGGAGCTTTTGTTCCTCGATGCACCACCATGTAGAAGCAAAACCCCTAAGATGCACAATGGCGCAATGAGCCTTGGAATTGCTCATTGTACCACCACCACAAGAACCATCGAAAGTGGGTTGATGAGACCTAAGAAGGTCTCACATATATCCTGGCAGAATGGTATCCACATCCATCTCTCCTACGAGGGTACTCTCAATCTCTCTCATGATCTACCCTAGAACCACTCAAGCTCCACAATTGCTCTTGTTCTCCTTTACCATCCTGTTGACCATGATCTGATGGGTGAGACTCGTCGTGCTGAGATGCCTCACGATGAGGCTACAAATGTCCTATGCTGGTATGGGGAAAGCCTACCCAAGTTTGGACGCTCTCCTCTACCATCTTGATGACCATGATCTGATGGGTGAGATTCATCATGCTGAGATGCCTCATGACAAGGCTCCAAATGTGCTATGCTGGTATGGGGAAAGCCTACCCAAGTTTTGAAAGTGACCAAGACACTTTCATATTTAGAATTTGAGACATTACAATATTAATCCAAATACTTTCACAAACCAATGATCTGGTCACATTTTTCTGTTATTCATAAGAACAGAGATCTATGATGACTTAATTTACACATGTTTAGTATTCTTTTTTTTATTACAATTGGGTACTCTTTTGATAGAATTGTTTTCATGTGTATCTATCTTGAGGCACATAAAACTCTCTACTCTTTGATTTTTATGATAATTCTTCTGCTATAATTAATGACAAATGCAGCAATATGTGTTTTATTTGCCAGCAAAAGCTGTTGTATAAGGAATCTCTTTGTTTTATTCAAGGTTTCATAATTCCATGGCTTTGTGATCATCTGGTTTCGCATGAGAGTCTATTATTGTCTCTGGTCTAGGTGGTTCTTGATAGTTCAATTTCTCTTTTAACTAGGTGCTCTCTATTTGAAAAATCTCATGTTAATTTGTTTCTCTTGCCAAATAAGGACATCAAAATTTATCTGAAAAACAAATGTCATTAAAATTAATCTAGATTAGCAACTAATGTAGGCAACATCTGGATTCTTCATCATGGATCACATTTTATTATTACTCTATGCTCAATTCTCTTGAACACCAAATCCTTTGTCATCTTGCAGGCTTTAGAAAGGCTCACCAAGCTTTTGGAGGAGAGAAAAGGAGGATATGCCACTGCAGATGTAAAAGTATCATTGCAAAGTATATTTTATGTTCTTTTATTAAAACTAATATGTACAACTACACCGTATGAAATAATTTTATTATTATCGATGAAAATGCAACGGCCTTTATTTTTATACCACATATTTTTAACTCTAAAAGCAATCTGACAGCTGCCCCAAATTGCAGAAGTTGTAGGTGAATCTGGTTACAAGGATATCTTTTCTTTGACTCCAACTGTTATTGCAAATGAGGTAATTCTTTATATTTTCTTTCTGCATTTTTGCAGGATAGATTTACTTATTATTGCCTTGTACAACAGAGTAAACAATCAGAACTGTTACGACTTCAAAGTTTAGTAAGCATACTATTTTCGATCCTGTATTTCACTTGTCCACATGAAGTTGAGTAAAGTTCTTGTGTTCTGCAATTCTAAATTAATGTCATCCCTGTGTCTGTTCATCCTACATTTTTGTGTCACAAGAGTCAAATAGTAAATTTTCACTTGTATATTTATTGTCACAAGTGGATTTTAGTCTTTAACTCAAATAGTCTATTTGATTAAGAATCAAGAAAGAGATTGATTTTCTGATTTGAGAAGCTTGAAGAATACACTAGTGATTGCCTTTAAGTTATATTTCATGGGCTTGGAGAATGGGTGGATGGGTCTTGGAGATGGAGGATCAAGGGCCTAGGTTCGGGGATGGCTGTGGAACGGTGGCACAAATATGTATAGCACTTTTTAAAATAGTTAAAAAATGTAAAAAGAATAGCATAAGAAACTTTGAAATACTCAAACATATTGTATTGACAATACAAATGCAAGATATATATATTCAAAATCCAAATTTAACTGGCTAATGGCCTGGTGCTTCAAATCATCATACATCCTCAAAGTTTGCACCAAATTCCTCATCACTCAAACTATTAGACTCAAGCTCAAGCTCCTCCAAACCAATAACAACCAACCCTATCAATGTTGTGTTTTCATCAACTTGTACTAGCTTCTCTGGCTTTGCATCCCATTGGGCTATTGGACTTTCCTTGTTTGTAAGCATTTGCAATGAATGAGATGGAAGGCACTAAGTACAACTAAAAAGTTCTCCGCCTCTTAGAGGTAAGTCAGTTCCTCTTAACACAATGGATGAATCATGAAACTATAAATAGACTAGTTCCTCATAGTAGTAGAATAACCAAAAACTTGGTACAACAGATGAATGGCTAGTTTGGTTGTCAAACAATTAGGCCCATGCATAGTCCACCATAGAATTGGATCGTCCTAGTTCATAGTCTCACTATCCATCTTGGTCTCTTTTGGAAATCCCCTAAGAGAGAAATTTTGTCCTCTTAGCATGAATGATGCTAGCTAGTATAGAATCATTGCCTCAGTGAACTCCACCTCATTTTGTAAAAGGCTTACTTTACAATAGCTGATAGAGTGGATGAAACTATAAGTAGATCAATTCCTTTTGGCAGAAGAATAGCTATAAACTTGGGAAATCAGATGAATGGCTAGTGTTATTATTAAAGAAGTAGGTCCATGCATAGTCCACCATGGAATTGGATCTTCTTATGCTTTAGTCTCTTTATCCATATTAGCCTCTTTAGATATCCCCTGAAAGTGGAAGATGTTGTCCACTCAGTAGGAAGGATTTTGGAGTCTGTAGAATCATACACCTTCTAAATAGCTATCATGAACTCCTCCCTCACCTCAGTATCATGTATAGGGATAAGTCTACAAGGCCTTCGCACATATCACTTTGAGTTCAATACATAGGCAACCATGTGCAATGGAGTGTTGTTTCTCTCCCATTGAGGATGAATGATTGGCTGAATGTTAATTGTAGAACTGCAATGTGGGGTCTTTCTCTTGTACAATGGCCTTCATTTGGCCAACCATGCTATCAATGCACTCATACACCTCTCTAAGGTTAGGTACATTTGTGTCTCCATAGCTAATAACTTTGAAGATTGAAGTAATGATGGTAGCAATGTATCTTGTGTCAACTCAAAAAGTTTCACTATTCACCACCTCCTTGAGGCTCCTCCTTTGCTCTAACTTGGAATTGGGCCATTGATTCTACTTTGCTATCATGACTATTAGTTACAATATCTCTTGCAACACAAGCTTCCTCTCTAAGAGAATGAAGTATGATCCATATAGGGCTCAAAAGTTCCTTCTTAGAGAAGATCTTGAAATATTTTCTTCTTAGAGAACAACTTGAAGAGTGCATGTAAAGTATGATGATTACAGATAAACATTTGTACATATCTAGCATCATTAATCACTTATTTGACTCATCTAATTTTTCCTATATTCGATTCATGAAGTGCACACAATGAGTCCACGAAATATGCTTGTAGGCTGCCTTAATCATTTTATCTGCAACTTTGCACACATATGCTACACCTATCACTATATTCACTGACATAACCTCTTTCATAGCATCTCTAAGGGCTTGGAATTGAAAACTAGTATTCTTGCAATTCTTTGAACAATCAATAGCCCTAAGAAGTAAGACCCCTCTGTACATGTGACCATAATGATATACATTCACTCATCCATGGTTTTGTTGCAACCACTACTGCCCTATCGTGTCTGCTTTTATAATTAAATTAATTGAGAGTCCATTTCTTTATTTATATGGGTTAAGGAATAAAGTTAAGATAATAATTAAATACTAACATTTAAAATTGGTTCTAAATAAATTTATTTTAAAACATGATAAAATAGGAACTTAAATATAATTAGCTGATAGGCTATATTATGCAAACAAAACATGTTGGAAACATGTCTCACGCCAAGTAAAGAGGGACAGTGCCGGCAAGACACCGACAGTCACTTTCGAGTGCATAAACACATAAACCAATTTCCACTCCACTCATTTCACAAGTCCAAATGAATGCATATTTATCTAAGTATTAAGTATAATAGAAAATAGAAATTAAAGTCAAGAAATCAGCTGTGAAAATAAAATACAGGACACTCTCATCCGTTAACTAGTTGTTTCCGTTGGTTTTAGCTTCACACTGCATAACGTCGGTATACTTGAACAGATTGACAACGAAATTCCATCATCTGAAAATCTGGACCAAATATAAAAAATATCGATAGAAACTAATATCAAAATATTCTTCTTATAAATGGAGCTTGAAATGAGATACATTCAAAGTAGCATAAGACGAGAAGATTTGATTGGGCGACCAATCAAAGACTCTGACACTTGCAAATATTGGACGCCGTTAGGTCATTCAAGAAACAATGAAACAATATGAAATTAATGCGCCAGCCCAGAAATAGACAGGTGATCGCTAGCGGCTCAAAACCACCTTCAATCCACCGCCACAGTGAACTGTATAAAAAAAATGGTGAAGTATCCAAGTGGTGACAAACACTTGAACTGGTTGACAAGTGCGGTGTAGAGGAATGTTGATGTAGTTTGTGTTTGATGGTGTTCACTGTGCATAATTTCCCTTCTGGACTTCTTTGCATTTTAAACTCATCACCAGTTGAAGATGCGGTTGTACCATTAGTGCCATCACCCCAAACTCAACTGCTTCTTATGAGCTATCCTCATAGTATCAGAACTGTACCCTACGATCAACCTCTACTCTTTTGGCTGCCTTCTGTAGAACACCATCCAACGGAGATGGCATACAAAATTGGTTGGAAATTTAAAGCTTACCATTCCTATGGGTAAACCTTTCCTGTATTTTGGGCTTTGGGCAAATAACATATCTCAATTGCAGCAGGTGTGATGTATTAATTTTATTGTTTGGAGTGGGTAACATATGTTCTGATGGTAGCTTTTGCCATTTAGGCAATTCTCTGTAGTTGTTCATTAGATTCAATATTTGGTCATGGTAAGCCAAACCTGTTATATAGTTGGGGTGCTGTTAAGGTTGATCTCATCATAATTGTTTGAAATGTATACCACCTTGAGTCATTTGCTAACAAACAATTACTTTCTCAGCATATTAGATGCAGCGACAATATCAGTAGTAGCAAACACCAGAAAGTTAATTTATTTCAGATATACCAATTTACTTAGTCTAGCTACGTATAATTCCTTTTCTTATCTTTGTGGTTTTCTTAAGGGGTTTTTTTTCCTTTAGAGCTTCTGTAATCAACCAGGGTGTGTACAACAACTGCTGAACTGGTTAACTCTGCTGTACACTGTAATTGTTATGCTTGCGGCGTAAATGTCCCTTTAGATAAACTCTTGATGATCACTAGATAAATAGGGAACCCAACTCACCTCCTTTTATTATTATGCTATGTTCTATAGTTTTCTAACTATTAAAAAATGTAATGGCTGTTTATTCTTTTGTATGATTTTTGCTTGTAAATCAATGCTATTAAAGTCTCGAGTTCAATGCATGTGAGTTATTCTTAGCTTAATGTGTGTTTCTTACTTTTTCAAATCCAATTCATTTCTGAACTTAAAATACTTTCTTGCTACTTGATTGAGTTCCCAAAAAATGGCTCACATAATAAATCATCTGAAGACTAGATATTCCGGCAGTGTTGTTGACTATTACAACATTATATTATTACTTTGTACTATTATTGAATTATTTTCACTATTACAATGTTTTTATAATTAATAAAATGTTATTATTTACATTTTTTGAAATCAGATTTACTATGCTAATTTTGTTATTTATATCATAGTTGAAAAACTTGGACTCGCCTTGGACTCGGCAAACCAAAAAATTAGACTCAAACTTGGGCTCTAAAAAGACTCGGGAAAGGACTCGGCAAAAGAAAAAAAACGTACTTTTACAAAAAAATAAAAATTAATGCATTTAGAGAACATAAGAGCCATAATTGAAACATTACACATGTCAATGAATCCCAAACACTCAATATTTGAAATTTCATCATAGTTTCAAACTTTAAAATGTATATTAGTAGCATAAGTTTATAAATGTTTACAAAATTACATATAGTCTAAGTCACAAGGTTCGAGTTCGAGTTCGAGTTTGCCAATGATAAAATTCGGATGAAGTTCGAGGAGGGCAAAAAATTCGCCTTATATAAATTTGAATTTTTTTAAAAATATATATAAATAATAAATCCATTAAATTGTCTATATAATTTAATAGACAAAATAAATTTGAAATTAAATCATATTACTAAATAAAATAGTCAAATTTATTATTTATTAAAATAAATTAATATTAAATTATTATAAATATTTTACACTCATTAAATTAAAATGTATTTAAAATAGAACAATATTATTAACTTCGAACACATAATAATATATCTGAAAATATTAAAAGAAACATATATTCTAAACTTTACGGTTAAATTTGTTTCGACTATTTTTTTGAAGACTTGTTTACATGGCGGGCTTGATGGAATTATTTTCATCGCATGTAATGTCCCTTGTCGGGACCTTACGTAAATTTCTCATTTAAGCTTTTTTGCGAACTAAATTTTTGTATCTCTTTTCTTAATCATAAATGAATTAATAATAGATTTGTTTATTTGTGATTAATTTTCTTGTTAATTTATATCTTGATATATCATATGTATATTTCGGTTATCATTTATCTTTAATATTCCCTAATATTTCTGAATTTGCTTCCTTAAGAATTAACCTGCAAGAAAGACGTTAGTAACAATCATATGGAAACATGAGTATGAATAGAAAGCTAACTAATTAATTATCTACCCCAACTAATTAACCCCTCCAAAAGAAAGTCTACCAGGTCGGGCGCATTAACCTTAATAAGAACCCTTGTGTCCTTGATTAAATCTTGTCGTCTTCCTCTAGAGCGCATCCTTAGGGACTTTCCGAGCAAAGTCTACCAGGTTGGGCGCATTAACCTTAATAAGAACCCTTGTGTCCTTGATTAAATCTTGCCGTCATCCTCTGGAGCGCATCACTCGGGGCTTATAGGCTGACCATAGGTCCATTCCTCTTCTTGGAAGAGCTTTCCTCTATCCAAAGCTTAGTACATATGCATATGTGGGTCATCAGTGTACACTGGCTTAGTGGAGGTTTTAATCTCCCTTGAGAGCTCTCTTTTATTATTACTTTTGATAAGAAAATTATATTGTCAATACTATCATTAATGAATTATCATTTACAAACTTGAAATAACATTATTTATGAAATTATCCTCTATTGAATATTATATACATTGTGAATGATTAACTTGGTCATATATATATATATATATATAGATAAAACATTTCAGATTCTTTTAATGATTCAGATTTAATATAATTTGGATTTTTAATGATTCAGATTTAATATAAAATATATATATATATATAAATTAAAGGTACTTATTATTGTCGATTTCCACTGTGTGCTGATTGTCTTTCTTTATTCCTTGTTTCTGCTCTGTTCGGTATTTGTTTTTGACTCCTCCCTTCCTTATCCCCTGAGGAGATGGATTTATACTTTGTTAATCTAAAAGTTGCAACCCTTAAGATGCTAAAGATATATCTTTTCCTTGTCTCTGTTTAGACACGACCTCTCATTTTAAAGTATTCCCAATACAATATTAAAGTTAGTCAATATTGGTCAACTATAACATTTTGATGTCTTTATTTATTAATGGATCACTGTTTAAGCAATTATCGATGCTTTAACTCTCCATCATATGCGTTAGTCTTGATAACCTTATAAGATATCGCACTTCTTCAAGACTAACATTTCACAATGCCTGGTGCTATTTGAACGATAATCATAGCTGCTACGATAATAGATTTACCTTTACTAATCCGATCAATATTATCAATCCCTCTAAGACAGCATTGGTAACCCTTTTTCTATCTCAAATATAATCACTGGTTATGATGTCTTCTATCGGCTACATATTCTTCATGGTTATCGGGTGGCTGTACTATTTCCTTTGCGTCCATATGTGGTAGTAATATCCTTAAAAATCCTTAATCACTGTCTGATATTTTTATACGGCCATCACTTGATAGATTCTGATCTGCTTTGTCAACTATACAAGATGGATGTATCATTGTAGTCGACCAAGGGAATACGTATATCTCCCGTCAGTGCTATTAGCTTGTCTTAGCTAATGTTATTGCTGCTATTTATTTATTTATCTTTGTAATATATATTGATTAACTTTTTAATTGATTTAGTTTTAATATCATTATCAATCTTTACTAAATCTAGTTTGAGATTGATAATATATATTAAATGATTAAAGTATATTAGCACTAATTATTAATATGTTAATAATATATTATATAGCCCATTAATATATTATTATCTTACATATTGTTAATTTATTTATCTATTTTTAATATTATTATTAACTTTCCATTTGGTAATAATATTATGTACAATATTATTAATAATTTCTTCATTATAATAATGTAAAATTATAAATTCAATAATAATATATATTGAATCTATTTATATATTCATTAAAATGTTATTATAATTATTTTATCTTATTTATCTATTTATCTTTATTGCCATGATTAGGGGTTAACGAGGGACATGACATCGCATGGCACAAATAAATAAATTCAGGGCACAAACGAATGGATTCAGGGTGCGATGAAGTTCATTTCTGCCAGGCTTCTCTCCTACTACCGTCTTTTTTGGCTCCTTATAACTGTGGAATCCTAAATTGCTACCGTCGTTTTTGGCTCCCAAATGACCTTGGATACTTCATCAAATGCTGTGCGATGGAATTTTTTATGATTTAGAAGATGAAAAATCGCCCAATCCTTGTTCCGTACGAATTATAGGGCGAATTTGAACGAATTTTTAAAATTTTATAAGAGTTCACAGAATTCCGAACTTCATACATGAAGTTCGGCGAACCCTATGACTTAGCATATAGTGATATGTCCAAATGTGAAAAACAGCAAACTAAAGACTACATATTCCTTTTCCCTCTCCTAATATAACTCAATTTTACAGGCCTTGAACTAGTAGGTGTTGAGGTATTTAAATGAGGAATTAATTCTTCTTCATCATCAAAAGTCCTCGTCTTCGTTGTACTCCATTTCATCAAAATCATCCAATGTTGTTAAGCCAGAGGCTAGATTCTTACTCTAGGGGTCAGGGATGTTCAAGATTGCTCTTCATTTGAGTCAGATGGACACACTTACTATTTATAGTGTCTATTTTGGGAAAGTTAGGGTTTCTATCTTTAGCAGGGCGCTTGAACAGCTTGGTGGTAGTGTTGAGATTTAGTATCGTTGTCTGGAGCAATTATTTAAAGACTTACTATTTATAGTAAGTCATTGTTGAGGGATTGTTATATCTGACAGGGGCACCCAGGCTCTTGGTATGCACAGTGATTGACTCCTTCGTCAATTAGCAAAGTTTTAGGGACTTACTATTTATAGTAAGTCATCTATCCAACATTTCTATATTTGGTAGGGCACCTAGACCGACCTCAGTTGCAGTGATGACCTTTGGCACTTTTTTTATTAGGTATTCAGGGATTTACTAATTATAGTAAATCAAGGGTTAATAGAGATGGATCCTTTCTATTTTTAGAAAGGCACCTTGGTTAGCAGTGAATACAGTGGGTTACCTCCTAGTTCTAACAGAATTGAGAAATAATGAGTATTTTTAGAGTTATGACATTTTAATTATTAAGTAATACTTTATTAATAATTAATTAAAAGTGCACATTATTAAATGTTATTTGACTTTATTATAAAAAGGGGTTATTTAATGATCATAAAGTCAAATTATAAGTGTATATGAGAAATAGTGTAAAGTGCCAATTTTAAAGGGAGACAAGTGATTATTAAAATATACTTTATATTATTTCATTGTGCACCAAATGGAGGGAAATATAATTAAATATTATATTTCAAATACATCAAAAGCAAGTGCAACAAAAGCTTAATATTTTAAAGCTATGAGAAGTGTATTTGTAGAGATATATATCTATTTCTCTTGGAGAATTAAAATAAACCAAGGCAAGAGGAAATCCATTCATTCTTGTGCTTTTGATTTTGGAAAATTGTGTTGTTTGAAAGCCAAGGGTTTTCAGATTTCAAGGGTCTGAAGAATTGAGAATTCTTTCAAATTTTCATGCACTTTGAATTGGTGAAACTATCTAGTGAATTGTGCTTGTGATGGTCTTATTCAGAGACCATAATTAAGCTTCATATGGTGTTCAAATTGAAGGGAATGGTCAGCATTTTATCATAGAGATAATTAGTAGAGGTAATTTATGTGCAGATCGCAGCTTTCATTGAGGTCTGTGTTTGGAGTTTTGGGGGCTGTCACTCACCCACAAATAGCGGCAATCATTTTGGGCCTTTGTTTTTTATAGTTCTGGGTCAGCATTGAAGATTAGGTCACGTTTTGAGTGTTAAGTGCCTTTATTTGTCATTTGCCAGCTTTGGCGTGGGTTTATAAGTTTTTCTAGAAGGCAGCGATTCATCTTGGGTTGTCTATTAATTCCTGCGAGCAGCTACAGGTTTCCTTTATCAGTTTTCAATTAAATTCATATCCATCATATTTGTCATTGCAAATTGTTGAATTAGATATGAAGGAATAAGAAGCACACCAAATGTTTGTTGTAATGTTCATATCTTGGGCTGTCTATTAATTCCTACAAGCAGCTACAGGTTTCCATTATCAGTTTTCAATTAAATTCATATACATCATATTTGTCATTGCAAATTGTTGAATTAGATATGAAGGAATAAGAAGCACACCAAATGTTTGTTGTACTGTTCATATCTAAACTGCTCATAATCAGCATATTAGTACTCATGCCAAGTGTTTGTGAAAATGTTTATTGGTTGTAGATGCACATTTTACATGTAGAAATCATATGTATGCATTTAAAAAGGTCGAAAAGGATTGCATTGTAACTTATTTCTTTTCCTAGACTTCTTGGTAATCTTTTGCAAGCAGTTAAACTTCATTTGAGACCATTCCAGGCAAGCAAAACAATCTGGAAATAAAAGCCAGCTAGATAGAGGTTGCATGCAAAGTGTTTGACAAAAAATCAAACATCTATAAAGTAAATAAATTTGGTGTTTATCAGAGTTAGAACTTGCAAGGGGTTCTTACATTCTCAAAGGTTGGGTCAAGGCACTAAACCCAAGTACCCTTGAGCAGACTATCTCAGGACCACCAAGGGCAAAGCTCCACCAAGGGAAGTATCAAAGCCTAAAGAGCAAAATAATATATCCACACCTAAAGAGGCACCAAGAAGAGTCAAGCCTGATGAAGAAACTAGACAAGAGCTAAGAAGGAAAAAGTTGTGTTTTACTTGCAAGGAACCTTAGGCACTTGGACACCAGTGCATGGGTGGAGGACAGATTCACTACATTAAGGTGAGGCCAAAAAGTGAGGATGATGATGATGAAGACCTCAGTAGTGGAGATAGTGATTCAAACAGTGATGCTAAGCCACCTTCTTACACAAAGAAAAGTGGTACCTTAGCAACTTTGGATGGATCTAACAAAGACACCTTCCGAGTGAAAGGGATTATGCAAGACCAAGGCATAATCATTCTCCTTGATAGTGGGTCTATCCACAAGTTCATAAACAATACACTTGTCACCTCACAAGGGATCCCTATTTATAAGTAAGAAGTTTTTTATGTCAAGTTGGCCGATGGAACAACCTTGGAATGTAAAAGCATAACTCCAAAGTTAGAAATTACTAGGGGAGATTATGTGCTCACTGACAATTTCCACAATGAAATTAGGGAAAATTGATATGATTCTCAATATTTAATGGATGAAGGAAATTGGTAGCTTCAAGCAGAATTTCAAAACCCTAACCTTTAAATTCAAGGTGAATGGTCAGGACTCAGAACTATAAGTATATCCTACATGGGTTGCCAAATGAAAGTTCACAAGTGGTATCTTCTAAGGAAACCTCAACTTCCCTTAGACATATTAAAGAAGGATCAAACAAACAAGAATCAAAGGATCAATTGCATGAAGTAGCAAAGCCATCTCAAATCAAGGAAGCTTCCAACTTAACCACGCCATCAAACATCTCAAGAGGTTCAAAGAAAGCATCAAAGGAGTATTCAGTGGCATATATAGCACATTCTATAAAGGATCCACACCTACTCCTTTCCATGTGGAAATCAGAAGGAAGAAAGTTGGAATTACCCAACAATGCTTCAATTACCAAACTAACCGAGAAGGGAGCAAATTGAGAATGCTTGTGGGTAAGCATTTTCAAGGAGAGGAGACTGTAATGTCCCCATCCTTAAACCAATAATTTTAAAGCAATTAAGTACTTTGTGATCAAGTGGTGGCAGTCCTTGAACACCGATGGCTAGTAGAAGTTAGTAAGAATAGTTAGAAGTAGCTATACATATAATGTTAGTAGAAGAATAAGATGTTGGAAAACTGTGAAGTCTAATAAATAAGATGATTTTCCTAGTTGCATTAGGAGAAATAAGGGTTAGTTCCAGTTAATGATCCCCTTCAAGAAGGATGGTGAACATTATGTTAAGTATCCATCTTCATTATCTTCAAGCACTCTATGTTGTGTAGATCAATTGTTCAACAATTAAAGAGAACAGTCAGCATGAAATCTCCAAGTTAGTCATCAATTGAAGCAATAACCATAACAAGATCATCCATGATCTAATTGCAAAGGAGGTTATGAATCCTCAGCCGGGGACATGGAATCTAGTTTTGAGTAACCGTCTATAGAGAAGCAAAGCATATCAAAGAAGAGCCCAAAGTCAACCAACCCATTACAAAGATAGTGATGACATACTATCATGAGAAAATTGATTACCAAGTATCCTCAAACAAGCATTGGAAATAGAACAGACCTATTATGGGACAATAGGGACATGGAGATCATCGAATCCAATGCCAACTAGTATGGGGAAGGTTTATATCGATCTGTATTAGTTAATGGTATGGTATCCGTCACAACTATACAAGGATGAATACATCGATGAAATATAACAATATTATCTACTTCCAATATAGAAGAAGTCTAAGCAATGATATAGTCGTCAGGCATCGATGAATATAATAGATCAGTAGCAACATTATTAGGCATCGGCGATGACAGCATTTCAAAGTACCGAATATCATTGGCTAAGACATCCCATTGATTGTATCAATCATAGTTCAACATTCAAACCAATATGGTCAGAAATGATAGTAATTTGTCATAATAACGATTAAGGAAGGAGGATGATCAATATTTGAAAGATTATTGATATGCTAAACAATTAAGAATCTTTATCGATAGAGAATTAACATTGGGTTGTTGACAACATATATAAATTAATGATATTATGAATAGACACAAAGGCAATCCATCATTAGCGATTATGAACAGTGAAGTGCGTTGATCGCATCCGATCTAGACTAAGGCAGCATTTTGAAGACAAGTTAATGAAATAATCGATGGCATGAGACAATGAAGTGGTATGATTATTAGTGATTATTAAAGGTGATGCAGGGGCATTCTAGGGTACTCGACAGATCTGCATGGTGGTGTGTTGAATTGGTTCTGTGTTACTTGGTTGCAGCTTTAACCGACAGTCTCGGTTATTGAAGGGAGCTCAGTCGCTGAAGGAACTTGGTGAAACCTTTGGCGCTCGGTGGAACTTGTACTCAATGATGCTTGTGGTGCTCGGTCGACGTGCTTGCTCGGTGATGCTTGGAGTGCTCGGTTGTTTCATTGGTGCTCGGTTGTTTCTCTGGTGCTCGGTAGTTCTGGTTTACCGACTGGAGTTCTTGAAGTTTGGTTGGCCGACTTGGTGCATTTATTGTTGGTAGCTTTTGTTGTATTCTTCTATGTGGATCTAGAGGCCGACATGGAGAATTAATTGTTTGTAAGGCTATTTGAGAGTCGACTGTTGTTGCATTTAATATTTGTTTGTAATAGAAGCCGACTTGGCTTAGGAGTTAATTATTTCTTCCAGCCGACTTGTGGTTGAGGAAATGTATTTAAGGAGTGCTTGGGTAGTTGTTTAGGGAGTAAGACAGATTTGGGAAGTAGCAGATAGAAGGATAGCATTTGGATCCTTCGAGATCTTGAAGATCAAATTGTTTATTTGATAGTTGTAATAGCAAAGCTAGTGGTTGCATGCTTGGGGACAAGGAGAATGCTTGGAGTCTTGCGAGCTCAAGTTTAGATCTGCCTTAGTGTTTCCATCAGTTGCTGGTTTGTTTCAGAGCTGGACTACCTGGGAGATTGCAAAAATACTTTGTGATTGTATTTGGCTCTAACCTGGAAGGCCTTACAGCCGGGCATGTTAATGAAAATTCTGTTGAAACATTGTCTTGTGTTATTCCGCATTGCTGGTGTTTGGTTGCAAGTTTGGACAATCCTTAATTGGATTCTCCTACCTTGTACTGCGTCAGATGGTATCAGAACTTGAAGTTCTAGAGTGTGTAAACCGATCTCCAAGTTGAGGCAGTTTGCACCAGGACCTTGGTTGGTGATTTGTTGCTTTGGGTTTTCGAAAATCTTGAAGGATGCCTCTGGAAGATTGGACCCTAGAGCGATTGCAGATCTCTGTGATGTTGTGGAATCGAAGATTACAGAGAAGGTTAAAGTTGATTTTAGATCTAAGATGGAATTGATGAAGAATGACCTGATCACTGAGGTCATGAGAGCTATTGTTGGTATGCCGAGGAATCTTGGTACTGATGATGGTTATGAGGAAGTTGCTGAAGACTTTGAAGCTGCTAGATCTAGTGGAGATGACCGGAGAGATAGATTTGGTGAAGACAAAACTGGTTGGTTGCATAGATCTGGAGCTCGGTTAAGTACTAGTTACCGAATGAAAGTTTCTACTTTCTCTGGTACTTTGAGACTTGAGGATTTGATTGATTGGATTGGTGAATTAGAATATTTCTTTGAGCTTGAAGAAATTGAAGATCCTCTTATAGTAAGATTGGCACAAACTAAGTTGAAAGGATATGATGCTCTTTGGTGGAAAGAATTTCAAAGAGATAGAGAAGATGAAGGTGAAATGAAGATCAATCGGTGGAGGTTGATGGTGACTAAATTGAAAGCTAAGTTCATACCTGCCGAGTATGAATTTGACTTGTTTAAGAAGTTGCAGAATTTGAAGCCAAAAGATTTGACTGTGGAGGACTATACCGAGGAGTTCTATAAGTTGACTATTCGGTCTGGACACAGAGAACTTGGTAAAGAAAAGGTAGCTCGGTATGTGAATGGTTTGAGATTCAATATTCAGGATGAGCTTGGTATGCTGAAGATTGATTCTGTTGAAGATGCTTATCAGTATGCTCTGAAGGTAGAAGATAAGTTGAAAAGGAGACAACATAGTAATCCCCGAGGGAAAGAGAAGCTTGATCACTCGGTGAAGGATAAACCGACTGTGGAAGATGAACTGAAACTTGTGGAGCTGAAGAACAAGACAAGTAGGATTATCTTTAAGGGTACTTGTTATAATTGTGGTGAAGAAGGACATCGATCTTTTGAGTGTACACAAAAGAAGTTTGGTGACCGAAGGACTGCTGTAGTAAATGAGAACATTCAGAATGAACCTGAATCTGAAAACTTGCTGGCTCGGAGAACATTGCTTGGTGCAATTCAAGAGGCAAACTTTGTAATGTAATTGTGGACAATGGTAGTACTGATAACCTTGTAGCTGAGGACATGGTTCAGAAACTTGGTTTGAAGAGAATGAGACATCCTTATCCTTATAGGATTGGCTGGTTGCAAGATGTTCATGCTCTAGAAGTAAGAGAGCAGTGCCTTGTTGATTTTCAGATTGGCCAATATAAGGATCAAGTGTTGTGTGATATTGTGGAGATGAATAGTTGTCATATATTGCTCGGTAGACCTTGGCAGTATGATTGCAGAGCTATGTATGATTGTGTCAAGAATGTGTTTACTGTTGAGAAGAATAACAAGAAGCTTTCCCTGATGCCTTTGCTGGATACGACACTCGGTAGGAGAAACATGAGCTTTGGTAGCCGAGATGAGTTGAAGAATTCTGAAAGGATTGATCAGTATGGAGAACAAGCTTGTGTGTTATCAAGGAAAGATTTGAAAAGACAGAGGAAGCAAAAGTGGAAGAGTATGCAAGGTGAAGAGTTGAAGGGCTTGTATGTGAAGAACCAGTTCGGGGTTTATGTGCTGAATCCCGGAAGATGTTCTTCCAGCCTATGAGAACATCTTTTCGAACTTGGGGTGTTTGATGCAGGGGCATTCTAGGGTACTCGGCAAATCTGCATGGTGGTGTGTTGAATTGGTTCTGTGTTACTCGGTTGCAGTTTTAACCGACGGTCTCAGTTATTGAAGGGAGCTCGGTCGCTGAAGGAACTTGGTGAAACCTCTAGCGCTCGGTGGAACTTGTACTCGGCAATGCCTGTGGTGCTCGGTCGACGTGCTTGTTTGGTGATGCTTGGTGTGCTTGGTTGTTTCACTGGTGCTCAGTTGTTTCTTTGGTGCTCGGTAGTTTTGGTTTACCAACTGGAGTTCTTGAAGTTTGGTTGGCCGACTTGGTGCATTTATTGTTGGTAACTTTTGTTGTATTCTCCTATGTGGATCTAGAGGCCGACATGGAGAATTAATTATTTGTAAGGCTATTTGAGAGTTGATTGTTGTTGCATTTAATATTTGTTTGTAATAGAAGCCGACTTGGCTTAGGAGTTAATTATTTCTTCCAGCCGACTTGTGGTTGAGGAAATGTATTTAAGGAGTGCTTGGGTAGTTGTTTAGGGAGTCAGACAGATTTGGGAAGTAGCAGATAGAAGGATAGCATTTGGATCCTTCGAGATCTTGAAGATCAGATTGTTTATTTGATAGTTGTAATAGCAAAGCTAGTGGTTGCATGCTTGGGGACAAGGAGATTGCTTGGAGGCTTGCGAGCTCAAGTTTAGATCTGCCTTAGTGTTTCCATCATTTGCTGGTTTGTTTCAGAGCTGGACTACCTGGAAGATTGCAGAAATACTTTGTGATTGTATTTGACCCTAACCCGGAAGGCCTTACAGCCGGGCATGTTAATGAAAATTCTGTTGAAACATTGTCTTGTTGTGTTATTCTGCATTGTTGGTGTTTAGCTGCAAGTTTGGACAGTCCTTAATTGGATTCTCCTACCTTGTACTGCGTCAAAAGGGTACGATGTCCACAAAATGATCAGCAATTGTAAGTGGAGATTAACCGTAACGAAGAGTCGCGTTGATAATCTAATTGTCGTTAAGTGGATGCATTGATTATGGTCTATGCAGTGATTAGAATTGTTGGTGAATGGTGCGATTACCATAAGGCATGAAACATGTCTCATCCATTGTAACTCCTCTTCCCAAACGCAGATATAAGAAGTCATTCCTACCATTCATTCAAGGCATCATTGAAACCTTTTATCTCTTATATATCCAGTTTTGGATCTTCTCATTTGAGCAATTGCCTTCTTTGGCATAATCAGGTGCAGAAGCATACAGAGAGATCAGAGACAGCACCATCGCTGCAAGCATACAAGTGTAGATCAGAAACTGCAACTAATCACTTAAGGCGATATCTCTACCTTGCATATCCATATTGTTATATCAGATACAGCAATATATCTTGCTGCAAGCCATATCCTATCTATTGCATATGCATATCACAATATCAGACTGCAACATATCATTGTCCATAATTATATATATTCATATCAGAGGCAGCAAATCCCCTGTCAGTATAAGTGAGAGGAAGTCATACTCTGTAGCATATTCCATATTGATATAATAGAAACTGCTAATAGACGATATAGCATAATTGTTTGGACATATCAGAAGAAGCTAATATCATTTAGCAAAGACACACAGTGACACACACACACAAACCAATTCATTTTTTGTATATATATTATTGATTTAATCAGAAATAGAAAGGCGATATTGTTCATATTCTCCATTACATAGTTTAATTGCAAAGTTGAGATAGTATAAGTGTGAGGAATTGAAGTAATTTTCCTGATATTCCAAAATATCTAAAAAGGGACATTACAGAGAAACTCCTGGATTATTCATGCAAAATCCTATTTCCTCTTCTAACAATCCAGGATTTATAATCAATAGAGAATTTAATGTCTACTTTAAGACATTAAACTTGAAAACTCAACGTACTTTCCTTCTAAGAGGTGTAAATAAGTACCAAGATTATGCTGCTACAACAGAAACACTTTCACATCTGGGATGTATCTCTAATCCCATCATATTCAGCAGCACCTTTGGAGAATTCTCTTTCTTGAGAGTAAATACTAATCATCAGTATTTGTTATTATTAATTATCATATGAAGGCCATTCTTCACATGGTTACTTAATTGTTCTACTCCAGTTTCTAGCCAGATCTTAGACCTCTTCAAATATGCTGGACCTGACTAGGTGAATCTTGACCATTAGTTACCAGAGAAACTGTTACTAGGATTATTACTTAACTAAGATTAAAATGGGAATCTTTCTTTTCCCCACAACTACATTATGATAATAATCTCCAGGATTGGACCATCCATCATAAGTTTCAAATACATGCCAGATGGAGACCATTGATTGAGTCGAGAAGAAATTTTTGATCATGGTGAACTAAAACCTCCCATTTATCACCAGCATCCATCTCATCGGCAAGCAATGATGAATATCACATCTACAATGATTAAAAGTGTCTTTATTAAAAGGAAATATTTGTGCAAGAACAGTCAATGTCGGTGCTTTATAGCCAATATACCTCCTTTAGGGTAACTGGTTTACCCAATTTTCTAAGTCAGATTCCCTTTACCTTTTCTTCTGATCATTCTCTTGCTTTAAATAAGCCTTTGCAGAAGCATTGTGGGTATCTAGTCCTAGAGCCTCCAAATTCGTTAGGGTGTGCTTGCTAATTTGTAGAGTAATTTAAGTAATTGGGGTATCGCTGATAAGGTTGTAGCTTCCTCTCGGGCATGTGTAAGCACATGTCCAATGTTGTAATTAAATGACTTCTAGATTAAGCAATTGTTCATTTCTTTCTCTCCTTTGTCATGTATTTCTAACCCCTAAGTTTTAAGGAACACTGGGCCTGCTCGTATAATCCTTGGATGTTGCTTTCTTTACTGGATAAAATAAGCTAATTTTCTTGGGCATGTGTAAGCACATGTCCAATGTTGTAATTAATTGACTTCTAGATCAAGTAATTGTTTATTTCTTTCTCCTTTATCACGCATTTCTAACCCCTAAGTTTTAAGGAACACTGGGCCTGCCAGTATAATGCTTGAATGTTACTTTCTTTACTGGATAAAATAAGCTAATGCATGCATATATTTCGGGCCTAATCTCAAAAGCTAATAGAAATGCGGTTAGAGACTTCCTAATCATACCGACAAAAACCTGCATTGCAGGCAAAATGAGTTAGAACTTAGAGCAGATATAAGATACTAAAACCAGAATGGTTAAGAAATTTCTAAAAATGATATCTAGACAGAACTTTTATATTCAGAGGGCAAGGACTGATATCATTTGATTTTTTGCTGAAGGAACTCACTCAATATGCATGGGCATGTTTTTCATTGCTATCTTAGAGCTGGTAAAGAGCTCTCAATTTTGGGTGGAGATATCTGGAGGAAGTTACCTCACAATTCAGGAGGGAATGACTTGTTGGTGATTGATGGAATTCATATCATTTGTGTTAAGATGAGTCTCAGCTAGATTGGTATCATCTAAACATTGGTTAATTATTTTGGGCAAATTTTGTATTATCACATTTAATACATGCAAATCTTTCAGGCCGAATCTCAAAAGATAATAAAAGTGTGGCTAGAGACTTGCTGATCATAGTGACACAAACCTGTATTGTGGGCAAACTGAGTTAGAAATTAGAATAGATATAAGATACTAAAACCAGAATGGTTATAGAGATTTCTAAAAACTGTATCTAGATGAAACTTTGATATTCAGAGGGCAGGGGCTAATATCATTTGATTTTTTGCTTAAGGAACTCAATATGCATGGGCATGTTTTTCATCGCTATCTCAGAGCTGGTAAAGAGCTCTCAATTTATGTTGGAGGTATTTGGAAGAAGTTCCCTCACAATTCAGAAGGGAATGACTTGTTGGTGGTTGATGGAATTCATATCAACTCTGTTAGGATGAATCTCAGCTAGATTGGTATCATCTAAACATTGGTTATACATGATTATTTTAGGCATATTTTGTATTAGCACATTTAATACATGCAAATCTTTCAGGCCTAATCTCAAAAGATAATAAAAATGAAGTTAGAGACTTGCTGATCATACTGACACAAGCCTGCATTGCAGACAAATTGAGTGAGAACTTAGAACAGATATAAGATACTAAAACCAGAAAGGTTAAGAAATTTCTAAAAACAGGATCTAGACAAAACATTGATATTCAAAGGGCAGGGACTAATATCATTTAATTTTTGCTAAAGGAACTTGCTCAATCTGTATAGGTATGTTTTCCTTGCTATCTCAGAGCTAATAAAGAGTTCAAATTTTGGTTGGAGAGATATATGGAGGAAGTTCCCTCACAATTCGGAAGGGAATGGCTTGTTGGTGGTTAATGGAATTCATTTCAACTCTGCTAGGATGAATCTCAGCTAGATTAATATCATCTAAAAATTAGTTATACTTCATTATGCTGGGCAAATTTTGTACATTATTACATTTGCAGAATAGGATGAAGGCTTCATTGCACACTATAAGGGAAAATTGTGACTTGTTTTGGCATTTGTTTGCCCCTGTGTTCATTTATTCTTGTAATGAAATCAAATTTGGCAATCAGTTGTGTGGCGTTGCTCGTGCCTTTTAGTATGACAGTCCAGTTGAGACATCATGTTTGTCCTAAATGTTTAATGGCAGTTTTGATCAAATACTGGATCTAATTTTCTTTCATGGGGTGCATATCAATAAAATATAGGTTTATTTCCATTTTATCATTTTTCAGGTTCTGAAGGGAATAAGCAAACTTTTGAGGTATAAGGAGCTGCAGCAAGCTGCATCTGCACCGGCAATACAGCGGAATATCAGATAAAGTAATTTTTTAAGCTATACTAATTTTTCCTCCATACTTTAACTATTGTGTAATCATTGAAACTTTTCAATAAAGCCATCCTAAATTATAGCCAGCGTGAAACATATTTTTGGAGTTCTGCATGGATGAAACTTGTTATGCATTTCTGTAGTCATTCTGATTCCTTGGTCATTGCTGGTGGATTGACTTCTGCAGATACCCCCAAAGTCCATGTTGAAAAAGTGCAAATAAAGAGAAATGCATGACTTGCTTGTACTTTGAGCTTACACATTCTTACTGAGGATCATGTATGTTTCAATAGGAGGCAGGTCTACAACTGTATAGTCCATGGTAAAGTCGTAATCACTCTTTAGCCATCTGATTCGAAATCGAGGTTTCCTGCAAAATGTTTTGCATACAAATAAAGATCTCCATAGTTTTGCAGGAAGTATGTTTGTGTAAAATTCGTGGCTATGTAAATGAAAATTAAAGAAAATATTGAAGAGTTATTTATTGGTCAATTTAGTAAGGAGCTATAAGTTCTTGTTCTATTTGAGCTTGGCAAATTCCCAGTGTTATTGGGACGGATGAGTGTTTCAAATTTTCAAGTATGTAAAAGAGAATTACAGGAAATATTGAAGTGTTTTTCAATTACTCAATTTAAGAAAGGAGTCATTCTATCTTGTCTTGTTTTATAGCTTGGTACTTATTGTTGAGGTTATGGTCTTTAAAGCAGTGGATCACATTCCTAGGATTTGCAGAAGGCATGACACGTGACAAATTTGTATAAAACAATTCTCCAGGGAAGATAAAGGCCTCCTTTTGTGGCATGGGAAGCAATCCTTGTGGGGTTCTTAGGGTATTGAGCAAAAGAATATTAAGATTGGCATGCTTCATGGCACTCTTACGAGATTCTTCAGCATGGCAAGCTTAAGCTCTACTCAAACTAGTAATGTACGAAAAGTATTAATAAATTCATTAAATATTGGTGGATGGGTTACACAACCAAACCATTTAGAGTTCCATGTTCTTATTAATACTTTGGTAAGTCTTATCAAACGCGAGGAACAATTCTAATTGATTGTGATTTGATGATCTACCGAACATATTAGGGGTACTATTCTATGAGCCTAACTTTTGTTGTAAGTGCGCAAGTGATTTTATGCTTATACATTTGTAGAGAGCACACTTTGTTATATCCCACTTAGGATGGGATGTCCCATGGAGGAAGTTTTGGCTCCTATTATTCATGCGTGGTTACATGGAAGTGTAATGTTGGGAAACAAGAAAATTCAGAATTGTCATTGAAAAAATAAGAGTGGCCATATATTTAAGAGGAGATTTTGTGACACTAGTACATTTGGGTCAGATTTTCGACGACTCTTCGTCGGAATTCAGACAACAATATGTTGGAATCCCGACAAACATCAAGGAGAATCCTCTTCGCAGATTTTTCATCGGAACTTCCGATGATGGACTATACGTCGAATTTCCAACAAAATCACGTCGGAAATATATTAGTTACAGAGTGCTTTTCCAATGAACGCTCGTTGGCAGTTTGATGACTGTTCGTGTCAATTGACTCCTGTTGTTCGCTGGAATTCCGACGAGAGTGATGATGATTATGCTGCCATACCTGCAACGTTTGTGTTGTCGCAGGCATGGCAACCTCGTCGGTTGTCTTCTGGTGTTCTTTAGCATTCCGACACGAGCGACGATGATTTTGCCACCATACTTGTGATGTTTGTGTCGTCGCAGTTGTGGAAACCTCGACGGTTGTCTTATGGTGTTTGTCGGAATTCTGGCGCAATTGACGACGATTATGCCACCATACCTACAACATTTTTGTCGTCGTAGGTATGGCAACCTTGTCGGTTGTCTTCTGGTGTTCATCGGAATTCCAGTGAGAGGGACGACGATTATGCTGCCATACCTGCGCCATTTGTTTTGTCGCAAGTATGGCAACCTCGTCGGTTGTCTTTTGGTGTTCGTCGGAATTCCGATGAACCCCAACTATTTTTAAAAAAAAATATAGCAAATTTTGTTGTTAAAATCACTAATATAGAAGTTTGATTTTTTTAAGCATTTGATTGATGTCACATTCAAATCACTAGTCCCTTATTGAGTGTAAGGTCATATTTGATTACGTCCCTAATTATGAACAAACCTATTAAATTGTACCAAAATGGATTTTTTGATATGCTTTTATAAATAATCCTTTTGAATTTTACACTTCTATTATGCCATTGTGAGTTATCTAGTTAAGAAATACTAGAAAATTTGGCATTTAGATCTACTTAATCATTCTTTCACTACAACAAATTTTTAAAACTAGATCTCTTAACCATGTCCCTCTTAATCTCTCTTTTATCATTTTTAATAATATGGTTTGAATTGAAGAAAAACATCAATAAAATTGAAGATAACAAATGTTTTAAAGTGTTTCAATATGACTAGATATCATTAAATCTTAAATCTTCAAACAAATTTTGGGTTGGAATGCATAAAATCATATTATCTTTTAAATCTAAGCATCATTTCCTTTGGTAGCTCTCACAATCCACTTGAGGCAAAGTTTAATTCCTTAAAAGGACTTTCTTTTCTTTGTTTCCTTTAGTGTCTCATACAATCCACTTGATGCAAAGTTTAATTCCTTGTCTATAAAAAAATAATCAAGCCTAAGCAACCAAAGCCTTTGGGAAGATAACATTAAGTCCCACACTACTCTATGGAAGTCTTTTGTTTAGTCAAAGCTAACCAATAGAAACCTTCATAATAGATTATTTAAAATTGAAAGTCTTAGCTTCAAGCATAAAAGTAAAAATAAACCAAAGTACATACATCTCTTTTCCTACAAAGAGATAAACAAACAATAAAACATTGTGGATTATCTATGCAAGTAAATTGAGCACATTGTAAATTTCCTTTCAAGCCACATAAGATTACAAAGAAGAAACAAAGAGACAACACAAAGTAAGAATTACAAAAAATGATATTCTCGTGAATATAGAAAATGATTCTAACCCAAGACAATGGAATCAATTTATATGTTCATATTAGCATACACTCTAAATCTCTAGGAATATCATAAACCAAAGAACCAATGTCATGTAGTTTTAATGAAATATGGTGATAGTGTTTAAAAAGGATGATCACCCTTTCAAGAAGTGGCTCAAACTGACCTAGGCTTTGCAATGATTACACCCTTAGGAAAAACTATATAGTAAAGTGGTTCCTCTCTAGGACCCCATTGCCCTCCTGCACCACTGCTCCTTGAAAGTAAGAACAAAGTGTACAAACCATCTAGTTATAAAAGCTGAAACTCATACAAATGCTCACAATAATATCCGGTTTTTAATCAATTACCTGAGAAAGAAGCATGTGCAAGTAGATAATCTTTGGCCTTGAAATGCTCAAATCCATTTATTGGAAGTTCATCTATTGCAAGGTCTTCATTTTCCCAAGTCACTATATGTACCTTTGGTTTTTGGGCACATCCTTGCCTTGGCAAGTTTTTCAAAGTGTTACGCACCATTTAGCTTCTCGTTTTCAATAAGTAAATAAAAAGTCCTAGCAAGTTCTTCAAATTGTTATGCACCATTTACCTTCATGTTTTAATGAAAATGTTGAGCTTATAAAGGAGGCAAGGAAAGAAAATACCCGAATTATTTAATACATCAATCATTGGAATGCTAAAATAAAACCAAAAAATATATATTGTAGTAGCAATTGAAAATTGTGTTCAATTTATGTCAATAACTAGAGGAGGCAATAAACCTTTATAACAACCTTATCTAGGTGTTTATCATACTCTAGAATCTATAAGTAGACATTTGAAATTTCTTGATAATCTCCCTCACATGCATACATGTCACATTTGATCCCACAACCCAATGTCTCGCCATTACACGTTTGAAAACAAAATATAACCATGATTGACTTCATTATTCATATTCACTATTTTGTAGTTGTACTCAGTTCATCACTGAATATTAAATGAACGAATTTCTTAATGGGAGAAACACTTCTAGAAAAAATTGTGTTCAGTTCACATAAGGAATCGATACCTCACTTGAATTGGAGTATACTTAGAGAAAGTGCCGAAACGAAATGGAAATCAGTCATTCTTCATGGCGACATATAAAGATCACATGTGTTGTAACACTTGGCAAAAGCATAATTCATCCAAGAGCAATAGTGTGGCAATTTGACTATATGGCATACTATTGCATCAATGTTGATTGGTCGAGCTTCATCAAACAACAAGACACTTCGAGTAATGCAACAAGTCATCAATCGAACCAAGTGATGCCTCTGAAATAAAGTCTATGATCGAAGAAAAGCGTTAGCGAACAAAAGGTGTGAAGCCTTAGAGGTCGAATAACATAAGTCGTCGGGTAAGTAAAATCAAGAAGTAACAAAAAGACTCTTATTCAATATACAAAGTCATAAGGAGGATTAATTTGTGGGACCCAGTACGAGTGTCAGATAAAATCCTGGTTCGAATAAATGGAGTGATTGAATAATGATGGTTATAGTTGTCTGAAAGTATGGTGGGACCGCTACATTTGACTCATCGAGTAAAAGGTTGTGTTGAGTAACCCAGCCAAAGAAAAAGTTATTCGAAAGGCTTGAGTGATGATATCATGTCGAATAATATTCACTGTCGGGTAAGTTGAAAAGGATGCCATACGAGAAGAGATTTATTCGATGATGGATGATGTCACAAAATGTACACACGACAATTGTTCAAAGGATAGGATAACTCATCGAATAAGATGACATTTCGAATAACCTTGAGGTTGTGCAACACTAAATACTATTTTGTTCGAGGGCAATTAAAGCATCTTTTGTATTAGATGGAAATAAAGCTTCACAAGTTGCACGAAGGGTTTAAGTGTATTCAATGTACTTAAAGACAGTTGTCATAAGGGAAATAAAACAGATGGAGGCTCACGGTTGGAAAGTGGATGAAATGCATATTCGTTGGATACTAATAGCATTGAGTAAGTTGTGTAACGACTCGACGAAGACTAATGATTACTCAAGAGATGGTCTTGTTGAGTAAAGGCAGATAATATTGCTCGAAAACTAGTTTCGAATAAATTAGGACATCGATTACAAATAATAATGAGTGAACAGAGTTCTCCAGTTAATCGATAAAGTATTATTGTGAATAACATTCACTGCAAGAAGAGATTTATTCGATGATGGATGATGTCACAAAATGTACACATGGCAGTTGTTCAAAGAATAGGATAACTCATCGAATAAGATGACATTTCGAATAACCTTGAGGCTATGTAACACTAAATACTATTTTGTTCGAGGGCAATTAAAGCATCTTTTGTATCAGATGGAAATAAAGTTTCACAGGTTGCATGAAGGGTTTAAGTGTATTCAATGTACTTAAAGACAATTGTCATAAGGGAAATAAAATAGATGGAGTCTCACGGTTGGAAACTGGATTAAATGCATGTTCGTTGGATAATAATAGCATTGAGTAAGTTGTGTAATGACTTAGTGAAGCCTAGTGATTACTTGAGAGATGGTCTTGTCGAGTAAAGGCAAATAATATTGTTTGAAAACTGGTTTCAAATAAATTAGGACATCGATTAAAAATAAATATGAGAGAACAAAGGTCTCCAGTTAATCAATAAAGTATTATTGCGAATAAGGTCATAAAGGATCATTCGATGGCACCTAATTATACGAATGCATCAAAGTAAATGTTGGGCACAAATATAATTAAACATATGGATTTCGAAATTGACAGTTTGAGCTATATTTATGACCGTTGTGATTGATTACTCTTGCAGGAGTTATAAAATTGATCTCGTGACAATAAGCTCGCATGGGTTTTTCATAAAGTGACAAAAGCTTGAAATTACATGGTTTAATCAAGTTGCAGGATGAATTGTCAAGCTTGCAGAGGAGTCGAAGAACATGGAGTCTTCATCGTCTAAGAAGCCTAGGGGAAAAATGTAGAAGGAAGTCTCGATTGAGGAAAATAAGCCAAAAAGGCACAAGGCCGAGAGAAGACATTTGAAATAGGATTTTCTTAACCAATTTCCATTATCCACTCAAAGGTTGAAGAAAGTGAAGCAAGGAGAGGAGGGAATGGAAGACATGTGCGAGGAAGTAGGAGATATATGGACTATGCCTAGGGGTTATGAGCTATTCATGTTTCATTCCAATCAGAGGATGGCTAGGACCCCAGTGTGTAATCTGTGGAAGACTAATTTGGGAAGATTAGTTGTTTCAAATGTGTTTGTAAATATTGAATTGATGCAAGAGATTATCAAGAGATATGACCCCAAAACTAAGACTGTAAATGTGGTTTCGGGGGCAAAGTGCTGATTTTTATCACGAAAAAAGCAATTGAGAAATTTTTTTAGCTGGAGCCAGGTCATGAAGCTATTTTGAACATACCAAAACTAAGGTAGGAGTATTATAGTCTGGAAATGATTTACAAGACTTGGATGTTGTCTTTTCATCGCTCTAAAGTGAGAAATGAAAGACCCAAGTTTTGAAGTGAAGAGTGCCTACCATATGATATGAAGTTGTTTCATCCATATTTACAACATACTTACATGAGTTTTGGTCAGGTGTGCGGGATTGAAAGCCCTCCTTTGATGAACATAGCTTTAATGGTTCTTGTAGTTGATGTGCAATCCAAAGATCCTAAATATTTTGATTTTGCCACATATGTCACTGATAAAATTAATACAGATTTAGAGATGCTTCAGAAGGATTAATCTAGGTTGAAGTTTAAGCATTATTCCTTTTTAATGCGTATGTTTCTATTTTTCGGACAAGAGAATAATGCACGGGGTGAGGGATTGCCAATTAGGGAGTATGATGTTCAAGGGTTTAGGAAACTAATGCAAATTTGGTTAAAAATCTGGGATTGGAGGTCTACCTTTTCTCAATACTTAAGTTTTGAAGAGCATTTTTTCAAGTCATTGATGAAGTTATTGAGAGGAGAATGTGATCATAATTTGTCATTAGAAATTAAAAAGTTTCTCAGACCTAAGGACTATATTGATCGGAGCCCTGTAGACCACAATTGGGGAGATTGGTATGCTTTCAAAAATTTTACAAGGATTAGGGTTTACGGTTTTGAAGGTTTCCCTAATGACCTCCCAATCACAGTTCTTGGCAGAATTGCTTACTTAGAAATTGTGAGGCAGACGACAATATCAAATTCATAACACTTGACATTAAGTAATAAATAGTCATTCTTACTAGGTACTTTGGCATTTGGTGATTTCTTTGTGAAAAGTATGCAAAGTTGTGACTCTATTAATGGAAAACTCAATGTGTATGGATTCTCCCAAGGAGATGAAAGGACAGGTTTTGATCTTGAAGGATATATAGCAAGAGCCAGATTATCTCAGAAGTTACAGTCATTTGGGCATAAGCCCTTGCTTGTTGATGATTTAATCCAAAATTTGGAAAGGGATGAAGCTATTAACAAAAATGAAATATATGAAAAGGTGGAGAAGGCCTTTCAATGGAAATTAAGAAAGGGAAGAATTAACATGCAAGTTGTCCAAGGTATCACAGATCCAGTGGCTAGAGCCATGAAATTGATTGAGCATGAAGCAAAGATTGTAGATAATGTTCCCATGCAGGTATTTAAAGAGCCCACATTGAGGATCAAGGAAGAATTCCCCATTGCACACTTGTCTCCAGACTCCAGAGGTAATGATGAAGATGTCCTTTTGAGAGAAGAAGCACAAGCTGAAATTGAAGACTCTTTGCCTAAGTCCGAGGAAAATGAACTTAATTTGGGACCTTTGTATGCAGATAAATTAGGGGATGTTTGGGAAATTGTACATGAGGAAATGATTTCTGATGATGAGTTTGTTTTTCCAAAAAATTTAAGTCTTTTTTATATCAATATACAAGAAGCAGATTGAGGGAAGCCTCTGGAAATTTGAAGACCAAAGTTCTTGAAAAGACACTAGAGGAGCAAGTTTAGAAGGAATTGCAAGAAATCACTCCACAAAGAGGAAGATAGTTGCTTAAGGATGCTAGAGTAGTCTTATACCAAGGATGGAATATGCAAGTTGCATTAATTTTTGATTATTTTGCAAGAAAGGAAGGTCTTGGGTTAGGGATTAAGCCTGAAGATTTACAGGATATTGTCATTGGATTTGGTTATGATCCTGATCAGAAAGCTTTATTGCAATGGGCTTTATACCCTAGGGATCAAAGGCCACTTCTTTTAGATGTTGATGAAGCATTTGGATAGTTAATTGTTCAACAAGTTGGTAAAACTCACCCACATGAGACAACACAATTAAATGTGAATGTTGCTACAATGAACACAACTCAAGTTGATGATTTGGTTAGAGAGGTGAACAATTATAAGAATTCATTAAAGAAAAGTGAGGAAGAGAAGGAAACATGGAACAAAAAGCCTTAAGATCACAAGAAGGAAGCTCCTCTAGTTATGGTTATGATTATGATGCAGAACAAAGGGTGATAGCAGCAATAGGAGATGTGACTTATTGGAAGTATAAGGCAGAGAAATTAGAGAAGAAAATAAAAGAAAAGGGTAATGAATTGGACGATTTGGCTATAAATATTGTTGAAAAAAGATGTGAAAGATTGATGAAAATGGTTGATAAGTATTGGGTTACCTATTCTAATACTTTTAAGGTACTAGAGGAACACGAAAGACTGAATAGTAGAATGACAGAAACAATGAACACAGTTGACCTAGAGAATATAGAGTGGTTTCAGTTGGGAATTTTTTTATCGAATGCTCATTAGGAATGGGGTGAGAAGTTAATCACAGATATGAAGCGACTATAGTGCGATGTCATGGATGCTTTGCCCACTTTTCTCGAGGATGGTTTTCTCATGCCAGTGGACAAATGGAAGAGTTTTCTCGTGGAAGGGATATCAATCAGATTGACAGAATTGCATACGAGCAAGGATCTTATCATTCATGTGTTGGCGATAATGGACAAAATGTACCAACAAGAATTTACAATGGAAGTTTCAGCTAGACATGTGGGTGTTTATAAAAATGAGGAATATACAACTCATTTGTCAAATCTTCATTTGTTTCTGTTAAGATAGTTAATGTTGATTAAGTTTGTTATGAAAGGGCATGTCTGTTGTAAGTAGTTATGACCCACGTCTATATAAGTGGACACATTTTGTAATGAAAGACAATAGATACAACATAGAAAATACTCAATGGAATGGGAAATTTTTTGAAAAGCCAGACTCTTAAGTCTTGTATAATTCTGTAAACTTTATCTCAAATAGTAATGATCAAACTACTCTCTTTTTGAGGTTCTCAGATAAGTGTTCAATTAATTGGCTCCTTTGTGATTTATATTTCCAATAAATATAAGCTATGATTCTTTATGCACAACATATTATTTGGTTATGTTTCAATTTGATCATCAGAATTATATGTGAGTTGTTCCATATCTGTTATGTTTTATTGGTCTCTTCCTGTAAGAGTTAAATTCAATAAAACTTATTGGAATACTAATCAATAATTGAAGGTATTAAAGATTAGGTTAGTTCCCAGTGGTAATCTTAAAAATTATCTCATAAAGATTATAGATAAGGTTTAATGAAAATACAGACTCTATAGCCCAACAGAAAGAAGGCATTGATCCCATCAATATACATAAATGAATTCATAAGCCTTTCAAGCAATACATATAATTTACATAAGCATTTATTTGTTCAGTTGAAAGCAATTCAATATCAAAGACACTTTACATAATTCATATTTTGATTTTCTTAAGATTATGTTGCCAACTTAAGAGAACATTTGAACAAACCAGACCATCTTCTATAAAAAGCCTCCAAATAAAAAACAAGATTGAGGTATAGGCTAACCCACCTTGGTTCTGTAGAGCCCAAAGCGCATGAATTCAATCTCACTATTGAGTGAATTTTTTAGTTGGCCAAATCAAGTGGAGAGTTTGATCACAAGGCTTGGCATGCCTTGAGAACTTTCTAATCTGTTGATTTGAGAACCAACACCTTGAATGCATTGAATGAGTATTGTTTGATGAGGAAAATGTGTTGAAATGTTTGAGAAACCTAATATTGGTTCAAGTCTGCCTCTGATATACAACCTTATGTTGAAAGGTTGAATGGATCTATAGGATCCTATTGAGAATCTTTGATGTCTCTGCAACATAAAATGTCAAAAGAATGACCTAAATCCTTATAGTCACCACATAATCATCACGAAAGGCCACTTTAAATATATGTAGCTCTATTGTCCAATCTATTAGTACTAATTATTGTATGCCTTCTTTGCGTATTGAACAAAGATACATTAAATGGAAACAAATGTGCACTCTTTGGGCTAAAGAGAAACTTAAGAATAATACTCAAGTACAAAATTGAATGAGAAGATTCTATCCAAGTTATCAATGTACTTTATGATCTAATCAATAACATTAAATTATATTTAGAAATGACGTATAATGTTTGTTATATATTTGATTATCTCATAGACTCCCCCCAAAAAATAACGAATCCACAAAATGGAACAAATGTTAAGGACTGAACATAGCTAGTCTATCTATTCTAGAACAAAATAAACTCACAAAACCATTGAGGCATGCATTCACTTGTAATGGGGAACTGTCTCGTAGAAGCATGTTCACAACCTGCAACATTGAATCTGTAACTTGCAAACAAGATGCTTAGCATCAATAAGATTAACAATGGAGCATAATGAAATATTAAAAAGTGTGTTACCTTATTGAGCTCTTTGTTTCAAGAATAGTTTAATACTCTCTGCTTAACAAGGCCAACCACGTGAAGGTGGAAGCTCATTTGGCCACTTCCCCTCCCCCCACCTTAATATCACTCTAAATTCCCTGTTAATGTCTAACATTCTTTAATCCATTAATGAAACATAACATTCATTCATTATCACGTAACATTCATTAACACATAACATTCATTAACATGTAACATTCATCAACATTCATTAACATATAACATTCATTAACACTCATTAACATGTAACATTCATCAATATTTATTAACACATATCATTCATTAACATTCATTAACACATAATTAAATTCATTAACACATAAAATCTATTTGTTAACAAATAATAAGATTACAATCATTTATTTTTTATTTTAGTTTTGAAGCTAGGATGGAAATACTAAGTGGAGCATCAATTTCTTCATCATTTGTCCCCTCTTCAGTTCTTCTGCCCTCTGCTCGTGATCTAGTTAATGTATGCCCAGTCCTGTACTCATGATGAGGATGTGTATGCAAAGGGGGGTTCGCCGCAATAACAAAGAAATTGGTTAAATTCATAAGTTTATTATTGTTACAAGTATTTCATTAATTAAAAGAACATTACAAGGGTGCTCTTTACCTGATGGACCACATCGTCTTCCTGATCATTTTGTCTAGACTCATCCTCAATATCCTGAACACCCTCTAAATCCTTTGGAGTTGAAACACGGAAGGTTACATTAATCAATACACCAATTGTAGTTAAATTCATTTAAAGGAATAACAATGGTCCTCTTTACCTAGTGGGGGCACATCACATTCTTGATGTTGTTTACCCAGATCATTCTCAACTTGGTCACCATGGTCTGCATGCTCTAAAATATAAACAAAAAAGGTTACATTAATTACTACACCAATTTCAATTTGAGATATTTAACTGTATTAATAATTACATAAATAAATTTGTATAGAAAAATGGCTACCTCCAATACTGGCATGCACACTAGGACCTTCATCATGTGTAGGTTGTGTTCCATGGTTAGCAGGCTGCATTCCAATGTCATGCACATTGTATCATTGCTTGCTTATTTAAAACAAATATAGTCACTTTATGTTGGAAATTAACATCAAATATATTATTGCTCAAGTATTCAATTTTAAATACTTTTCAAACTTATTTACCTGTGTGACAGATGCACTAGAATCTTGTGTTTGCCCACTCAGTTCTCTTAGGCGTTCAATCAAAGCTACATAGCCTTGCTGGAAGCCAATTTTCATGTCATCATGTGTGGGTGCTCTATTGAATTCAGAGCCCTACATTTTTTTATTAATATCATGAATTTTTCTTGTATTGTTTGATTAAAAAAAAATGTTTGCAATTTATTATTTCGATGTGATATTTCATTTACTGATACTTACAATTTGTGCGGTAAGTTTCATATAACCACCAGAGCTGAGTTTGTGTTTCCTGTGCTTTTCTTGGCTTTCCTTAGTTGCATTTGATGTGTCGAGTAGTCTATGAAAAGTTTGAAATATGTTGGATTATATAAATATAAAGAGTAATTAGTACATAATTGCATTCTTAATAGTATCACATACATTCTTCTATCAGATGGTGTATTTCTTTTTTCCTTTCAACTCCCTCCTTTGCATCTAAAATCAGGTCCTTCCACTCCCTCTCTAGAATCATGATGGGATGCTTGTACTTTTTTTTCTTCTCTAAATGTGTCATATATTGGTCCCACACATACTTTAGATATGTGTCATCTTTGTTAAGGACCTTGTTTTTGTCGAATGTGTCATTTCCGAACAACCCAACTATACGGTTTGTGAGTTCATCTTTTAACTTTTTTTCTTGCTCATTCCATCATTTACATATGGTGGGTCTGAAGATCTCCAATGCAATTTCATTAAGATTTTTACAAAAAATATCATATCCTGCAAAAAAAATCATGGGATCATTAGTCCAAAACGAGTGATCAAGAAGAAAATTACAATTAGACTATATATAATAATAATAATTTTAAAGTACCTAGAACCTTCTCTATCTTTAAAGGAAGCATTTCTGCACTCACCACCAATGTAGTACGCAACGTTCCCGTACTAGCAATATGGGAAGATCCAGGAAATGATGGTGTGGTATCACCACTAGTCATCTATGCATCCTCATGTACATGTACTGCTGCAGAAAATGAATCCACTATGAAATGCCCCCAAGAAAGAACACTTCAAGGGAAATAAACACATAACAAAAGAGAGAGAAAAAGAGGGATCTACCAACTCGGGGGTTAGTATGATGTGCACTAGTGGATGTCTGTATGTTGCGTGTTGTCGACATTGCAGTTGGCAATATAGGTGGGGATGATGACCTTGAATGAGGTGGCATTTTCTTAGGAACATGGACATCACCTGAAGAATAATACAATATAAAAAACATTAAATATATGAGTAATCACACATTAACAGATAAGAGGAGCAAAAAATGTAATAGAGCCTATGGAAAGGCAAACATATTGTAATTAGTCATTTCTAGTGCATTGGGACATGGTTTCAAGGTCTATGTCAAAGTATGAGGATAAGAGGAGCAAAAATGCAATATTGCTCAAAAGTTGCAAAAAATGCAATGGTGCAAAAATGCAATTTTGCAACATTTGCACCAAATGTTGTCATTGTTGATTAGAGGGGAGATGAATGGTTCATAACTACCACGAACCTTATAAAAAAAATGAATTGGTCGAGTATAGTGAGGATACTCCAGCCTTGAGGTTGCATTTCAAGGTTTAAGCAATTGCATCTTTGAGTGTCATGGAGACCTTGCAGGAGGACAGTCATGGGTTTTAATGAACATGGTAAATGAAAGACCATGTATAAGGAAGGAGAAAGAAGAAATGGAGGGTAGTCTCCATTAGAATGAAATGTAATGTATTTTGCAATAAATAATACTCAAGTTTTTGTTATTTTGTATCAAACTGTATGACTGATAATCATGGTTTTTTTGAGATTTTTATGCATTTGTGGCTCATAAAGTGTTTGGTTCATGTTCTATTTTGATTTGGAAATGAAGGATAGTATATTAAGTTTCTAATAAACCTAAACCTAGGTCTAGCCATGAAAGTTTGGCATAGATTTAATGGATTTTGTAAAAGTTGTGTAAAACCCTCTTAAAGAGACATGTTGTCAAGGGTTTCATTATAAATCTTGTTTTAACCATTCAAAATTAATGAGATTTTGGGAATTGATAGTAGACTCATAGACCTTGAAGTGGGTTTTTGTTCCAAAGAAAAATATGTTGGCACATGAGAGAAAGGGAAATCCCTAGTAGATTATTTTTGTGAAATTCTAGTCATTTTGATAGTGAATAGTATTGTTGGCTTTTAACTTAGGATTGATGGGTTGTTAATGGTATTAAGTGGTTTGTCTAGTTTGAAATATCTTCAATGGACGTTGTCAATGTATCTGATAAGCATTTTATAAAGAATTTGATTGGTTACAAGGAAGCACAGTTAAGGAATAGTCTAATTGGTTAGATGCAACATGGACAGTTGTAAAGGTTTGTAACAATGCATGGATAGTATATGTTGTTGTCTGCATGAAACTCAAATGAAGGATTTGAAGGTGTTATATATTGTCACTAATTCTTGTGTGAACAGAGAATGAAGTTATGATTATGAAACAACCATTTGTAGGATCAATTTGGAGTCTGATCTTTAAACAATACTTATAATGGTTTGATCAGAATATAGGGACATTGATTTTGTGACCTTTTTTTTACTTTATTTTGTCAAAGACTAATGGATGATGTAAAGTATGTAAGATTGTAGAAGTGCTTGTGGATTGAATACCTTTAGTTGCATATTGAATAATGAATGATGATCTTGAGTAGATTTGCTTGATGAGTGATATTGTTGGAAGTATTTATGAAACCTAATATTTGGCTCAAGTTGCCTCTTATATGCAACCTATGTTGAAGGGCTGAATGGATCTATGGGATTGATGCATGAGCATCTTCGGTTCATGGCAATCCTATATCTCGGTAGGTTTTAGATGTGCTCGGTAACTGCTTTGGAGTTCTTAGTGGAGTGTTCTTATTTGTCCACCGATGAGCTCAGTTACTTGTTTCTACTCGGTGGTGTTCTTTACTGAGTGGGTTCGGTGTGTCTGTGTTGCTCGATGGCCTAGCTCACTGACGGGTTTAGTTTTGGATCTTTTGTCTGAGCCGACTTGTGTATTTAATTTTGGTTATGATCTTAATGTTGGGATCACTCATTGGGAAACGTGTGGACTTAAATCTGGGTTGTTTCTTTCTCCAATGCTGGATCTTGAAGATTCTATTGGGCCGACCTGTTCGGTAACCTTGTGTATAAATATAATGATTTGTTGTAGGTTTAGTAGTTGGAGAAGGGATAGAAGAAGGATAGGAAGCTGGAGATTGTTGATCTTGCATGCATGAGGATTATTATGTTTCTATAATTATCTTTTGTTGTATTGGTTGTAATTGGGAAGTCCTCACAACCCGACATGTATCAAATTTGAATGAATTAATATATGATCCGCGTTCTTTCTCTCCTTTTCTGTGTTATTGCTTTTTTGTTGTGATTCTGCAAGGTGGTTTGGTGATTGGGTGAGCCTTTGGCCCCACTTATCTTACCCCGCCTTGTGTCAAGTGGTATCAAAGCGAGGTTTGATCTTGATCTAGGTTTGAAAATCTAGGTCTGCGATCGAGGTTCCTTTTTGTAAACCCTAGTTGGTTATTTGTTGTGGGGTAGCCGATTGCAATCTGACCAATTGAAGAGGGTTTCAAGATGGTTTGAGGAAGAAATGGAGATCTAGGCTTAGTTGATATGCTAAGACAAATTGCCACTATATTGGAAGTTGTTGAGACAACCCAACATTGACAAATACATTTTGATGATTTTAGTGATTATTGAAGCTGAAGAAGAATAGGAGATAGCCACACCTGCACCTATAATGGATCAAGGAGAAGAAAGATTCCTGAAAGCATTGACTAGTTTGAAGGCCACACCGCAATTTAACCCTCCTGAGTATAGTGGAAAGCTGGATTCAAATGAATTGATGGACTGGATCATTAAGATGGAGAAATATTTTGAGTATGAGAACATATCAGATGAGAAGAAGGTGAAAATTGCAAGCACAAAATTGAAAGGTCATGCATCCTTTTGGTGGGAGCATCTACAATTAGATCGAAAGAAGAAAGGTAAAACCAAAATCAAGGTATGGGATGAGATGGTAAATAAGTTGAAGGGAAAGTTTCTACCTGTTGATTATCAGATTAACCTAGTAAGGAGAATGCAAGGTTTGAGGTAGAAAGATAACTTTGTGAAGGATTACACCGAGGAATTTTATAGGTTACATATCAAATCTGGACATATTGAAGATGAGGTGGAAAGGATTGCAAGGTATCTAAATGGATTAAGGACTTCTATTCAATAAGAGATAAGTTTGGTCAAAATGGAGAGTATTGAGGAGGCTTATCAGTTTTCCCTAAAAGCTGAGGAGAAATTGAATAAAAAGCATGAGCAAAGACAAAGAGGAAGAGGTGTAGATTTCCTAGAGGAAGAGGTAGATCATATGGTGAACACAGTAGATCCGATCAGGACAATACAAATCAAGACAAAGGCAAGACTGAGTGGAAAGGTAAAAGTTCATCCTGAGGAAGAGGTAATTACTCCCAAGGTGGATATGGTCGAGGAGGATTCTGAGGAACTTTTTACAATTGTGGAGAAGAGGGACATAGATCATTTGAGTGTACACATGCAAGAAAAATTTTTAGGTGTCGGGGCCCTCCCCAATTATAGAAAAAAGGGCCCTACCTACTTACTACCCATCACCCTCCCAGAGTAATGTTTTGTAAATCTGAAAATTGGAAAGTATTATGATAAGGTGTCATGTGATATTATTCCTATGGACCGTTGTCATATTTTGTTGGGTAGACCTTGGCAATATGATAGATATGCTAAATATGACTAAAGATTACACAAATATACTATTTGGGCCAATGACAAGAGACAAATCTTGTTACCTTTGATTGAAGAATCTGTTGGTGAGATATTTACATCTGTGAAAGTTTGTTTGATGGAAGGTAGATAGTTTGTTAAGGATTTGAAGAGAAATGATGTCTGTTATGTTGTGATCCCTAACAAACTTGAGTGAGAAAATAGAAGATAAGGTTCTTGAAGAGGTTGAGAAGTTTATCACTGAGTACAAGGAGATCATTTCAGATAATGTACCTAATGGGTTTCCATCGATGAGAAGTATTAGTCATTGTATGGATCTTATTCTTGGAGCTAGTTTGTTGAATAAGGCACCACACCGACTGACACCGACTGAGAATGAGGAACTCAACCGACAAGTTCAAGAGTTATTGCAAAAAGGTTTGATCGTAGAAATTTTGAGTCCATGTGCAATACCAACTATATTGGCACCTAAGAAGAATGAAGAATGGCGAATGTGTACTGATTCTAGAGCTATCAACAAGATAATACTTGAGTATTAGTTTCCTATATCGAGAATGGATGATATAATGGATTGTTTGATTGGAGAAAAATATTTTAACAAGATTGATTTGAAGAGTGGATATCATCAAATTAGAATCAGAGAAGGTGATGAATGGAAGACTACTTTCAAGAAAAAAGAAGGTTTGTGTGAATGGTTGGTTATACCTTTTGGTTTAACTAATGCACCAAGTACATTTATAAGGTTAATGAATGAGGTTCCAAAGAAATCCTTGGGTAAATTTGTGATTGTGTACTTGGATGACATTCTGATATTCAGTAGAACTAGAGAAGATCATTTGTTGCACATTAGACAAGTATTGCAGAGATTGAACGAGGACAAGTTGTTGATTAATCTGAAAAAGTGTTCTTTCATGAAAGAGGAGATTGTGTATTTGGGATTTGTGATTTTAGTTGATGGTTTGAAGACAGACCTTGAGAAGGTTAAAGTTATACTTGAGCGGCCTACACCTGAGAATGTTGGTGAGGTAAGATCATTCCATGGTTTAGAAAGTTTTTATTGAAAGTTCATAAGAAATTTCAGTTCAATGCAATGTTATGACCGAGACAATGAGATGAGATAAAAGAAAATTCAAGTGGACACATGGAGCTGATAAGAGTTTTGAGACTTTTAATCAAAAGGTTGTTGAATTTCCTATGTTAGCTTTACCTAATTTCCATAGGGTATTCCAAGTTGAATGCAATGCAAGTGGCAGTGCGATAGGAGTTGTGTTGAGTCAAGAAGGTAAACATGTTGCTTTCTTCAGTGAGAAGTTGAATGATGCTAAAATGAAATATTATGTGTATTATCAATAATTCTATGCTATTGTTCAAGCCTTGAAGAAATGGAGACATTATTTGATGCCGAAGGAATTTTTGTTGTATACTAATCATAAGGCTTTACAGTATTTGGGTGGTCAGAATAAGTTGAATCAGAGACATATGAAATGGGTTGAGTATTTGCAAAATTTTACATTTGAGATAAAACATAAGAGTGAAGTATCTAACTGAGTTGCTAATACATTGAGTAGAAGAAGATCTTTGCTGATTGAAATGAGAATTGAGGTTCTTGGTTTTGATGATATGAAGAATTTGTATGAAACTGACCCTAGTTTTTCTGAGATGTGGAGAATGTGTAGAGCACCTATTCCAAATCAACCAAGTAAGTGGGAAGACTATTTCATTCAAGAAGGTATGTTGTTTAAAGGAATTCAGTTATGTATACTGAGAGGATCGATGAGAACTAATTTGATAAAGGAGAAGCATAGTAGTGGTTTGGCTGGACACTTTGGCATTAATAATACATTGAGTTTGCTTAAGGAAAGGTATTTTTGGCCATAGTTGTATAGGGATGTTCAAACATTTGTGAAGAGTTGTGGAGTTTGTCAAGTTGCAAAAGGAGTAAGTACTAGATTGTATACACTGATTTCTATTCCTGAAAAACCTTGGAGCGATATCAGCATGGATTTTGTTCTTGGCTTACCGAGGATAGCAAGAGGTAATGATTCCATATTTGTTGTTGTAGACATATTTTCCAAGATGGCACATTTCATTCCATGTAGGAAAACATCAGATGCAATGCATATAACAGATCTTTTCTTCAAGGAGATTATCAGATATCATGGATTACTGAGGAGTATCATCTTTGACTAAGACAATAAGTTTATTGGCTATTTTTGGAAGACTCTATGGAAGAAGATGGACACCGAGTTGAAGTATAGTTCAACATTTAATCCACAGACTGATGGAAAAATAGAGGTTGTAAATAGAAGTTTGGGTAACCTATTGAGATGCTTAGTTGGAGACAAACTAAGTAATTGGAATTTAGTGTTAGCACAAGCAAAGTTTGCATACAATAATTTAGTGAATAGTAGTATTGGAAAGACACCTTTTTAGATTGTTACTGGCATGCAATCGAGAGGTATATCAGACTTGAAAGATATTGCTGGAGAAGAGAGGATGAGTGCTGAAGGGGAAGAATTTGCTAAATTTATGAAGTCATTGCATGAGGAAGTGAAACATAAGTTGGAGCAGAGTGATAAAAAATACAAGGATAGTGTAGATAGATCGAGAAGACGTAAGATTTTTGAGGTTGGTGATGAAGTAATGGTTCATTTGAAGAAAGGAAGATTTCCTATTGGAACCTATAGTAAGTTGAAGATGAAGAAATTTGGTCCCTGCGAGGTACTGAAGAAGTTTGACAAGGGAAATGCTTATGAAGTAGAGTTACCTGATGGCGTGGACATATCATGAATATTCGACATTGCAAATTTGTATGAGTATCATAAGCCTGATGAAGAAGTGACAGTACTGAGTGATTATCCTAAGAAGAAGACATAAGAAGTTGAACAAATTTTGGAACAAAGAGTTGACAAAAGCACAATAGGAAAGGATTACATGGAATACTTGGTAAAGTGGAAGAATAGAGCTATTCAAGACTCTACATGGATTTTTCAATCTTAGTTGGATTCAACTCAGGTTGCACCTCACTCATGATTCGAAGAATCATTTCTTTTCAACCTTGGGTGTCTGATGTAGAGCATCTTGGGTTCATGGCAATCTAGTATCTCAGTAGCTTGTTAGATGTGCTCGGTAACTACTTTGGAGTTCTCAGTGGAGTATTCTTGTTTGTTCATCAACAAGCTCGGTTACCTGTTTCTACTTGGTGGTGTTCTTCACCGAGTGGGTTCGGTGTGTCTGTGTTTCTCGGTAGCCTAGCTCACCGACAGATTTAGTTTTGGATTTTTTGTATGGGCCGACTTGTGTATTTAATTTTGGTCATGATCTTAATATTGGGATCCCTCATTGGGAAACATGTGGACTTAAATCTAGTTTTTTTCTTTTTCCAATGCTAGATGTTGAAGATTCTATTGGGTTGACCTGTTTGGTAGCCTTGTGTATAAATGTAATGATTTGTTCTAGGTTTAGTAGTTGGAGAAGGGATATAAGAAGGGTAGGAAGATGGAGATCGTGGATCTCACATGCATGAGGTTTATTCTATTTTTGTAATTGATTTTTTGTTGTATTGGTTGTAACCAGGGAGGCCTCACATCCCAGCATGTATCAAGTTTGAATGAATTAATATATGAAATGCATTCCTTCTCTCCTTTTATATGTTATTGCTTTCATGTTGTGATTTTGCAAGGTGGTTTGGTAATTGGATGAGCCTTTGGCCCCACTTATCTTACCCTACCTTACGTTAGGGATCCTAATGGGAATATCCTAGATGCTCTGCATCAGTGACCCCATGCATAATCATTGATGAAAATAGTGGTTTTAGAAAGATGCATGAATGAACCTCAAGGATCAATAACTATCCAGATTGATACAATGACTCGTGCCTAGAGGTTTTCAAAGGTGTCCTAAAGAAGACAAACACATCGTCATAGAAAGTCTTACTACCTTAGAAGCAATGGTATTGATGAGTATTTTTAATGTATAGAACATGGTCATCACCTGAACTACTTGGAGTACCCTGATCATGGCCACCAACTCGATGAGGACGCAAACATTTCTCTGAAAACATGTACATATTTTAGTTCATGACATAAAAGAGTATAAAATATAAACCATTATTGAACTTATGTTATAATTAAAGATTTCATTACTGCTTACTTGCAAGTTTTGTGCTCTCTACATCAATTGTTGCACCCTCTCTTTTATCTCATCAGTTTGAGTGTTTATGTATGCCACAACAATAATTTCTCTATTAATTTTATTTTTTTGTGATTTTCATCATTTTGATAGGGTTTATGGAATATGCAATGTCATCATCGCATAATAGTGAGTCCATCTTTGTATAGATGTCCTTAGGTATTGCGGGTGCCTTTCCCTTTCCCCGAACATCTATCCATGACAAGAATATTAGTAACATTATCAAAATTACTCCTAAACCCTAAAGAAAAGAATATGATAATATAACATTTTGCTTCTATCTAATTTATACAATTACATTGAGGTTTACTTGTCGGGTAGAAGGGTCGGGAGCTACATCCCTTTCTGTGCTATGTGTTGGATCAATGTTTCCCTATGACAAAGATTAAATATAAAAACATTAGCAAAATGAAACCAATAGACTTGGCAAAAAAACTTAGGAATAAAATGGTATATTGGAGTTATTAATTGGAGGTTGAGTTAAATGGTATATAGTACATACCACCCCCATGATAGTAACTTTGTTTGTATCTATGTGATTCAAATTGTAATTGATTAGCACCTCTTCCCTTGCACTTATTGATTTTATCCCATATACAAATACAATATTTGCCTCTACCTTGAATATGCAATTGGATTGCTAATTAGTTGACCCAAGTAGTGTACTATTTATAAAACCTGCAATATTCCCTGTTTCTTTTGGCCTTTTGTTAATGTACATAGCCACTCTTTTACTTTGATCATTATCTTTCCATTGTCTATAATTTGTTGAGAATGCATACCTACGCATACTTTTTTTATATCGAACAATTTGCATCCAATTTTTGTAATTGTAACAAGGTCTAACATAGTCCATCAATTCAACAACTTTGTTGTAGCAGACCTTATGTCATCCATGGAAAATAGGCCCAAACCATGTAATGACATTGGTTTTATGCGATATATCCTCTCATTAACACAAAAATCAATGTTAATTGGAGGAAGTTCCTTGGGTACCCATTGTTTTTGTAGATGTTTGTACCTCAAGGGCCCCTCGATGTCACCTTTGGTCTCATCATCATAAGAACATGACCCCACTTGAGCAAGGAAAAATTCTATGCATTTATTGAATTTTCTTCTAATCTTTTGACCTATAGTTGATCTCCCTCTTTTAAACCTACTACATGTCTCACTTTTGTCTTCTATTCCTGAATTTCCCTCGCTTGAGGAAGACATATCTGACAAATACCTATTTGGTGGTACCTGCTCTCCATCAAATGAGACAAATACTTGGTATAGGGTCAATTTTTATTGTGAGAGGAAATAAATTTTAGGATTCCATGGAGAGAGACAGAGAGAAAAGAAAAGAAGTTGTAATAGATGGTTCACCATATGTTGTTGATATTTTACTAATAAGGGTAATGTTGATGAAGATGTCGGCCCTAAAGTTGATATTGAGATTCAAATTTGAATAAGCCCAACTGCGCCCTCAAGTGTTGATAACTGTATTAGATTTGCTACTAATGTCGAGGTTGGAAAAACTGAGCAAGTTTGTTTTCCTAGTAATTTTTGAAAAAATAAGTTTTGACAAAATCTTGTTGGTAAAACTTGGCTTATTATTATACCACTCCAAGATGGGTGTCAAGAGAAATCAAGCAAATAATAAATGGTTTCTATAGGGTGTATAGACTTATACCTGTCGATCCATGAGACTTTGCAGGATCGTCATCAAAGGTGATGCAGGAGCATCCTAGGTGTACAAGCAATCTTGCATCACCCAAAAATATTTTTGGTTTCTTTTCAAATAAGGGCTATCTTGTGCAGAGCTTCTATTTATGAAAATTTACTATTTTTAGTAAGTTGTTCATACGAGCTCGGAATGTTTTGATTTCACAGGTGGAGGTTCATCTTAGTCATATCAGCCTACTAGTTGAGTCTCATTGCCATATCATATGTATCGGTGAAGTTATTGAGGTTTTTGGGTATGAAATCTTTGAGCTCAATTTTTGAAGGCCTTAGAGGCTCCAGATCGGGATCAACCCCCAATTGACTGGAGTTTGCATGAGTCAGGCATTGTTGATCACGTCTTGCCATTTCTAAAAAGTGGCTATAATAGAAAAATAGAGCTACGATTAAAACGTTATGGCCTCCAGAAATTGGCTACCTAAAAACATATTTTGTAATTATTTTGAGCCGACCTTAATATAATAATTGTGAAAAATAAAATAATTCTATGGATAGTTGGTCTTAATGGCTAAAATTCTGGAACCTTCTCGAGCGGTGGAAATTTGCCTATATAAGGAAGATCCGTAGTGTTGTCTAGGGCAGTTCAGAGTAGTTCAAGGTAATGATTTGAGGATTTGTCCTACATAATATTGTAAGGAAAATGCCCATGTGGCTTTGCATATTGTAATTCTGAAATTTGTAATTCCACACTTGGTGGAGATAATAAGAAGCCCATTTTCCATTCTTGCAAATTGTTGTTGTTTCTCTATTTTTGTTATGTGTTTGTGGTATTAAGGGGAGCACCCTTCATCAAGTCGTATCAAAGCAAGAGTTTTTGAGTGTGTAGATAGATCACCGACTGTGAGGTAGTTTGCACAAGGACCGTAGTTTCAGGTTTCAACGATAAAGTGTGAAAATGCCTCCACAAAGGGAACATGGTGGAAGAGTTGGTGGTGTGACACCTGAGGTTAGAGCCCTCCAGAGACAAGTGCGAGCATTGCAAGAAGAGATTCGCGAAGGAATGAATCTTACAGTCACAGACAAAAGAGAGGATGAAGTCAAAGAAGAAGGAAATTTTGATCAGGAAGGAGAAGGCAGAATTTTGAACCAAGAGGAAGAAAGACTTTTTCAGGCCATTTCCAAAATCGAGAAAAGACCTAAGATTGAGGTTCCTACATTTTCAAAAAATCTTAACCCAAAGGAGTTGATCAATTGGATCAATGAGTTAGAAGAATATTTTGAGTATGAAGATATCGAGGATCCTGATTATGAGCTTGATCTACTGAAGAAAATGCAAGGTTTGAAACAAGCAAGAAGATCTATTCAGGAGAATATAGAGGAGTTCTATCAAATCCTCATCAGAATAGGTCATGCGGAAGCTGATAAGAAGAAAGTTGCCCATTACCTTAATGGTTTGAGGCCAAACATTTAGGAGGATTTGAATTTGGTTTGAATGAATAGTATTGAAGAGGCATACCAATTTTCCCTAAAGGTAGAGAAAAAATTGAACAAAAAGTTTGAGAGTAGGAAAAGTGGAAGAGGTTGTGACAGAAGATCTAATGGATGCTCTTATGGAGGCTGAAATGAAGATCAGAAAAAGAAGGACGAGGCTAGTAGTAGTCAAAATCAAAGAGGAAATAATTTCAATCATTTTCATGATTAGAATAATAGAGATCAGAGAGGAAGGGGAAGAGGACAAGGACTAGGAAGAGGAGGCTTCTGTGGAACATGTTTTCACTGTGGAGAAGAAGGTCATAGGGAATTTGAATGCCCTCAATGCCAAGAAAGGACATACATGAGAATTGATGGCTAGGCTAGAGTTGCACATGTGGATGAAGATGTTAAATAATCACATTTTGAATATGCTGAAAGAGGAGAAACACTAATTAATAAAAGAGTCCTACTGAGTAGTGAGAATGAACCTGAGCAAAGGAGCAGCTTGTTTCGCACTAGGTGCAAGTGTGAAGATAAGTATTGCGATGTGATTATCGATAGTGGAAGCACTAACAATTTGGTGTCAGAAGAGATGGTCACAAACTTGAAGCTCAAGAGGTAGAAACACCCACATCCATACCAGATTTCTTAGGTGCAGGATGGCCACAAGGTCATGGTCAATGAATAGTGCCTAGTAAAGTTCAAGATTGGAGGATACCATGATGAGGTACTATGTGATATCATACCTATGGATGCACATCATATGTTGTTGGGTAGGCTGTGGTAGTTTGATAGGCGTGTTATACATGATGATCGTGCGAATATCTATTCTCTAACAAAGGATGGAGTGCGACATAAGATAAATCCATTGAAGGACACATAAGAAAAGGTATGTGGTAATGCAAGAATAAGTTTTGTTGATGGAAGAAAGTTCTTAGAGGGTATGAGGCATGAGCATATGTATTTTGCTTTAATTCCAAAAGATGGTAAAGAGGAGGTAGAAGATGTACCTGTATAAGTTGCAGATCTGTTGAATGAGTTTTAAGATATTGTATCCGATAATGTGCCTGATAGATTACCACCAGTAAGGAAGATCAGTCATTAGATGGATTTGATTCCAGGAGCTAGTTTTCCGAATAAGGTAGCACACAGAATGACACTAGCATAAAGTGAAGAGTTGAACAGACAAGTGCATGAGTTATTGCAGAAGGGGTTGATTCGGGAGAGCCTGAGTCCATGTGCTATACTATTAGTATTAGCACCAAAGAAGAATGGAGAATGGAGAATGGAGAATGTGTACAGATTCTAGGGCTATCAACAAGATCACAATCAAATACCAGTTTCCATTGTTGCAGATGGATGATATTATGGACTACTTGAGTGGAGCTGTGTATTTTTCAAAGATAGATTTAAAGAGTGGATATCATCAAATTCAAATAAGAGAGGGAGATGAATGGAATACTACCTTCAAGACAAAGGAAGGGTTGTATGAGTGGTTAGTCATGTCTTTGGGCTAGCCAATGCACCAAACACTTTCATGCGGCTCATGAATGAGGTTTTGAAAGAATTTCTAGGTAAGTTTGTCATTGTTTATCTAGATGATATTTTGATCTTTAGTAAGACATTGGAGGAGCATATAATGCATATTCGTATGGTGTTTGAGAAGTTGATGGAAGAGAAATTGTTGATTAATTTGAAGAACTACAGTTTTGTGAAGGAGTTAGTGTATCTGGGATTTGTAGTTTCAACAGAAGGTCTAAAAATGGATCCAGAGAAAGTGAAGGCTATCCTTGAATGGCCTACTCCAAGGAGTGTTACTGAGGTAAGATCTTTTCATGGTTTGGCTAGCTTTTACAAAAAAATTATCAGGAGTTTTAGCAGTATTTGTGGACCCTTGACTGAAACCATGAGGGGAGATAGGAAAGAATTTAAGTGGATTACAGGGGCAGATAAGAGTTTCAAACTATTGAAACAAAAAGTTACAAAACAACTTGTTTTAGCACTTCCAAATTTTAATAAGGTTTTTCAAGTAGACTGTAATGCTAGTGGTACTACAATAGGAATTGTTTCAAGCCAAGAAGGTAAACTTGTTTCTTATTTCAGTGAGAAGTTAAATGATACCAAGAGGAAATATTATGTTTATGATAAGGAATTTTATGCTATAGTTCAAGCATTAAAGAAGTGGAGAAACTATCTTCTTCCAAAAGAGTTTGTTTTGTATATTGATCATCATGCTTTGCAATATTTGAATAGTCAAGGAAATTTTAATTAGAGACATTTGAAATGGGTTGATTTTTTGCAGAGTTACACATTTGTTTTGAAACAAAGGAGTGGAAAGTCGATCAGGCTTGCAGATGCGCTTAGCAGAATGCAATGTTTGCTGAAAGAGATGCAAATTGAGGTGGTTGGGTTCAAGGAACTCAAGAGTTTGTATCCAGAGATCTTGATTTTGGTGAAGCTTGGAAAGCTTGTACGGAGCCTATTACTCTAGACAAAAAGAAGTGGTTGGATTTCATCATCCAGGATGGTATGCTAATCATAGGGAGTCAATTGTGCATTCCACGAAGTTCTATGAGGGAAAATCTCATCAAGGAAAAGCATAGTGGAGGATTGACTCGACATTTTGGTCGAGATAAATTCCTTGCTTTGGTTAGTGATAATTATTACTGGCCATAATTGCAGCAAGATGTCAAGAAGTTTGTAAAGAGTTGCAGAGTATGTCAAATGGCAAAAGGAGCAAAATAGAATATAGGGTTGTATCAGTCATTACCTATACCAGAGAAGCCTTGGGAGGATATCAGTATGGACTTTGTTCTTGGTTTACCAAGGACTCAGCGGGGACATGATTCAATTTTTGTGGTGGTTGATAGATTATAAAAGATAACACATTTCATTCCTTGCAAGAAGACTAATGATGCAGTTCATGTGGCAGAATTATTTTTCAAGGAAGTGATAAAACTACATGGTTTTCCAAAGAGCATAGTTTCAGATCAAGACACTAAGTTTGTTGGATATTTCTGGCACACATTATGGAAGAAGTTAAAGACAGATTTGAAGTTCAATTCATCACATCATCTACAGACTGATGGACAGACAGAGGTGGTGAATAGGAGTTTGGAGAATTTGCTGAGATGTTTGGTTGGGGATAAGCCAATAGGATGGGATTTGATTTTACCACAAGAAAAATTTGCATACAATAATTCTATCAATAGGAGCACTGGTGAATCGCCATTACAGATTGTATATAGAAGTAGTCTCATACATGATTCTGAGTTGAGGAAGATAGACAAAGGAGAAATAAGCAGTGCTGAAGCTGAAGATTTTGTAGAACATTTGAAGAACGCCCATGAGGAGGTGAGGAAGTACATTACCAAGATGAATGCACAATATAAGGCCAAGGCAGATGAGAAAAGGAGGCATAAGGAATTTCAGGTTGGGGATGAAGTCATGGTTCATTTGTGAAAGGAGCGATTTCTAGTTGGTATATACACCAAGTTGAAAATAAAGAAGTTTGGGCCATGTAAGATACTGAAGAAGCATGATTCAGGAAATGCCTATGAGGTAGACTTATGATGCAGGATCATCTTGGGTCTTTGAGCAATCTTGCATCAACCAAAAACATTTCCTAATTTTTGTACCTGTTTGTTGTTATTTTCTTTATAATTTTTGTATTTGTTGGTTCCATGGTGTGTGAAGCTTACATTATGTTGAGGACCTATTTGGGAACCTTCTCGTATGAGCACATAAAGTTTGGATGGACTGTTTCAAAGTTACATCTAGTTTCCTTACCGTCGGAACCATGTTTTCCTTTAGTTTTGGTGCTGATTGTTCATAGTGATGATCTTGATCCATAAGGAATCAGCCTTTTCTCTCTTAAGGACTTTTAGAGTACCTAAATTACTATCATTTTCCAAGAGCACAAGCCCTAATTCATTATGAGTAAAAATTTATGCCCATTTTTCTTGGGGACCTATTTTCGGCTAGTTTTTGGGTGAAACGTGTAGTGTTTCTTCTTGCGAGGTTCTGTGTGATCAAATGGGGCCTTGAGCCCTTAAGGGAATGTTCTTGGCTCATGTAAGGACCTAAATCCAAAGGCGCATCAATTTATATTCATTCTAGCATTATTTTTGGTTTAAATCTTCCAGACTGGACCTATATTGTAATTAAATGCCTGACAGGCTGACTTGTGGCTTAGCTGGCTATATAAGGAGTCTAGATTGATGTAGTAGGGCATCAAGAGGTAATTAGGAGGTAGATCTAGAGATAATTATCAAGATACATCATTGGAGACAAAGATAGGATTCAAGCTGTAATTCTGATTTCATAATTCTCATTGTATAAGGCCGAAACCCAGAAGGCCTCACAACCGGGCATGTTGAAAGAAATAATATAAATTATCTATTGTTGATGCCAGTTGATTGTCTCATATCCATTGTGATTTCATTTCTTTCATGTGATATTCATATTGCTTCCGTTGTGTAACTCAAAGCAGGGCTTGTTGTGGATTCATGTGGACTCAATTCTGCTTGATTCTACTTGTATCTACCCTGCCCCTGCATCAAGTGGTATCAGAGCGAGTTTTTTTCTTGTGGATTGGATCATGGAGAACCTTATTGGATTATTTGTAGGGTGGCAGATCTAAGATCTAACCTATAACTTGTAGAAGGTTACGATCTTGCTGGAACCTAATTGTCAAGATGGTTCGTGGTAGAGGAAATGATAATGCTATCATGGATATGTTGAGGTAGATTGCAACTAGGCTTGAAGCTATAGAGACAACCCAAAGAAGAGGAGCACATCTTGAAGATGTTAGTGATGAAGAAGAAGAAGCAACACCTAATGCTGAACCTGAAGTTGAACAAGATGAGGAAAGACTTTTGAGAGTTTTGTCTAAGGCTAACTCCAGACCTGCGGTTGAAGTTGCTTGCTATGATGGTGTTGGTACTCTGAAAAATCTAGATAAGTTTTGAGCCCATAATCAAGGTATTCTCCTAAGGCAAGGTTCAGTGCTTCAAAGACCATTGTGAAAAGACATGAGTTCAAGTGCATGTAGAAATAGGCCTGATGAATTTCATGAGATACAGCTTGGGGAACGGGTTCAACACCTTTCATTTGACATATGCAGTGGGTTCCAGCTCCTAAATGAAGAATCTGAAATGTTTAGGGAGTAGTCATTTTGAGGTGCTCACTTAAATCTGCATTTTTTGCGTAAGTGTCAAATCACTGTAACAGACCCTGTTTGCATTTGAATCTCTTGTGTCCTGATAGGTTTCATGGCCCCCCACTTTGAGAATGTTTAAAATGTATATCATAGAGCTTATGTTCCAAGGCTCAAGCCTTTTCAAGTCTGTTTGATAAGTTTTTGGATCCCTCGAAGTTGGCTTTCCAGATTTGTCCTATTTCTCTAATCTGCCTGGTTTTCTGAGTGGCCCTGTTTGATTGGTTATAACTTTTGACCCTGTGACCCAATTGACAAAATTCATTTTTCCCTATATTCTAGTGGTCAAATACTTCTTGTGTTTCAATTTTTAGGCCATGACAAATCTGTTTGCGTAGCTTGCCAATCTGATTCTGTTTGCAGTTTCTAACATTTTAATGAAGGTCAGTTGCACAGTTTAGTTGGAGGCCTTGTTCAAATGAGTGCATTAAGTGCCTTGAGATTGATCAAGATGTGTCAGTTGTTGCATCTTGTTGTAGGCATAAGAAAGAAGTACCACACCAATTTTCAGCCTCCCATGTGCCCGTTTGACATGTTTGCCAGGGCCATTCAGTTTGCAGATTACTGGGTTTTTTCAGCAATGCACACTTCAGTTTCCTGAGTAGCTCACTTTGGGATCTTTCCATTCGCGCCCGGATGGAGGTCAAGCATAATTGAGGGTTTTTCTATAATGTAGACATGAAAGTGATTCTCCATGACAAGTTTCAAACTATGACAAATCCGATTGATGACTTTTCTCGATCGATTCCAAACCCAATTTCTATGAATTTGATTGTTTTCAGTTCAGGATGTTCCAAGTAGCCGTTTTAAGGGATTAATAATTGATAATCGGTTGATTATTCTGAGAATCTGATCATAGACTTATTTTCTATGTGTGAGAGAGAATCTTCGTCCAGGGTTTCAGACCATAAGATCTCCATTTGATCTAATTTTAAGGCCAGTAAAAGATGTTCAAATAATGATAAAAAGTGCGGATTGAATAATTATGTAAAGTAGTTGCTTTCAGAACTTCACAGCTTTTGAATGGATGATCATCTCCGGTTGAGGATTATTTTGTTGCAATCTTTGCATATGGGTTCTTTTCCAGACTCAGTGGTTCGCCCTTAGATCGTCGTTTGATATTTTTCATCAATCTCTTTCTGAGGTAGTCGGCAGTGTTTTCAGTTTGCGATTTGCCGGCAGTTCTGAACAAGCATTTTCAAGTTTTAAAATCTCTCAACTCGTTCATTTCTAGGTGAAGCCATCTGATAGGGTTGTTTGTATCACAAGGTTTGTGTCCGCCCAGTTTCAGCGTCCGACAACAAGTTTTCGCCAATGTTTTAATGGTGCGACTGGAGGTGTTTTATTTAGATTTTGGTGACTAGCAAAGTAATGAAAGTTGAAGTTTTTTAATGTTTCCGGTTGTCTGGGTTGGATCCGTTCGTAGATTCCAGTCGTTCTAGATCCTTTTCGGGGTTGGTTGTTTGAAATTGGCTAGACCCACTTGGGGTCCAGCCTGCCTCATTTATAAGGATAACTTTGTTGATTGCGCCAGGCTGGGCATCTATTTTCTACACTGCTGGTTGCTTTGAGGATGAATATGTTGGTAAGACTTTGGCACCCTTTCTTCAAATAAAATTGAGCGGTGTTGAACTTGTTTCAATCACAATGGTGGGTTTGTTTTTGGCGTATGACCATTTAAAAGAATCCATAGCGAGGAAAGTGTGTGCACATTTATATTGTTATGAATGGTCGGTAGGGCTGCTGGAGCTGCTAATGGTGCCCTGTCAAATTTGTGTGCTTCACAAAAGGAGGGGAGAACATCATTTTTCATACCATCTGTTGGCGCGAGCTCTCTTAGTTATGGAGCCTTTTTTTTGGATTATCTAGGAATTTGAAATACCAATTACCAAATGGGATCGAGCGAGTGATTCAGGACCGATTTGATGTTGTTGGAACAGTAATGTGTTCTAGCACTGCTTTGAGGATGCTTAATATACAACTTGGAGATGATACTTGCATTTCTTGGTTAGGTCTTGATGTAGATACTTTGTTTTAGGCGAGATACACATCAAAAGACAGCAAGAGACCAACTCAGAAGGTTTCATCAAATTGGTTTGTTGCACAAAAAGATATAGTCTCTAGCCTTTTTAAGGGAAAACAAGAGTATAAGGAAAATGTTCAAGATACAAACACACTTTCTAGTGTACCTAGGAGAAGAATTGTAAAAGGGAAAGTCACAGCCAGACCCTGAGATGATTTTAGAGAATTCTTTGTGATGGTACTACTCACCAAATCAAAGCAAGGGGGCTATGCACATATGAATTGTCTATTACCATGCTGTGCATACTCTTTAGTGTCTACACACTCCACTTTGTAAGCTGCATGTGTGCATTGACTGGGGCAAGGCCTGTGGTATCCGGTAGAGTGGGTATTGTGGTGTCTGTGGTTGATGCAAGCCACCAAGTTAAGAGTGTTACACATCGAGCCCAACCCCTTTTTGTTTTGTTGAGAAACTGCAAACTTGTTTGGTTGCTTTACTTTCAAGGTGGTTCACCCGTGTTGGAAAGCTATATATATGCATCCCCTTTTTTGGAGCAATATCGGCCCTTACTTTCACTGTGCTGCCATTTTGCATAACATTTATTGTTGTTTGGGCTGTTTATTGCCGCATCTCATTTTCTTGGATTGGTCAAGATATACTGGGCATCATTTTCATGATAACTGTTCTCCAAATAGTGTGACTTCCAAATATTAGGAACTTTATAAGATGATGTGTGCATCTAATGAAACCACATTGGACATAAGAGTTCCCACTATTACGCTGCCAAAGATTGCAGGTGCAAGCTTGGAGTAGAATCTGTTGAGAGGTGCAGCACTTGGAGTAGTGATTTATTCACCTGAGTGCCCCTTGGTAGATATAGCAGAAGTTTTCCTGTGGTTTATGGCTGTCAGCACTATTTTGTGTGCATCCTTCTGGTTAGCATGGAGTGCTCAAGAGGTGACTAATGAACACTACAAGTCATTGAAGGATGATCCAGATGCTTTTGTTGTGGAGGAAAGTAGTGGGGATAAGGGCGTGGTTGATATCAACACAACCTCTGTAATACTTTTTGTTGGATAGCATCATGCTTTCTTGTTCTCATCTACAAATGCATGTCAGAATGGTTTCTGGAACTTTTGGCGGTTATGTTTTGTAGTAGGGGCAGCATGGACATTTTGTGGTGTTGTGTATGCACCAGCAAGGAAGACTTCTAGGCACGTGCTTTGTAGCGCAATATGCTTGGCATCCCTATAAGAGAAGGAGTTGGTGCGCGCGAGCAAAGGGGAGGAGTTTTTTTTTATGGTTTTAGCTTTGAGAGCTTTATCCCACATTCGCCCAGCTCCTACTAAATGATGTATTCAAAAGCAAATGCACTCATACCATTAGTAAAGAGAAGAGAAAGGAGGGCTATGAGTGGGCCTTCCAAATTTGGTGGGGCCAACGTATGCATGCCAGCTGGGCGCCTAGTACAAACATATTTTGGTACATAAATATTATATTCAATGAGAGCTTTATCCCACATTGATGCCGCCGAAGAAGAATGAAGGGTTTATAATAAATGACACACAATAGCATAGTGTCTTAAGTGGACGCAAGATTGGAGACCCTTCTCATACGCACGTGGACTGAGGTGATTGTTGGATGTTGACTTGGCGAGGTGGGCCCTACGCGTGAAGGTAAGAAAATTTTGATGAGGTTTGTAGGTGCTTGTTACATGCCTTGGGATGCATGCCCAGCATCTGACGGACGTCGCAATAGCGCTAAGATGGAGTTGAGAGGAAGATAACATAGCGGTATAGCGACAGGGTGACAAGTGTCACCTGATGATGTGGCCCAGGAGATACAAATTGGCACCAAGTGGATCCGTGAGAAAATAGGAAGGTGACATGTGACACCAGGCAGAGGATGAACAGTTGGTCAGCTACCTTGGGATGCGTGCTAATATGATGATCATCATTATTCCAGAGAGATGAAGAAGCTTGCTGGTTAACTTGGCGCTTTAGCGACATGCCGACACCTATCATCCGATGACATCAACACCCGGTTGATGACAAACCAGTAAGTTGTGACATGCGGCATGTGGGCCCATTTCAAAATTCAAAAGTCTGCACAAATATTTAAATTCGAAATTGTAGAGTTTGAGTATATTAGAAACTCAAAAATTAATTAATACAGGTTGCTCACGAAAAATGATGTCCAAGGTTTATCAGAATATACAAGTATAATATGTTTTTGGAAATGCCAGAAGATGAGGAACGTAATGGTGGCATTTATTTTCAGTTTTGACAAAGTTGGTGAGAGCAATAATGGACTGTGTTTTCTAGGTTCAGATTTGGATAAGAAATGTAGTTATTTTGTAAAAGATGTTTCTGGAATTTGTTTGAAATCATATTTGTCTAGGATATTTTTGAGAGTCTTAGGGTTGACTGTGTTGCCCTAAAAATGCCCTAAATGATATTTTCCTATTGCATCCTTGTTCTTATAAAAGGACTTTTGTAATCATTTTAGAAGGGCTGGCTGGAAATTCTTGACACATGAAGCTGAAAAGCTTAGTGTGTATCCTCACTCTAGATTGTAACATTTCTTGCTAGTTGTATCAATACTAGGGAGAAACCTTCTGTATCTTTTTCATATTGTCTATGATATTACTGAATCAGTTTGTAATACAAGGATTTGAGTCCACATACTTGATATAGTTTCTCATTCTTGGATCTCTCCTTTAGTTGTTCTTGATGAATTACGAGTTTTCCAACTCATTGCATTAGGTTACTGGTGTATATGTTTTATCTCTCAACCTTGATCTAGGATCAAGTTAAAAATCTTTGAGTGAAGCATAGATTCATTTGGTTCAATCATGAAGGATATTTGTAAGTAGTGTAAGAGATGTTTAACTATGTTTATGGCTTGGATTCTCAAATGAATTTAGTAGTTGTTCTTGTATTTCATGTATGCTTTAGGTGTGATGCCCAATGGATAAGACACTGATCATAAGCTAGTATCCCCTGTACTAGTACATGTGTTGCATGGTTGTTTACATTCTGCAAGAAGTCATAAATCATTACCAGTCTTTTAAAATTTTATTTACATTTATAAGTTGTTTTACCCAGTGATGGAGAGTCAATGAATAATAGGTTGTTATTTAGTACTTTCTCACTGTTATCTGTTGTAAGATCTAGTATTAGGTAAAGAACAGAGTTATATCTATTGGATCAGGTGTACCCGCCTTGGTTTTGCAAAGCCAGAAGTGAAGAGGGCAGTCTTGTCCCTATAGTTGGTCCAGTTGCTTATAGATTTCCCACATTTGGAATTAACCCCTCCTTAACATTAGTCATAAGCATACTGGTGTCTCATGGAGTGTAAAATCCTATCCAGGAACCAGTAGATGGAAGACTTGACACCGATACACTTTTGGATTGGATCTCTGAGATGGATTAATACTTTGAGTATGAAGGTACTCCTGATAATAAGAAGGTTAAGTTAGTAGTCACAAAGTTGAAAGGTCATGCATCTCTTTGGTTGGATCATTTGCAAACTGAGAGACAGAAGAGAGGAAAAGAAAAGATCAAGACATGGATGAAGATGCTTGGAAAGATGAAGAGGAAGTTTCTTCCAGCTAACTACCAAGTTAGTCTGATGAGAAAATTGCAAAATCTGAGACAAAAGGACATGAGTGTGAAAGAATATACTGAGGAATTTTACAAATTGGATATCAGATCTAGACATGTGGATGATGAAGTTGAGAAAGTAGCTAGATATATGAATGGCCTGAGGACATCTATTCAAGATGAGATCAATTATGTGAAGATTGATAGTGTGGAAGAAGCATACCTATTTGCTTTGAAGGCTAAAGAAAGATTGACAAAGAGACATGAACAAAGACAAAGAGGAAGAGGTGGCAGATTTTAGAGAAGTAGAGGAAGATCTTATGGAGAAAGTAGCAGATTTGACAATGCAGCACAAGATAAAGGATGGAAAGATGACCCTGCTGCTAAAAGAGGTAACTACTCTAGAGGTAGCTATACTGGTTACTGTAGGAATAACAATAATGGGAAAACAGAAGAGGAATCTTGGTTTAAAGGTAGTTGTTACAAATGTGATGAAGAAGGACATAGAGCTTTTGAATGTATTAACTCTAGAAAGAAGACTGGAGGTAATGGTAGAAATAATTTGACTTGTGAAGAAGTTGAGGAAATGTCTAATGAACCTAAACATTGTGAGAACCTGATGCTAAGAAGGATCTTGTTGAATGAAGAAGCTGATGAGGAACCTATTTTGAGAAAAAGTTTGTTCAGAACCAAATGTAAGATCGCTGATAAATGTTGCAAGGTAATCATTGATAGTGGAAGTTCTAATAATTTGGCATCCGAAGAGCTGGTTAACAAGTTGCAGTTGTAGAGATTGAAACATCCTAAGCCTTATCATATTGCTTGGATCTAGAAGGAGCATAAACTTCTTGAAAGTGAACAATGCCTTGTTAAATTCAAAATTTGGAATTATCATGATGAAGTCTTGTGTGATATTATGCTTATGGATTGTTGTCATATTCTTTTGGGTAGACCTTGGCAGTATGATAGGAAAGCTTTGCATGATGGTAGATTGAATCAATATACTATTTGGATGGATGGAAAGAAACAAGTATTGTTTCCTTTGATAGAAAAGTTTGATGAAAGTCACTGTACTATAGTCAGAATATGCTTGGTTGATGGTAAAAAGTTTGCAAGAGAAATGAAAGAACATAATGTTTGCTTTGCTTTAATTCCAAGAAAGACTGAGAAACAAGATGAGTTAGAACATGCACCTGAGGTTAAGCCTTTGTTGAATTAATTTCATGACATCATTTCTGATAATGTACCTGATGGTTTACCACCTATGAGAAATATAAGTCACTGTATGGATTTGATACCTAGAGCTAGTTTGCCTAACAAAGCACCACATAGGTTGACGTACACCTGATGAAAAGACTGAATTGAATAGACAAGTGCAAGAATTTCTTGAAAGAGGTTTGATTAGGGAAAGTTTGAGTCCTTGTGTAGTACCTACTATATTAGCACCTAAAAAGAATAGAGAATGGAGAATGTGCACTGATTTTAGAGCTATAAACAAGATAATAGTAAAGTACAAATTTCCTTTGCCTAGGATGGATGACATAATGGACAGTTTGAGTGGAGCAAAGTATTTCACAAAGATTGATTTGAAAAGTGGATATCATCAGATTAGGATCAGAGAAGGGGATGAATGGAAAACTGCTTTTAAGAGTAATGAAGGTTTGTATGAATGGTGGGTTATGCCTTTTGGTTTGACTAATGCACCTAGTACTTTCATGAGGCTGATGAATGAAGTTCTGAAAAGATTCTTGGGTAAGTTTGTGATTGTATATCTTGATGACATTTTGATATTTAGTAAGAGTAAGGAAGAACATCTTTAACATATCAAAAAAGTATTGCAGATATTGAAGGAAGAAAAGTTGCTGATTAATTTGAAGAAATGTTCATTTATGAAAGAGGAGATTGCATATCTTGGTTTTGTAATTTCAGCTGATGGATTGAAGATGGATCTTGATAAAGTGAGAGCTATAGTTGATTGATCTACACTAGAGAATGTCGGAGAGGTAAGATCATTTCATGGATTGGCAAGTTTTTATAGAAAGTTCATCAGAAATTTCAGTTCTATGTAATGAACCCTTTTTACCCCTAGACCAAAATTCCATCAGTTAGGCATAAATTAGGGAATCATCGAATAATTAACAACATATAACCATCACTATCATTAAAGTTGGAGGAAACTATTGAGTGATAAGCTAATGAACGTAGTCATATAGAAGATCTCTTCATATAGGGCACATGAATCTTTCTCCTTCCCTTACTATGATCATCATAAGATGGAAGACTTACAATGCCAAAGGGCGCGTGAAACAGACTACAAGCGGCTCCTTTTAGGATATCTGTCATGTGCCCGAAATTACTCCGCCTCTCCCTCCACAAACTCCCTATCCTAAGATATCGTAGTATGAGATGAGATATATCCCTATGTACTATAATTAGAGTAATCTAGATCATATTCCTAAATCATTATTATTTCCATATATATATAAGATTCATATATCAGTATATATCATTTAAGATTCATATATCTATCTATATATAAATATATATATTTCAAATATACATTTGATATCCATATAATTCCCATGTAACTCAAATATTATCTTATATATTCTACATATTCTATTATCTAGATAGTTCATAAATATGTGATTCAATATTATTAATATATATATAATAATCTATATATATATATATATATATGATAACTGATATATATATAATCCCATTTCATCTTAATGTTAATATATAGATATATACACACGTTGATTTCTATATTGTAATGTTACTCTATAAACTACTTGTTATAAATATGTGAGACCTCTAGTGGTATGTGTTTCGCAATAGCTTTCATATATAAGATTGTCAAATAATATTGATTCATTGATACGTAATAACACACTCTAACTGTCACAATGTGTTTGTCATTAGACTGATATAGACATATTGTTTCTGATATCTTCTTTTAGTTGCATGCTAGATATAATCCATTAAACTCCCCCATTATATCCTTAATCGAATAGAATCAATAAATTAACAAATGCTGGCCTGATTCCATTGTATATTGATATATTATAGAACAAACAAATATTTATATTTCAAATAGATAGTTCACCTTCATATTATTCTCATAATATATGTATGTATATATATAATTAATAGATACATTCATTATAATTATATGAATCATGATTTCACTATTCATGAGAAATTACAACTGCATACATATATGATCCTTTTAAAATAAGAAAGTATTATATTTTTCACTTATATTATATTAACATAGTATAAGTTATAAGTTCACTTAATTCATAGCACATATCATATTGGTTTCTTAACATAGAAAGTAAGGCAAATAAATGCTAGGAATGTACCTTATGTGTTTGGGTGGTACTGGTACCTAATGTAAATCGATATATATATTTATGTGACCTATATATAAGTTTCTCTCTATTTTATCTTTCATTCCATGACTATTCATTTTTTTTCTTGGAATATATTTATTTATTTTCTTCTCTTGAGTTCCTCCTACATTTCCTCCTTATTTTTCTCCTTTATTTTCTCCTTCATTTTCTCCTATATTTTCTTCTATATTTTCTCCTATATTTTCTCCTTCAATTTCTCCTCTATTATTTTCTCCCAAGTTTTCCAAATTCCTTCTTAATATTTCTTCTTTTTTCCCTCCGTGATATAATGTCTTTTCCCACTCAATATATATATATAAATATGAATAGTCACATCTTTTGAAATATAGTATTACTATTAATAATTTACATTTGATTATTATAAAACTCTTTACGAGTGGTATTATTATTAATAGGCTTCTTTAATACTATTCATAGATTAATATTATATTAGATTAGTATTATTAACTATTATATTGATTAAATTAATAGTTGATTATTAATTGATTAATATAATAATATTATTACTTAGATATTATCAATAAGGAAAATTAATATTATCTGAGTAATATTACTATATTCACAATATTTAACAATATCAATATCATTATCTCAATAATATATTATTATATATTATATTAATATTTTAATAATATATTATTAATAGTATATTTACTATTATTACTTTATTAACATTTGAGTTATGATTATTTTCTTCAACTTATTATTTTATATTATAATATTTTACTTCTATGATCGTTATTTATTATTACTAGGTTCTATCAATAAGGGGTCATGACATTCTATTTGTAATGCTATGACTGAAACTATGAGAGGAGATAAAAATGATTTCAAATGGACACATGGAGCACAAAAGAGTTTTGAAACATTGAAACAAAGAATTGCAGAATTACCTACACTTTCTTTGCCTGATTTTAGTAAAGTTTTTCAAGTTGAATGTGATGCTAGTGGAAGTGCAATTGGATCTGTTTTGAGTCAAGAAGGAAAACCTATAGCCTTCTTTAGTGAAAAGTTGAATGATGCTAAGAGAAAATATTCAATTTATGACCAGGAATTCTATGCTATTGTTCAAGCTTTGAAGAAGTGGAGACATTATTTGATGCCTAAAGATTTTGTGTTGTATACTGACGATAAAGCTTTGCAGTATTTGGAAAGTCAAAATAAGTTGAATTAGAGACATATGAAGTGGGTTGAGTTCTTGCATAATTTTTCCTTTTCATTGAAGCATAAAAGTGGATAGTCAAATAAGGTTGCTAATGCCTTGAGCTGAAGAAGAAATTTGCTAACAGAGATGAGAGTTGAGATACTTGGTTTTGATGATTTGAAACATTTGTATGAGACTGACATTGATTTTGCAAAACCTTGGAAAGCTTGTAAGGAACACACAGTGAGTGATAAGTGGACTGATTATTTTATTCAAGAAGACATGTTGTTAAAAGGAGTTCAGTTATGCATACCTAGAGGATCTATGAGAGAGAACATAATGAATGAGAAACATAGTGGTGGACTTGCTAGACATTTTGGGATTGATAAGACTGTGAATTTGATTTCAGAAAGATACTTTTGGCCACAGATTTACAGAGATGTATAGAGAATGGTTAAAGGTTGCAGAATTTGTCGAGTAGAAAAAGGAACTAGTCAGAATGTTAGATTGTATACACCTTTTCCTATACATAATAGACCTTGGGAAGATGTGAGTATGGACTCTGTTCTTGGATTTCCTAGAACTCAGAGAGGTAATGATTCTATTTTGGTAGTGGTTGATAGATTTTCAAAGATGACTCATTTCATACCTTGTAAGAAGACATCTGATGCATTACATGTAGCTGAATTATTCTTCAAGGAAGTTGTAAGATTGCATGGTTTGCCTAAATCTATTGTTTCAGATAGAGATACTTAGTTTAGTGGTTATTTTTGGAGAACACTTTGGAAGATGATGAATACAGAATTGAAGTTTAGTTCTACATTTCATCCCCAGACAGATGGACAGACTGAAGTTGTGAACATAAGTTTGAGAAACTTGTTGAGATGTTTAGTTGAAGATAAGCCTGCTAATTGGGATTTAATTTTGGCACAAGCAGAGTTTGCATATAATAATTCGGTGAATAGAAGCACTAAGAGGACACCATTTGAGATTTTTACTGGATTTCATCCTAAGGGAACCAAAAAGCTAAGAGATTTACCTACTGAGACAAGAAGTGCTAAAGCTGAGGATTTTACAAAATACATAAGAACTTTACATGATGAAGTTAAAAAGAATTTGGAGGATAGTAATATGAAATATAAACAGAGAGAAGACAAGAGAAGGAGACATAAATCTTTTGAAGCTGGAGATGAGGTTATGATTCATTTGAAGAAGAATAGATTTCTAGTTGGTACTTACAATAAGCTAAAAATGAAGAAGTTTGGACTTTGTAAGATTCTGAATAAGTTTGACAATGGAAATGCTTATGAAGTGAAATTACCAGAGGACATGGATATATCACCTATATTCAACATTGTTGATATATTTGAGTACTTTGAATCAAATGATGAGATAGAAGATGATCCAGATTATCCTAAGAAGAATAGAGACAACATTGAGAAGATCTTGAATAAAAGAGTGAGCAAAAGTACAAGAGGAAAAGACTACATGGAATATCTAGTTCAGTGGAAAGACAAGCCAGTTGAAGATAGTTAATGGATTACACAAGCTGAGTTGGATCTTTATGATTCAAGTTAGAATATGAGCAGTGCTTGATGTGGACATCAGTTCTTTATTTACCCTAGGTGTCTGATGCAGGAGCATCTTGGGTCTTTGAGCAATCTTGCATCAACTAAAAATATTTCCTGATTTTTGTACCTGTTTGTTGTTGTTTTCTTTATAATTGTTGTATTTTTTAGTTTCATAGTGTGTGAAGCTTACATTATGCTAAGGACCTATTTGGGAACCTTCTCCTATGAGCACATAAAGTTTGGATGGATTGTTTCAAAGTTACAACTATTTTCCTTACCGTCGGAACTGCATTTTCCTGCAATTTTGGTGTTGATTGTTCATAGTGGTGATCTTGATCCATAAAAAATAAGCCTTTTCTCTCTTAAGGAATTTTATAGGACCCAAATTAATATCATTTCCCAAGAGCGCAAGCTATAATTCATTATGAGTAAAAAGTTATGCCCATTTTTCTTGGGGACCTATTTTCTGCCAGTTTTCGGGTGAAACATGTAGTGTTTCTTCTTGCAATGTTCCGTGTGATCAAATGGGGCCTTGCACCCTTAAAGGAATGTTCTTGGCTCATGTAAGGACCTAAATCCAAAGGTGCATCATTTATATTCATTCTAGCATTAGTTTTAGTTTAAATCTTCCAGACTGGACCTATATTGTAATTAAATGCTTGACTGGCCGACTTGTGGTTTAGCTGGCTATATAAGGAGTCTAGATTGATGTAGTAGGGCATCAAGAGGAAATTATGAGGTAAATATAGAGATAATTATCAAGATACATCATTGGAGACAAAGATAGGATGCAAGCTGTAATTTTGATTTCATAATTCTCATTGTATAAGGATGAAACCCGGAAGGCCTCACAACTGGGCATGTTGTAAGAAATAATATAAATTCTATGTTGTTGCTGCCAGTTGATTGTCTCATATCCATTTTAATTTCATTGCTTTCATGTGATATTCATATTCCTTCTGTTGTGTAACTCAAAGAAGGGCTTGTTGTGGATTCAAGTGGACTCAATTTTTCTTGATTATGCTTGTATCTACCCTGCCCTTGCGTCAATTTACCCACTGAGCTGAATATTTCACCAGTATTTAACAATTTAGATCTGACAGAGTATCATGAAGGTGGTGTTGAAGATGAGATCACAGAAGCACAATGGAGTATTCCAGCAACTACTTCAGCTACTAAGGAGATTGAGGATATATTGGATAGTCATGTTAGCAGAAGCACAAGCAACAAGGCATATGAAGAATATCTGGTCAAATGGAAGGGATGACCTATTGAAGATTCATCATGCCTAACAAGGGAGGAGGTTAACCATCTTGGTTTTCCTCTTCACACTTGAGACATGACAGGGTCACTTCTCAAATTACCCCACGTGTCTGATGCAAGAGCATCCTAGGTGTAAGAGAAATCTTGCATCACCCAAATATATTTTTGATTTCTTTTCAAATAAGGGTTATCTTGTGCAGAGCTTCTATTTATGGAAATTTACTATTTTTAGTAAGTTGGTCATACAAGCTCGGAATGTTTTAATTTCACAAGTGGAGGTTCATCTTAGCCATATCAGCTTACCAGTTGAGTTTCATTGCCATATAATCTGTATTAGTGAAGTTATTGATGTTTTTGGGTATGAAATATTTGAGCTCAATTTTGAAGGCCTTAGAGGCTCCAAATCACGATTGGCCCCTGGCTGACTGGAGCTTGCGTGAGTCAGGCACTGTAAATTAGATCCTCCCATTTCTGAAAAGTTTTTATAATATAAAAATGGAGCTACGGTTAAAAAGTTATGGCCTTCGGAAGTTGGGCTACTTAAAAACATATTTTGTAATTATTTTGAGCTGACCTTAATGTAATAATTGTGAAAAATAAAATAATTCTATGGATAGTCGACCTTAATGGCTAAAATTTTGGAACCTTCTCAGGCGGTGGAAAATTACCTATATAAGGAAGACTCGTAGTGTTGTCTAGGAAAGTTCAGAGTAGTTTTGGGTAATGATTCGAGGCTTTGTCCTACAAAATATTGTAAGGAAAATGCCCATGTGTCTTTACATATTGTAATTCTAAAATTTCTAATTCTACACTTGTGGAGATAATAAGAAGCCCATTTTGTGTTCTTGCAAATTGTTGTTGTTTCTCTCTTTTTGTTATGTGTTTTTGGTATTAAGGGGAGCACCCTTCATCAAAAGGGGTTCAAGTTCTTGCATATGTAATTTATTTATCTTATGTTAGCTAAAAATTACATGATACACATGCTAAAAATTACATAATAGACAACATGAACAATATGCAGTCATCATAATCATTGTATATTTTTTTATTCCTTACCTTTCCTTTATCTAGACTATGTAGGATCATCAACAAAAGGTTTGACGATGACTGTACTCAATTACCTATTTCCACCAAAGGTGACAGAATCACACAAAATATATACATGTAATAAGCACCAACAATTGAGCATCATAAGCATTACATTTGTAATTTGATAAATAATAAATACATTAGATATGTGAGTAATAATAGAAACATATGTATCTTCATAAACATGTTATAATCCATGACATGTGTTGTAATTCATGACATATGTTGTAATCCATCACATATGTATCATAAATCACCATCCATCACATAGCTAATAAACAATCAACATTCCATAAATAAACACAAAGTTTAAAAAATGTCACACAAAATGAGGGCTAGCCAACACTCTATCTATCTCCATCTCCTAGCGGTGGTATGGTTATACTATTAGGACCTACTAGAGGTGAAACATGAATTGAAAATATTAAAAGGTACATCATGAATTAATTATGTAATGGCATTAGAATTCAAAATATAATGAATTAATTATGTAACCATACAAGTCAAATAAATTTCTATCAAGAAATCAATATCAAATAGATAATATACTAATCACATATCTCATACATTTCATTCATGTCATTGATCTTCTTCTTCATCCAACTCATCATCATCATCATCATCATTGTCGTCGTTGTCGTCATCATCGCCATTGTCATTGTCATCATCACCATCACTGTCATCACTTTCATCATCATCATCATCATCATCTTCTTCTTCTTCTTCTTCAACATTTTCTTCATGAACATCATCAACTAACTATCGATCTACATTATCTTCTACTTCTTCGGTATCTTCTTCCTCCATCACATTATATTTTACTAGTTTTCCTCTTAGATCATGTCTAACAACAAATGACCAACCCGATTTATGTGGAACCTCTGAGTAAAATATGTACTCACATTGACTTGGAAGAAGATAAGACTCATCTCCAACTGGCTCAAGCGACCTTGTATTGACCATTGTAAATCTATTATCATGTTCAATAATAGTTCTATCACTATTATTTTGATTTAATCGTAGCATGTACCATTGGATGAAAAATAAAACTAATTTGAAAGAGTTAAAGTCACACTAAAGTATATCATCCAAAATGTCATAGTATCGATTTTGAGTCTTGAGGATGTATGTCTTTTCTAGATAAAATATTAGTCACCTCAAAGACTACAGTTATCCCAGAATCACAAGTTTTCTTTTCGTGTCATCCAACTTTTTGATGCAAAATTTACGACCATTGCACCACATAGCATTGTGGTGTTTGACTTGCAATATGTCAAACATGTGAAAATTATTGCACCGTGAGTTGATAAACATATAATTTATTCTTGATGATTAATAAATTTATATGTACCTGTTTACCTCTTAAACTATACACTCAATCAATTTCCGTTGGCGCAACATTGGAATCTCCATTACAATGAGCTTCTTTAACCAATGAAGCCACACCTTCCCATGTTAATGCGCGACCATAATATTTATATTGTTTAATCCATACCATCATCTAATCAAGATTTTTAACAATATACAAATGTAGTGCATCCCACTCTCGACCAACTATACAAAAAATAAATAGACAACTTACAACTGATGTATATTGAAGATTAAGAATTGATTAACTGTAATATATATATATATATATATATATATATATATATATATATATATATATATATATATATATATATATATATATATATATATATATATATATATATATATATATATATATATATATATATATATATATATATATATATATATATATATACACCAAATGTAAAATGTATTCAAATTAATGTCCATGAATATCTTATAATTACCTCTCACTTTCCTCAGTCTACCTTTCCTCATCAAGTACTATCCTTCGAATTTGTTAATGGAGTTGGGATCCCAAATGCAATCTACATGGATCTTTGTTACAAACCTAGGAAGATATTCAATAATATACACTATAGTTTGGTATACCATATATCCCTCCACCATAGAACCCTTGGGATGTGCTCTTTGTCGAACCAAAATTTCATCCACATTGACCTTGTGTGTATATGTCCACACAATTCAATCTCCTCAACTTGGTGTAAGAGGTAGTGTTCTTGTGCATTGAAAAAAATTGAAGGTAGACACTTTTGTATTTCACACATTAGATGATTTTTTCTCTTTCAATATTTTATATCTTCTTTATAGATTTCTTTAGATGACAACCACCTACAAGAGATTCAAGACGCAAATATATTAATGAGGCTTTACAAAATAATATACAATATATAATATAATATCTATACCACAAATTGAACAAATATCACTACTTACCTCATGTATTTTTCAAGATCATATATAAATTGCTTGACATTATTATCAAATTGGTCTGGGAGAGATAGAGGTAGAACGTATTGCAACAATTATAAAATAATTTTTTTATTATTTTCTAACATAATAAATTAAAAAGAACACGCAGTATATAAATATATAGTAAATACACAAGAACATGAATAACCTTAATGAAGGTATGTCAATCATGTGTTTTCATCCCTGGCCTAAATTCACTTGTCTTTGATATGAGATTGTTTATGTTCGCAACAAATCTTGTGAGAAATTAAATTTTGTGTATGACTTCTTTTATAGTATTGCTTTGTTGCTCCGTTAATAACCAATGAATAACACTTATATTAATCCAGTCTCCATTGCTATTTGATTGAATGATATTTTTCATTGCATAATTAGATTCCTAAATGTCACTACAAATTTTGACAAATTTTTCTTTGTTATGTCTTCCATCCAATATTTTTCATAATGTCTTTGTTATATTTTTTCCAATATGCATAGTATCAAACAAATGTACAATTTGTAGCTTCTTGTAGTAGGGCAACCTACTAAATTGTTTGGGATAACATTTTAGTCCTTTTAGAAGGTGGTCATTAATGCCTTAATGACTTTCATGATCATCAATTACATCTGTTAGAATAATTGAGAGGGGGGTGAATCAGTTATCCTGTGTCCCAAAACAAAATGTATAATCCAAAACAAATTCTTCAACTTCTGCTACTCGATAAACATAAAATACTTTCACTGTCTGTGATTTTATCGATTATCAATCTAAAACTTATAGTAGTTACCAATCAAATATAACATGTAATATGAAAAGTATGATAACAAACAAATATCACAATCAACACATAACATAAGAGATTTAACGTGGAAACCTTGTGAAGGGAAAAACCACCTCGGACCGGCAACCCAAAAATGTTCACTCTTCTAAAGTGAGGTTGGTGAAGACCCAACTCTGTTAAAGGTTACAAACACACTATTAGGTGTGACCTTGTTAGAGGATTTTAGACCAGAAGTTATCGTCCAATCATCAGTCACTCTAGGGTTGATAGGATAACAATGTTCACTCTATGAATGAAACATAAAAAGACTTTCTTAGTCCACTCAGTTAAGAGATTTGATTGTGTACAATGGTTAAATATGTAATAGTAGATGATCTACCTTGATACAACTTCAATTGTAGTTTACAGATCAATATTCAGCTCATACAAATCTTTCTGATCAACATATCACTTCAAATTCAACTCTATATCAACTTACTGTTCATTGGTAATTACTCTTTGTAGCTCGATAATTGTTCTGTAGTTCAGTTCTCACTAACCAGTATGATTAGAATGCATGAAAACTTGTTCACGCGATAATTCTGCAATATCTTCTTCTTCTGGCATAGTTTCAACAATGAAACCAACGTCTCTTATATAGACGAGTAAATCATTTTCTTTTTGTCCATCAGATTTTGCCGTTTAATCTCATTCATTGATTTTGCCGCTCTAACCTTCTTCAGTTGATGTGTCAGTAAGACATTTCAATCTGCTCCATTAGATCTTCCTTGAATTATGTTAGTTGTTGATCTTCATAACAAACCTTATCTGTTACCTCGATTTCATACACTTTCCAGCTCATCAATTTATCGGCTAAACTAGTCATTTAATTCCTTTTTGTTCTGCTTAGTTAACAAAGAAATGTGTCGGTGAACACAAGATCGGTTAACACTGCGCTCGGTATACACTACACTCCGTCAGTGTATACTGGAATGCTTCATTTACCGACAACACTGCTTTGTGTTTTTCAGCTCTATTCTTCATCATAGATGAATGCAACATAATAAAGTCAATATCATAAAGTCATAGACTCATCAACAAGTTACTCAGTGTATTCCTTATCATCATCTGATATACACATCTTCCTCATGTAGATACTTTTGTTCTTCATCTCTTTCACCTTTTTTCAAATGTATTGGTATAGTAACTTATAAGATAAGTACTGTCAAGCTAGTTGACATCAATGACAACATAATATTGATTTAATCATCTTACTTATCTAATCAGCAACTCCTCAGTAATCTTTAATCACAGATTCTTCATTTAGGTTCTAAATCAGTTGTAGTTCATCAATCTCTCCCTTTGGCATTGATGACAACTCAAGTAATATGAAGTGTACCATACACATACCAAACATGTATTCTACAACTCTATGAACACATGTTGTGCAAGCTCTCCCTAGCTTAATATGTTTAATCACTACATTACTAAACAACATTATAAAATATAGCTTTGTCATTCTGTAGATATGATCTTTTCAGCTCTTAGGTTCCTACTTTTGTTCTTTGTAACTAATCTTCAGTGTTCTATTTCTGTAAGATTATCTCTCCCTTAGATAGTTCTCATCGGTGCATGTTTAACTTTTCTTTCATATTATTTATCTCTCCCTTTGACAACAATGTCAAAGAAACAAATAAATAATCAGCTATGTAGTAGCTAAGTAACTCTCTATTGTCCAATACAGTCTCTGTATCTCTGTTATACTGATATGCCAATCTGTTTCAGTTCTTCAAACTTAATCACAACCTTGAACATTATCCAAAATGTGAACTATGCTGCATCAACATGTGTGATCTTTTGATAAGTTTAAGTGGATGCAACATCCAGATCACATTAGTGATCGGTAGACAGGGGACGGACCCCAAGTCTAGTCCTCAAGTATTCAAATGTGTCCTTCGGTAGAGCTTTTGTAAAAATATCTTCAAGCTGTTCTTTAGATGTAACAAATTCTAACTTCACTTGCTTCTCTTGCACTTGTTCTCTTAAGTAGTGATACTTAATTGATATATGCTTTGTCTTAGAGTGCATCACTAGATTCTTTGAAATATTAATAGCACTGGTGTTGTCACAGTATATAATCACCGGGTCAGTGATTACCTCATTCATTCCTTCCAACACTTGCTTGATATATGAAATGTTTGAGAAATTAGTAGTAGCAACAACATACTCTGCTTCATCTATAGACTAAGAAATACAATCCTACTTTTTACTTGTCCAAGTTACAAGTCTTTCACCAAAGAAGAATGCTCCTTTGGTGGTGCTTTTTCTGTCATCCACATTTCCAGCCCAATCAGCATCAGTATAGACCTTTAGTTCAAACTTACCTTCCTTAGGATACCATAATCCATAATCCTCTATCTTTTTCAAGTATCTTAAGATTCTTTTAGTAGCAATCATGTGTGATTCTCTAGGGTTAGCAAAAAATCTAGCAACAATTCCCATAGCATGTGCTATATCTAGTCTACTATGAACTACATACATTAGCTTACCAATCATGGATCGGTAAAGTGTCTGATTTACCTCTGTAGTTTCATCTTCCTTTGTTAGTTTACATCCAGTAGCCATCGGTGTTCCCACAGGTTTAGCATCTTCCATGCGAAATATCTTCAAGACTTCCTTTATGCATTTAGACTATGTGATGAATATCCCATCACTCTGCTGAATCACTTGTAGTCCTAGAAAGAATTTAATCTCTCTGAACATAGACATCTCAAACTCTTTTCTCATCTCATCAACAAAAGATTTACATACATGATCTTGACCTCCAAAAATAATATCATCAACAAATATTTCAGTAATAATAATAGTGTCATCATTATCACCTTTCATGTACAAATTGTTGTTCTCACTAGTTATAACAAATCCAATACTTAACAAGTATGCAACCTTTCATACCAGGCTCCCAGCGCTTTCTTCAAACCTTATAAAGCTTTATGTAATCTACATACCATGTCTTTGTTGTTTGGATCAATGAATTTTTCAGGGTGTTCTATGTAGACCTCTTCTTCAAGTATACCATTCAGAAATGCTAACTTCACATCCATTTGATAAAATTTAAATTTCTTGTGTGTAGCATATGCAAGTAGCATTCTAACTCCTTCCAATCTAGCAACAGGTGCAAATGTTTCACCATAGTCAATGTCTTCTTCCTATGCATATCCCTTGCATACCAATCTAGCTTTATTTATTGTCACCTCACCATTTTCATTCAGTTTATTCCTGAATATTCACTTAGTACCGATAACATTTTTATCTTTAGGTCGGGGTACTAGGACCAAGTTTTGTTCTTCTCTATTTGTTCTATTTCCTCTTTCATTGCATTAACCCATTCTTCATTCTCTAATGCAACTTTCACATTTTTTGGTTCAAATTCACAAACTAGACATGTACCTTGTCTTGCTTTGCTTCTTGTCTGCATGCCAGCTTGTCTGTCTCCAATAATTTGTGTCTCAAGATGATGTCTTCTGACAAAACTAGCCAGTACTTAGTTTCTTCTTTCTTGTTCATCCTGTTCAGGTTCATGTGCTTGCTCAGTAGCTCCATCTTGTTCGTCGATTTTCCTTTCCTATTCCTCGAGGCTATTTTCTTGCTGACCGGTTATCATAGGTTGTGACTTCGGTACATAATCAGGATGTTCAATGTAAGTGAACCTACCATAATCTTTCAGTTCCTTTCTACTTTCCTCTATGTTCTTGTCATCAAACTCATCAACATGAATATTAGTACTTTCAATTATCTTATTTGTAACCTCATTCAAACATTTTTATGCTTTACTCTTAGTAGAATATCTTAAGAATATTCCTTCATCACCTTTAGAATCAAATTTTCCATTTCTCTCATCTTTCAAAATAAAACATTTGCTTCCAAAAATCCTAAAATAACTTACAATAGGTTTGTGTCCAAACCATAGCTCATAGGGTGTCTGGTTGGTGTCCTTCTTCAGTTGTACTCGGTTAAGCACATATATAGTTGTACTAATAGCTTCCCTCCAGTATGTCTGAGAAATATTCTTTTGCAGCATTAATGTTCTTGCACAATCAATTATTGACCCATTCCTTCTTTCAGCAATCCCATTCTGCCGAGGTGTTCTCGGTGCAGAGACCTGTCTTTTGATACCATGCTCATTACAGAAATTAGTAAATTCATTAGAGATAAATTCACCTCCTCTATCAGATCTTAAGCATTTTAATTCTTTTCCAGTCTCTTTTTCTACCTTTTCCTTATACCACTTAAACATCTTAAATACTTCAGATTTTTCTTTTAAGAACATAATTGTCATCAATCTAGTATAGTCATCAACAAAAAGAATAAAACATCTATCACCATAATAACTCTGAGTTCTCATAGGAACACATAGGTCGGTATGAACCAAATCAAGTATCTTCTTTGTTGAGTAGTCTTTGCTTTTAAAACTAGACTTAGTCATCTTACCTTTCTGACATTCATGACACATAGCATGATCAAGTTTTGATAAGTTAGGCAATCATCTAACTCTTTTCTTCTTACTAATCTTGATCATGTTATCAAAGTTCACATGGCATAACCTTTTATGCCACAACCATGCATCTTCATCCTTCATTAATAAACAAGAAGACTGATCAATATCAAGATAAAATAGATTACCTCTGGATTGTGTACTAGTTCCGACAAGTCTTCCTCCATCATCATAGATTTTTACCTTTCTACTCTCAAATGCAAGTCGGTGGCTTGAGTTATTCAGTTGTGCCACACTTAACAAGTTAAAGTTCAGTCCATCTACCCAGTATGCATTTTCACATTTTATTCTATCATTAATCATCATTAGACCTTTACCTTTTACCATACAGGGTGCATCATTTCCCATCCTAACAGATCCTCCATCGTATTCATCAAGTAGATCAAATTTCTCTACATCACTAGTCATATGATCTGTACAACCACTATCTATGATCCATGTATCATTTCTGCTTACTTTAGAGATTAGTGTTGTTTCTTCATGTTTCTCTTCTTCCTCTGAGTCATCTTTCATAGCTACAAATACTACTTCTACATCATCATCAGTATCAAATTCAAATTCAATATCTTCTGCTATGTAACATACCTTTTTCTCTTTGTCATAGGTATCTCGATTATCTTTGTTGTTGTGTCAGTAGCCTCGGTTGACTCTTCTCCCATAGCTTCCTTCAGATTGGTCTTTGGATCTATCATCATCTTTCTTATTCGGACATCTAGCAGCAATGTGGCCAACTTTTTTACAATTAAAGCATGCCAAAGGTAGCTTATCTCTATACCTTCCTTTAGCTTTGGGTAACCTTCTAGCCATAAGAGCTTCAAGCTCATCAAGTTCATCATCGGTATTACTATCACTATCATTATTCTTACTATTCCTGCTACTAGATTTACCAATCTTTAAAGAAGACATGAAAGCAAATTCAACAAATGGTACAACACTGTTGTCAAAGTTATTCAATTCAAAGGTTGTAAGCTTACCAATCAGTGTGTCAAGAGTAAGGTTGGATGTAGCTCTTGTTTCATGAATTGCAGAGATCCTGATTGCATAAACTGGTAGTAAAGTTTTGAGAATCTTGCTTATCACTGTTTCATCCTCAATAATTCCATTCGATGCTCTAATAGCATGTACTACCTCTTTTAGTCCATTTGTGTATTGCACAATGTTCTCACCTTCTTTCATCTTCATATCATCAAATCGACCTCTTAGGCTTTTTGATCTGGCTCTCTTAACATTCAAATCTCCATTGTATATTAGAGTCAATTTATCCCACATGGCTTTGGCAGTAGTGCATCCCTTAACGTCTTCAAATTCAGCATCGATACAGGCAGCAACAAGCTCCATCATAGTAATATTGTGTTCATGTCTATTTTTCAGTTGATCAAGTGTCATGGGACCTAGTGTCGGTTCAATGTAGCCATTTTGCATCAGTTCTAGTGTAGAATTGCCAATTCTAGATATGTGCAACTTCATCTGGCTTTGCCATACTGCGAAGTTCTCTTTGTTTAGCTTTGACACTTCCCTCTTATACATCTTGATATCTTTGTGCTGGAGTCCTTAAAAGTTTGTTCTAAGCAACCACAGCTCTGATATCAATTGTTAGAATAATTGAGAGGGGGGTGAATTAGTTATCTAGTATCCCAAAACAAAATGTATTATCCAAAAAAAATTCTTCAACTTCTGCTACTCGATAAACATAAAATAGTTTTACTATCTGTGCTTTTACCGATTATCAATCTAAAACTTATAGTAGTTACCAATCAAATCTAACATGTAATATGCAAAGTATGATAACAAACAAATATCAAAATCAACACATAACACAAGATATTTAACGTGGAAACTTTGTGAAGGGAAAAACCACCTTAGATCGGCAACCCAAAAATGTTCACTCTTCTGAAGTGAGGTCAGTGAAGACCCCACCCTGTTAAAGGTTACAAACACACTGTTAGGTGTGACCTTGTTAGAGGATTTTAGACTAGAAGTTATCATCCAACCAACAGTCACTCTGGGGTTGATAGGATAACAATGTTCACTCTATGAATGAAACATAAAGACTTTTTTAGTCCACTTAGTTAAGAGATTTGACTGTGTACAATGGTTAAATATGTAACAGTAGATGATCTGCCTTAATACAACTTCAATTGAAGTTTACAAATCAATATTCAACTCATACAAATCTTTTTGATCAATATATCACTTCAGATTCAACTCTATATCAACTTACTGTTCATCGGTAATTACTCTTTGTAGCTCGGTAATTGTTCTACAGTTTGGTTCTCACTAACCAGTATGATCATAATGCATAAAAACTTGTTCACATGATAATTCTGCAGTATCTTCTTCTTCTGGCATAGTTTCAACAATGAAACCAATGTCTCTTATATAGACGAGTAAATCATTTTCTTTTTGTCCATCAGATTTTACCGCTTAATCTCATTCATTGATTTTTCTGCTCTGACCTTCTTCGGCTGATGTGTCAGTAACACGTTTCAATCTGCTCCATTAGATCTTCCTTGAATTATGTTAGTCATCGATCTTCATAACAAACCTTATCTGTTACCTCGATTTCATACACTTTCCAGCTCATCAATTTATTGGCTAAACTAGTCATTTAATTCCTTTCTATTTTGCTCAGTTAACAAAGAAATGCGTCAGTAAACACAAGTTCGGTTAACACTGCGCTCGGTATACACTACACTCCATCGGTGTATACCAGAATGCTTCATTTACCGACAACACTGCTTGGTGTCTTTGAACTCTATTCTTCATCATAGATGAATGTAACATAATAAAGTCAATATCATAAAGTCATAGATTCATCAACAAGTTACTCAGTGCATTCCTTATCATCATCTGACATACACATCTTCCTCATGTAGATATTTCTGTTATTCATCTCTTTCACCTTTCTTCAAATGTATTGGTATAGTAACTTACAAGATAAGTACTGTCAAGCTAGTTGGCATCAATGACAACATAATAATGATTTAATCATCTTACATATCTAATCAGCAAATCCTCAGTGATCTTTAATCACAAATTCTTCATTCAGGTTGTAAATCAGTTGTAGTTCATCAACATCATCAGTAAACAAAACAAAATATAAAAATATAAATTCTAAACATAAACCATTAGATGGAATGACATTACCTTGATGATTAATTCTATTATATTCCAACTTCTATAGGTAAGGTGTCATTCTTCGTGGCATTGACATAGTCTCTTCTTTCCCATTGAAAAGATGTTTTTTAATATTTTGATACTTATGATTTATGTAGGGGAAGTGCCTATACTCATAAAACACCTGCTTTCCTAAACTTTTTGAATGACGAGATTTCATCTTTGGACCACAAAATGGACAAGCAAATTTTCTCTTTGTTTGAAGACCTACAAGATCATGTATAATTGAATTAAAAATGTTAATTTTTATAAATAAAAAATTTGGCAAAATTTTGATATTTATATTAATAAAAATTGGTTCAAAAGGGCTCCCGGAGAAAAGAACCAGTGAAGAAAAACTTTGTTCGTTACCCATGATACAAAAGCAGAAGGATCTGCAAGTTTTTCTTATCTTCGTGACCCTATTAGCAAAACCCATGAAGGGCCTATAGCATTTAAATAGAAATAACCATCAACTCGATGCCCCTACAAAAATAAAGGGATGGATATATGCAATAATCCAAACTTCCCTTTTTATATATTTTTCACTAATACAAAAACTCCATATGCAACCATGGCATATGTGCAATAGTCCAAACCCCCCTTACATCAAATTTTATAATAATAAAAAATCTGATAAGACAATAATATGAGAAGATTATGAGTATAATCATTGTAGTGAACTAGAAGTATAATAATCCCCCAACACCTTTGGAAGAAGAAAATATTTAGTGAGTTGGGGCCAAAAGAAGAAGCCTAGCGGATTGAGGACCTAGAGAGACCATAATGACAGGGAACTGAAATGAGAAACAACCTGCACCAAAATGTGAGTAATCAAAGACCTGCAAAAATAAGATAGTAGACAAAATACCAAGAAAGACAATCATCCCTGATGATACCGAATCTCATCCTCAAGGTGAGGCAGATGAGAGAAGAAAAAAGAACTCCATAGCCTGTTAGCTTCCCCATAAATGGAAGAAGAGGCCTCAGTATCATCACTTATATGCCGACGCGGAGAGGAAAGCTCACTTCTACCCGATTCAAGTGTATTTAACAACCCTGTTTCCATCAAAGGAGCTGAAGAAATGCACGGAGTTGAATTAGAGGCTCTTTCCTCCAATGCAGATGCAACCGAGTGAGAGAAAAGATTAGCATGATCTACAACATTAGAATGAGCCATGAGACCCACGATAACATATGTCTTGGCAAAAGCTTTCCCCCGATAACCAACATCAACAAAATTTTTGTTTAAAATAATATCCAAGGGCATGATAGAAGATGATGATATGCAATCTTTAATTTCTCCATAGATCATTACAAACTTATTTGAATTCAACAATAAATGCCGGGGTAAAATATCTCCTATACTTGCTTCTCCGTGCCAAAGATTATACCCTTGGACAACAAAAAGCAATTTATTATTTTGAAGAAACTTAGGCCAAATTGTCTCATTCGCCACATGAAATAGCAGGGACCAAGATTGTGAGAGGTCAAGAAAGATTGAGCAAAAGACATATACAATTTGAAATGGGAATATAACTCTCTTAAATTGCGGAGAGAGGATAGATTCTCCAATGAGTCGACGAATGCTCCTGTGACACTTCATACAGTGAACACAAAACATAGAGTCCAATAAGTCATCAGTTATCTTACCCTCAAACGAAAGCTCCAAGTCATCAGGAGGAAAAGAAACCCTCAAATTTAAGGGCCTAAATTCATCAGCAAATATGGAGACAACCATAGTAAAATACAGAGGAGGGCCGAAAGTTCACCAACAACAACACCAATACAAAATAGAAAGGAACACATATATATAGAGAAAACTTAGCAGATGAAAGAAAAGAATGAATCATAAATACTAAAAGGATGGTGAATGACTGAAAGAGCATGCCAATGTACAAGCTAATTAATAATCATAAATAGCCAGATATTAGAGATCATAGGCATGAAGGAGATATGGCCATAAGATTGCCACAAGGACAGCCATATTTTACAAACACTATGAATCTCAATAGGAAGTGATCCACTCAAATTAGATATATGATTGGCATAAATACCCTGACCAAGAAATGATTAGATTACAAAACCCATTTCCAAATGTACGGGCATGCCATAATGAAATAGACACCCCTGCAAATGTATTATAGAATGTAACGCTTAAATAGTGGGCTTAGGAGCCGATTTACTGTTAATTAAATAAAAAATGGAGGGATAAGTAACTGGGGAAACAAGGGGTGAGGGGAAAGAAATTTGAAGACCATCTGAGCCCAACTTTGAAAGTGCATCTTCCAAATTATTTCCCTCTCTAAAGATGTGTGAGATATAGCATTCAAAAAGAGAATCTAAAAGGGTCCAAATTTGATTTAAGATATTTAGAATATGTCGGGAAAAAGCATGCCTAGAAATGCAAGCATTAATAATCACCGAAGAGTCACCTTCAACATGGAGAGATTTAAAATTTAACTTTTTAGCAGTGGAAAGACCATACAACAAAGCATAAGCCTCTGATAAGTTATTGGTCCCATGTGGAATAGGACAAGCCTCAAAATAGAGAACAAAGCCAGAGCAGTCCCGGAGAACAAAACCTATACCCAAATTCCCCGAGTTGCCTTTGGAAGATCCATCAAAGTTAAGCTTAATATAACCCTGCTAAGGAGGAGTCTATTTAATTTCGGACCTAATTGAAGATACATCCTTAGGATAGAGAGGAAAAGGGAGGGATGGAAAATATAATCCCTTAAAGATTTTTGAAATAGAATTATCCCATGATGAAAATATTTGGGCACCCTTGAATTTGCAAGAATAAGCATTAGCAACTTCCACAATAGATTTTTCTAATTTAGACAATACAAAGTCAAAAGAGGAAGGTTGATTACGAAAAATCCTCTTATTCTTTTCCCACCATATAGACCATAAGACTAGAGATGGGCTATAAATTCATAAAGAAGAGAACATTGATTTATGACAAGAGATAAGCCAAGATTGAAATAAGTCCCAAATTAGGAGTGGAAGGGACATATAAAAATTCAATTTCTGCAAAACAAATTGCCAACACAGTTGTGCCAAAGGACAATTTAAAAAGCGGTGATCAACAGACTCTAGCTCTTGGTTACAAATAACACACTGGAAAGATCCTGCAATATTAAGCCTAGCTAATCTCTCACTAGTAAGCAATCTCTTTTTCAAAACTAACCAAGCAAAACAACCAGCTTTGGGAAGAACAACAGGTTGCCAACAAAAGAAAATGGCTCTATGTTTGATAGCATTATTTTGCAGAGATTGAGCTAATTCATAACCCTTCTTGACAGAATAACAACCATTTACAGAAGGAGCCCAAAAAAGGCAGTCTAGAGCCTTGGAAAAGAAGACAACTTTTTCTAAAAGAAATCAATTTGCACTAGAGGCCTTGTGATCATCAATTGGAAGGTTATGAAAGTCTTTCCAAATTACTAGTCCTGAATGAATATGAACTGCAGAGACATAATCAATCAACAAACAACCCCAATTAGATGAAGAAAATTCCCAAACATCATGAAATAAATCAAGGGAATTTAAGGGAGGGAAACCATTCCATGAGTCAAGCCAAAAATTAACAAATTCTCCATTATGCACCTCCCAAGAGACATGTGATGTGATGATGTGTCTAGAATTCATCATGAAATTCCAAATGGCAGATCCTTTTGGAGGATCAAGGGCTGAAATAACCCTAGAAGAGTTTAGATTATCTAGATATTTCTATTGCATTAGTTGACACCATTTAATAGAAGGGTGTGAATACATTTTCCACACTAGTTTACCACCAAAAGCCATATTTCTATTAGAAAGATTATGAAGACCAACCCCTCCAGTGGACGGAATGAGAGACATGTCAAACAGAGAGATAAGAGGAATCTTTTTTTGACTTGACATGTTAGCTTTCCATAGAAAATCCCTTATGAGAATTTCAATTTGGTTCAAAACTGATTTTGGAGCTTGCAAGAATGAAAAGTAGTAATTAGGAATCGCTGATAAAACCATTTTAATAAGAAGGATTCTACCTGAAAGAGATAACCACCTAGCCTTCCAAGCAACCACTCAGGCTTTGATGTGGTTAATAACTGAATGCCAATAGGAAGGCTTATGCTTCCCTGCAAAGAAAGGAATACCCAAATAGGTAGAAGGGAGTTCCTCTAAAGAAAAGCCTAGAATGCTAACAATCTTGTCAGAAATCTTAGGATTAATATTAAAAGTATATACTTTTGATTTTTGACCATTGATTCTCTGTCCAGAAACATGAGTATACAAATCCAGAACCCTTTTAACTTTCTTAGCTTCTTGGATAGAGTCTCTCCCAAATAATAATGTGTCATCAACAAAAAGGGAGTGAGTAACTAAGATAGTAGTATTCTCAATTTTAACACCAAGCCATCGATCAGTAACATGATAATCATGAATAAGATGACTCAGAGCTTCAGCCATTATGATGAAGAGGCAAGGTGATAAAGGATCACCTTGCCTAACACCTTGAGAGGAAGGGAAGAATCCAACAGGAACCCCATTAATTATGATAGAGAAATGGGCCCCCGAAATACAAGCCTTAATCCACTTACACCATTTTTTTGAGAAGCCAAACTTGAGCAAGACCTTAAAAAGAAAGGACCAATTTAGTTTATCGTAGGCTTTGATCATATCTAACTTAACAATAAATGAAGGAATATAATATTCATTAATAGAGTGAAGGGTTTCATGGGCTAGAATAGCACCATCAATAGTTTCCCTTCCTAGAACGAAGCCCCCTTGTTCAGGTGAAATAATCTTAGGAATAAGATGTTGAAGTCTCAGGTAGATAGCTTTTGTAACAATTTTATAAATAGTGTTGCAAAGTGAAATTGGTCTAAATTCTGCAAAAGTTTGAGGATCATATTTTTTGAGATAAGCACAATATTTGTAGCATTGAAACATTTCAGCATATAACATCCCAACACTTCTGAAAAAAAGAGCCGTGAACCCATCAGGCCCAGGGCCCTTATCTGGTGGAAGGGAAAAAACTACCAATCTTACTTCCATAAGTGTAAATGGAGCCAATAATGGAAAGTTATCTAAGGGAGATATGATAGAGGGAATATTATTAAGTAGAATATTTTCCTTATCCTCATCAACAAGAGGCGAAGAAGTGGAGGAAAGGAGATTTGAAAAAAAATCTAACCCCTTCCTGCTAAATACCTTTTTTATCAGTAATTTTATTCCCCAAATCATCATTAATGGAAAAAATGGACCTAGTAGCCTTTCTTTGTTTAGTTGAAGCATGAAAAAATTTAGTATTTTGATCACCTGACTGCAACCATAACTCCTGAGATTTCTACCTCTAGTATTCTTTCTCCCCTGCACATAACTCAGCCCATTCCTCTTGATATTTTTTTTGTTTTTGGAAGGTTTGAGAATCCATACCATAAGAGAATATTTGTTGATTAATATCAGCCAGTTCTTTTTCAACTTTTGATTTCTGCTAAAAATATTCTTTAAAACATTGACATTCCAACCTTTAATCAAGTTCTTAATAAAGCACATTTTCTTGAAGAATCTAAACATCATAGATCCATCTTCTAGTGGAGCAGCCAATCACCATTATTTAAGAAGGGGCTCAAATGATGGATGCCTGAACCAAACCGATTCAAATTTAAAAGAGGATCTAGTAGGAGTGGAACCATCCTTAGAGGATAAACTAATAGAGAGTTGAATGGGAAAATGATCCGAATATGAAAAAGGCATAACATCCACAATCATAGGTGTGTTCTCCAACTTCTAGATCTGAGAGCCAAGGAATCTATCTAATCTAACAACAATTTGTGAGAAGCCAAACCTACAATTAGTCCAAGTAAAAGCCCCATTCTATGGTAAAATGTCAAAGAGGGCATTATCTAAGATGAAATTATTGAAATCTATTATTAAGAGAGCAGGAGGAGAGATGCCGCCCTTTTTATCATTAGGCCCCAAAATGGCATTAAATTCACCTGCAATAATGAATTTGCAACCAGGGTACTGCAGAATAATAATTGTCAAATATTGCCACAAATGCAATTTATCCAAAGTGGGGGTGGGTCCATAAATATTCATAAGGAAGAAAGAATGATTAAAGAATCTGACATTAACAAACTGCCAGTTAGACCCACTTTGCAATGGATGAATAATCACTGTAGAGTTATTCCATAAAATAGATAAGCCACCTGATGCCCCAATAGATGGAACACATATACTCTGCCAGGAAGACCATTTGCCCACAATCATGTTAAAAGATTCCAAAGACAACTTAGTTTCTTTCAAAACAACAATGTCAGACCGAATAGAATCAAGCCTCATCTTGATTCTATGTCTCTTGTCAGAGGCATTAATGCCTCTGACATTCCATGATAGGATTCTCACTATGGACAAGGAGAACCCTTAGTTCTTGTCGTCGAACATTTCCTATTGGCAACAAAATTAGTATCCAGAGTTGACTGAATTCCAGCTTCAATTTCCTCCAAAGCCTTAGTTGCTTTAGATTTCCTACCTCTAGTTTTAGGTGTCTTAGTTACTGTCTTTGGAGAGATGGGTGTTTGAACAATTGATAGCTTAGCAGAATGAGCCAAATTATTATTACCCAACTGGTTCTCCTGATAAATCTCTGAACTCTGACAAACATGGATATCATCCACTAGGGAAACTTTAGTTAAAGGTGATGAGAGAGGTTCATCTATTGAATTATCATTAGAAGGATGAAATGAGTTTAACCTCTAAGGGTCCATATGTTGACCCTCATTCATGCCTAAATCATCGTACACAAGAGAAGATACTAGAGAAAAAAATTTTGAGGACATAATTGCAGCATGCTTAGAGGTCACCTTTCTTAATTTGAGGGGGACATCTGAAAACATAAGGGATCACACTATTGAATCAAAGAGAGGCATAGAAGGAAATTTTGTATGAGGTTTAATCTCTGATGCAACAGCCTGTGAGATGTCAATCCTATTGAGACAAGCAATAATAGCCGGCATGAATATGTTTAACATATGAGTAAAAGAGGCTATAAGAAATGGGGAAAAGTGCAACGGAACTGAGACAATCTGAGAGGACATAATCTCAAGAGCTTTTTTTAACAAGGAATTCACCCGTAGTTCTTTCAAAAAATTTCCCTCGGCTACTAATTCAAGCTGAATAATCACTTCCTTTTCAAGAATAGAATGATTAAGGTCATTGGTTTGGTGTGTATGATCATCTAAATTTTTATCCTTATTTTTGTTAGAAGGAGCAGGAAACTTATCCTTATTATCAGGAACCATAGTACACTTAGAGGGGAAAGATGTTCTATCCTTACAAACAATTAAATTCAAGAAATTGGGATCTTTACATTGGTTCGTGAAATTCCCTAATAAATGTGCATAACATAATATAGAATCACATCTGCAATAATAATTTTTTTCCTCCAATAACCCCATTTGGAATGAAGACAAATATTCTAAGGAAATGGCTTAATAAGATCTAACAACACAGATCTTGATAGATCGATGGGGGTTAATTTTTATAATTATAATTATGCGCAAGTTGAACATTATAACATACCATAAAAATGTGTTAGCTCTAGGGCATCATGAATTGTCCATACAAGAATTGCATGGAATTAAAATTGCGTTTGTCCTATTGGTCTAGAGACGTCATACATAGTGGCACCATTTCATAACTCCAATAACTCATCGATAAGATGCTCAAAATATACATTCATATCTTTAACTTGATACTTATCTAGTTGAATGAACAAAAATATTACTTAATTATTATAACCTTTTTATTGCAATATTTATTATTTAATGTAGATGACTATTAAATGAAAAAATACCTGGAACAATCATTGCCAACATTTTTTGCTCCCTCTTTATTGACATCCATGGAGGAATGTTATTGTTGATAACAAAAACAGACCACACCAAGCAAATAGATCTCAATTCTCCAAATGGATTGACATCATCCACTACCAATGAAAGCCTGAGATTATGAGGTTCTTCTTTAAAGTGTGGTCATTTTTTGTCTATGTCCATAAATGAAAAACCATCCACATATATTTGAATAATGTCATCTTGAATTCTATTGCATGCATGGTAATCCATAAATTGCCAAGCTTTCACACTTGAATAATCATTGCAAACGTGGAATAATGGGAATATAATGAACAACCTTGTGAGGCACCTCTTTTGTTAGTTTATATGTTCAATATCTAGTGATATGACATTCAGGGCATTCTATTGCAAATTCATGTTGTTTATGATATATAATATGTTCATTGGGACATGCATTTATTGCTTGATACTCCATTCCAACATCTTTCATAATGGAAGATAATTCTCGGTATGAGCGAGGTATAATATTTGATGGTGGTAAAAAAACTCACCTATCAATCTATGACAAAAAATATAATTTGTTAATATAAAGATTATTAATGGTACATGTTTCACCCTTTATTTACTATGATAAAATAACAACAAAAAGAGATGACATATATGACATACCTTAACATGCATGAGATTGTTATGTTGGATAAACCATTCATAACCTTCAAGTTCACCAACAACAATACAATGGAGACAAGAGTTGTTTGGGAACCTTTGTAAAGGGGCTTGTATGCATTCTCAAGTAGAGGTAAATCATGAACAACATCAAATTCATCTTGATCATCATGATTAGCTATGTTAGTACTAAATGTGTCATGGATCAATGTATTTGTGTCATCATCTTCAATTGTGTTTTTTGGCACATGATCATCTTCTTCCATAAGATCATTGTCATGTTGCTCCACTTGGAAAACCACATTCTTCAAGTTGTGGTATTCCATGTCATGTTCCCTAGGGTGCTCCACCTATATAAAAATGATCAACATAAATAAACCATGACCATGATCTCATCATCAAGTGATTTCTTATGTATATGAATTGTTAAAACAATATAATGAACAACTTACTAATGGACAATAATCATGGCCCCCTTCAATGTGGCCATGTTGCCTATAGTGTTTCTCAGTTCTTGTGATTAACAATCTTCTAGTCTTTAAGCCCTTACTTTTTTTGCGGGGACAATAACATTTTCCATCACCTTTTCTTTTCAAGCTAGACCAAAACCTAGAAATTGTCTCCTTGTTTTGTTCTTCACTGATATCATCTGACATGATCTTTCTTCATAGCCAAACAAATTGGGCTATGAAAACTTCAGTCTATAACCTTCAAAAACTAAGCAAAATGATATCACAAGTACATAAATCTTCTTAGCACTAGTTATATAGAACTTGAAATGTTATTTATGAAATGATGTTTCAATATAATATACCAAATTGACATACTTGAACATGGAAAATTTTCAAAATGAACCAAAACCATTTAATATCAATATAGTAACATAGTACTCGGGTACTCCAAGTATTCGGTGCAGGGACGTCCTGGGAATGGGTAATTCAAGGTTTTTTGGACTAACAACCTTCAAGGATTCATTTCAAGGGGTACTTCAAGGTACTTTGAGGGGTCAAGGGTTCAATAGGGACTAAAAAAATTCAAGGATTTATTTCAAGTTCATCATCTTAGGGATAAAAAAATATCTTGTTCAAGGTCTTTGTTCTTCATTAGAGGCATTAATTAACCAATCAATGATTTACAAGAATGCATTTTTAACATTACCACTCAATGCTTGAACAATCAACTCATTAGACATAAAAGAGCCATCAACATCCTTTAACTCAATCAATAACTTGTTCATAGAAGCATGTGTAAGTCAAGTTCCATAGTCCAACATTTTATTCATTGGACTATATTCATATCACTATTCTGATCACAGTCCTACAATAGGCATAACTCTTGCAATAGAAGTTCACCCATTAATAAAAATTCAAGGTTACATGTTTCTCAACTCAATACACTTGCTAGGGTTGTTAAAAATTTGATTAGGCATGATTCAAGGTCTTTGATATTCTTATCACATTAGGAATCAAAAGAACAATCCACAATGAATTCCCAATCAACTAACTGGGACAAATTGTTACTATCCATTTACATATTTTGATTCTTTATTGAATCCCTACCAAAAATACAGTACATATATCTTTGGTTTGATGGTTTACAACTTCATAACCCTCCTTTCCAATCACTCCATGATCATCGCATGATCCTTTACATCCAACATGGATGGAAGTGTACTTGACTGGTCATCAATCCTACAGACAACTTGATGACAATCATAGGTACATTGGATATGATCAATACATACAGCCTCTCACTGACTCACCATATCCAACCTCAACCCTTACACTCTTTTATAATGTATTTGATAGTTATAGACTCTTCTAACTACTCTTGGACCGAACAACAACCCTTAGTGCATCTTTTGTGCAACATTTGCAAAATTGTCAATTTTGCAAATGTGCACTTTTGCAACTTTTTGCAATTTTACATTTAATGCCTTCAACACTCATAGGTTAGCATAGAATTTGAATTTTTCACTAAGATACTACCTGACATACATGAAATTTTAATTCAAGTAAAGGACCCTCTTCATGTCAATTTCAAACTCTTTTATCTATGTGTTATTAAATATTGTATTAGAACAAGGATACATGTAGTACCTAATAGGGTTTTGAAAAGAAAAATAACCAAGGAAGGCTACCATTCTAGATGTGGAGTTACAAATGGTATAGAAAATTCCCAAAGAATCACAATAATAAGTGAAGAAAGATAATCACAACACATTTCATATTTAATTATCTCAGAACTAACTTCTGATGGACTATGTGCATCCTCAACACATCCACATTTATCATACATATCCACGAGGGAATTTGCTACAAAAATGTGAGATTCTAAACCATTTCTTACAATATGGTAATGGATTACCTAACCATTTTTTAGATCTAAGAGGTTCCCACATGCCTTCAACACAAGTGAAAATGTGAAATGGTCTGGCTGAATTTGGTTGTAGAGTGCAAAGGCTTCCTTTCTCGAGTTATATTTTTATTAATACATTCCACAAATAAAGGGGTCGATCATAAATTAGATCAAGATTTATGTGTGCAATAGGTAAACCCCTTACATTCATATATGTAATTACAAGTTTGGAAGCCAATTAATAGGTGCAATATAATATAACAAGTATGTAAAGAGTGAAATCACTATGTAAATACCTGATTAAAACCCCTAAAACTTGGTATTTCTCAACAAAAGTTGCTCCACAAAATGTTGCCACTGCTCTTCTAAAAATCACTTATGATCTTCTAATATTTCTCCCATGTATAATATAAATATCATTTCCGCATTATAATTTTTTAAAATGTTGTCCATCATCAAAATTCTGACGAAAGCGGACAATATTTGAAAAAATGCAAATTTGACACAAATTGCCTTGTAAAATGCAACAAAGCAAAAATCCCATACTTTGTAGGAATTTTTTTGTCAGAAAATGCACCCAAATGAGTTAGTGTGAGGCTAATAGAGAAGGAATTATAGGTCTTTCAAACCCATATATAACTTTAGGATATCATAGGCCAAATGACAATAATTCATTGTTGCAATTCTTTTTCTAATGTTGCTCAAAAGTTTAGAACATTATTTGTGTTCTCATTCTCTTAAATGTTTGAAAACCATATTGTAATTATTATTTTCCATGAGATCAGATTCTTACAAAAACAAAATAGCAGCATCTTCAAAGGAAAATTAGACACTCTTCTCTGTGTGATGATGACCCTAAAATCATTTTACCACATCTAAAGTTTGTACCACACTATTAGGAGGCTTTGCACCCAAAACATGGAAATGTGGTACTATGCATGAAAGTAATGCTATTCTATTATACTAAAAATTTTACCACATCATTTTAAAATTTTTGAGTCCTCCAAGTGTGTTGTTAGTTAAATGGTCTTATGGAAGATTGGCCAATTTATTTGAATATTTTTTGTAATTTCTTTGATATGATAGTTCTATTGAATCTCAATTTTGGGCTTTCAAAAGAAGAAGAGTCATGCATCAAAATGTTTGTGGTAAGAGGTGATTTAGACCTGTCAATTTAATTTTCTCAAAGCATAAAAAGTTTCTCGAGCTTAAAAGAGACAAAGGAAAGAAACCAAAACACCCTTGCTAATTTTCATTTTTTGCAAAATTGCACCTAGAGGTTTGAAAGCTCATTTCACAAGCATGGTAGATAATGAAAGTTTTCGAGCACTTGTGTAATTTTTTTGCAAAAGTTTGCAAGAGTTTTGGATGTTCAACAAGATTATACTAGTAGGGAATCAAACTTTCCATGTAGTGTAGTTTTTGCAAAATTGCACCGGAACTCTAAAAGTTTGTATTATTTGTCTTGTGAGAGAAGAAACCCATGTGCAAGTTGGTAACTTTTGTGAATTCACCAAAAACTTGAAACCCTAAGAATCACTAAAATGACATAGATTCAAAATTCTATTATGTTTTCAAAATTTTGTAACCTTTTTCAAAACCTTTGAAGTCTCGCTAAGAGCTCACCTACAACTTTGAATTAATTGCTAAACTCGCAAACTCTAAAACACATCTCCCAAACCCTAAGTTAACACTTATTAACTTGTTTTGGGAATCATTTTGTCAAAAAAATCTCTTGATCTTGTAGATATAGTTCTCTTGCCACATTGCTTTCCTACAAAAAAATCCCACTTGAATTACAAGACCCTTGCTATGGTTGTGTCCTTTTCATTTTTCCCATTTGGCGGATATTTTCTTAGTGTTGAACTTATTCTTGTAGTTTGGTATTTGGAGGTCTTGATGGTTTGGTAAACTAGGAGTGTGCTCCCTATTTGTCTCTAGTAGTGTCTCTTTTTATTTGTACCTAAAGTTTTAAATTTCCTATACACTCCAAATGCGTGATAAGTCATGGTGGGTAAGAAAGTGGACTTTCCAAGCACCTTTGTAATGTTTGAAACTACATTAGAGGTTTAAAAGATTTGTAACTTTGCAATTATCGCAAAATTTCTTGTGACCTCAAATCTGCAAACACGTTGATTGCTAGGGAATTGGAACTTGCATACAACCTTGCAATTTTTGTACACTTACCCATAAACTTTAGCTAAGGCATACAAAGATGACATTTTTAGCAACTTGTAGAAAAACACTACACATAATACAAAAGTTTCCAACTCTTGAATTTGATAGATTTCACTTTGCAAATAAGGTAGAAACTCTTTGTCTCTCAATAAACTTGGTGTATATGACCATAACTTTTATCAACTTAATCAGTTATTAGATGATTATAACTTTTATCAACTTCAACAACATTTAACCATGTAAGCAATATAATTATCAACCATAGAAAGATATTCATACACAATAACACAATGACACAAGATATGTTGACTAGGGAACCTCTTGATCAAAGAGTAAACCCCGGTGGGAATGATGCCCATAAAAGATGCATTAATATGAATATTCCTTGTGAAAGGATGGACTCTATTAGGAGTCTTATGAAATACATTTAGTACATATGAATCCCTGTTAGGAGATTTTGAATCCTTGCTAAAAGATTCTAACCCTGTTAAGAGTTATGGAAGACATAAGGACCCATTGCCCAAATAGCTTTAGGGTAAGATCACTGAACACACTGTCCAACTGATCTTTGTATTACTCAACAGAATAATATGAAAAGATTACTAATCTCAACAATATGTTACCTCTTATCTGACTGTGCCAAACCGCACTCACTACTACACCATATCTCAATTTTAGATCTATGTACCTCGCATGTCTTCCTTTACAAATTCACTTTCACAATTGCATTAGCTCTTTTCTTCACTTCATGCTTACATCAACATTCAACCATATTAAAATAAGGAAAAATATTCTTTCCTTTATACCACACTGAAGTAATTACAAATGAGTCGGCATCCAATTAAAAGTTTCCACATGCTACACAAAACTGTTGGCTTCCAAATACAATAATTCTCCATCCATGCGACCTCCAAGTTTGCATTGTCATCCACATCACTATCAATGTGTCTTCAATTTCCCTTTAACTGCACAAAACTAGATTCCATCCTGATTAGGAGATATCATCTGATTTCCACAAACCGCTACTCAGGAATACTACCTGAATACTGCTTCTACCAAGATGCTCATAACTTCCATGAATAAATGAATTACTGTTTGCACTCTTAACCATAGACATATAACATATCAAAGAGTAAATCCTCAACATCGCATAGCTCTATTTGCAATATCCCACATGTGCTAATCCAAACACTGTTTGCTCCTCTACAAATCTCCAGAAGATCACTGTGTTGACATCAATGACAATCATAGTCATGAATGCAACAACAACTGCTACAGAATGGCTGCCAAACATTCAACATTCATTCCTAACAATCTCCCCCATTGGCATTGATGGCAACATAGATGAAAAACATCCAATGTTCCAAAAATCCAATACTGCAACACTGCTGCTCTGAAAATGCTCTCAAGTTTTCTTCATCAATCAAATCTTGCTTTGTTTTCCTATTCAGTTCTCTCCAATAGATGGGTGACCCCACAATAGTGGGTTACACTTTTTTAGACATGCTGTTTTTTGCTGAAATAACACATTTTTAATAAAATATGATGATTTGAGCCTTGAGAGGTTCCATGTGAAGGAATTAATTACAAATGGTTAGCTCAAAGCCTCTTAGATAAGAAAAACATTGATATAAAATCTATACTCCTCATTCATACCTACAATGGAGTCTCCTTCAAACCTATTAAAATGTTGACAAAAAATCACTTTGATTTTATCTTTTGGAAAATCAAATAAATCCTTTTGAAAAACCTATCTATGTAGTAAGGTACTACTGAGAAAGATGTTTCCAATGATTATAATGTTAATATATATTAGGTTTATTATGACTTTGTATTTTTAGTTTTATTAAACATAGATATTTCACCATATGTCTACCTTTATGTTTTATGCTTATGGAAAAATAGTAAATGAGAGAAAAAAAATTCTAAAAAATACCTATGCCCTAGGTATTGAAGTTCTCTTTCTATAAAAAAAAAAAAAAAATGACGTTGGACAAATACACAAGTTATAAGCTATGTAGTCGAGGTATGTCAAAATTACAGTTTAGTCAACTTGAAAATTTAATAAAATATGCAATAATAGTGATACTGTCATCAAACCAATTTCATGCCCTCTATATGGATATTACAAAACTAAATTTGAAAGAATCACATTGATATCTATTTTAGAAAAAAAATTATACTCTATTAAAATAATGTAACTCTTTGAAAATGATGTTTTTAGCCACATACCAGTTTTAATGGGAGAAAGAAAAAAAATTCAAATAAATTCAAAAATAAAAAATATATATATTTATAATCTAGACATAAAATCTTAAAAGACTCTAATTACTTCATCTTGTGATTCCAAACGATTTAACGACAATATGCATCTGAATCTCATTTTTTTTCTAAAATGTAGAGTTCAGTGTCTGTTCAAGCAAAAAAGTGAAACCCACTATTGTGGGTTCACCCAGATGGTACAAATGGTTTTTCATGTACACTTCTCCCCCATTGACATCAATGACAAAAATTTCATCATTATGTCAACAACAACTCTAATGTCAAAAGACACTATTCAGAAAATACATTCACTACAGTCCTCATGACTCATCTCAGATACACATACTCCCCCATAGAGGAAATACCAACATCCAATCCAGAAGAAAGATAAGGCTCATGTACCACTAGACGAATGCAACCAATCTACATCACTTCTCAAAAGTAGGCTGGGGCATAACCCCAAGCATACCTCTCAGATACTCAAATGTATCCTTAGGCAAAGGCTTTGTAAAAATGTTTTCTATTTGCTCCTTTGTATTTATGTACTCTAGTCTGACTTATTTCTCAGCAACTTTCTCTCTTACTACATGATACTTAATCTCTATATGCTTTGTCTTAGAATGTAATATAGGGTTCTTAGACATACTAACTGTGATGGTGTTGTCACAATGTATAACAACAGGTTCAACAAACTTTATTCCAATATCCTTCAGCATTTGCTTCATCCAAATTATCTAGTTACAATTGTTTGCTGCTGCTACATATTCTGCTTCTGTTGTGCTTTGTGAAATGCAATTCTTCTTTTTGCTTAGCCAAGAAACCAATCTTCCTCCAAGAAAAAAGGCTCCACCATCGGTGCTCTTTTTATCATCAACAATGCCTCCCCAATCAACATTTGTATATGCACATAGGGTAAAATCATCATATTTTTCATACCACAATCCATAGTCCATTGTGCCTCTTAAATATCGTAGTATCCTCTTCACTGCTGCATAATGTGACTCTCTAGGTTCAGCTTGAAATCTTGCTACAATTCCAACTGAATGTGCTATATCAGGTCTTGTATGAGTCAAGTACTGCAATCCTCCAATCATAGATTTGTACTTTTTCTATTCAACTATTGGTGTTTCATCTGTGCTAGATAATTTATTTCCAGTTACCATAGGTGTTCCAATTGGTTTACATTTCTCCATTCTAAATCTTTTTAACAAGTCATTCAAGTACTTTGTCTGACTTACAAAGATACCATCACTGTTCTATGTTATCTGTAATCCCAAAAAATATTTCATTTCACCAATCATACTCATTTCAAATTCAACCTTCATTTCATCAGCAAATTTGTCACTATCTTTATCTTCTCCTCCAAAAATAATGTCATCAACAAAAATAACTACAATCAACAAACCAATCAACAAACCATTTTCAATTTCTTTTGTGTACAGATTGCTATTAGCCATTCCTTTTGTAAATCCGAATTTTAACAAATACTTATCTAGTCTTGCATACCAAGTTCTAGGTGCTTACTTTAGTCCATATAATGCTTTCTTCAGTTTGCACACCATGTCTCCTTCTTGAGTCAAAGAAAAACCTTCAGGATGCTCAATGTAGACTTCTTCCAATTCACCATTCAGAAATGTTGACTTCACATCCATCTGATACACTTTGAATTTATTATAAGCTGCATAGGCCAAAAACATTCTTATTGCTTCAATTCTTGCTACTAGTGAAAAAGTTTCTTCATAGTCAATTCCTTCTTGTTGTGAGTATCCCTTACATACCAATCTTTCTTTGTTTCTTACTACTTTTCCTTGTTCATTCATCTTGTTTTTGAATACCCATTTAGTTCCAATAACATTTTTATTTTTAGGTCTAGGGACCAATTCCCATGTCTTGTTCTTTTCAATCTGATCTAGTTCTTCTTTCATAACTTTAATCCAATGTTCATCTTCACAAGCTTCACTAGTAGATTTAGGTTCAATTTGAGAAATAAAACATAACTGTTCTTGTACCTTATTCTGAGTTAGAACTCCTCTATCAATGCTTCCAATAATCTATTCAATAGGATGATTCCTTGATAAATTTTTGTTAGGTGTCACTTTCTCAGATCTCACTTCAAGTGTCGGTTCTTCAATAACTTCACTGTGGCTTTCATTTAACAAGTCACTGTCAGTCTCATAGAATAATTCAGTAGTTTCAGTGTTAGGCTTAGGATGAGTTCCTTCATCAGATTCATAATCAAGCATTCTTTCCTAAGTTTTGAACTTTTCATCAACTTTAACATTTGTGCTCTCAACAATAGTCTTAGTTCTCTTATTGTAATATCTATAAGCTTTGATTTTCAAAGAATATCCGAGAAATATTCCTTCATCACTTCTAGGATCAAACTTTCCAATATCATCATCTCTCTTTATATAACATTTGCTTCCAAAAATTCTAAAATACTTAATTGAGGGTGCATTTCCAAACCATAATTCATAGGGTGTCTTTTCTGTGTCTTCTTTGATTTGTACTATGTTCATTGTATACAGTACCATGTTCACTGCTTCTCTCCAAAATATCTTTGTCAAATCATTCTCAAATAACATAGCTCTTGCTTCTTCAGTCACTGATATGTTTCTTCTTTCTGCACTACCATTTTGTTTAGGTGTTCTAGGGGCTGAAAACTGTCTCTTAATACCATTCACTTCACAAAAGGTGTTAAACTCTCTAGAAGTAAATTCTCCACCTCTATCAGATCTCAAACATTTAATCTTCATTCCAGATTCATTCTCAACTTTATTCTTAATGATCTTAAACTTATCAAATGCTTCATATTTTTTTTTAAGAAATGCAATCCACATTATTCTTGTAAATCATCAACAAGAATCATAAAATACCTTTCTCCATAGAATCCTCTAGTCCTGGTAGGACTGCTCAAATCTGTATGAACAATCTCCAACTTCTCTGCAGATGTAAACTTCTTACTGGGAAAATAACTTCTCTTCTGTTTAGCCATCACACATTCCTTGCAAATCATGTTAGTAGGCTTCATAATTTTAGGCAAATCCCTTATTGCAAGTGTAGTACTTACTTTCACAATATTATCAAAATTTATATGAAAAAACCTTCTATGCCATAACCAACTATTATCAATTTTAGTAATCAAACATGTCATCTTAGTAGGATTCAACTAAAATACATTACCTTTGGTTCTAGATCTAGTTCCAATCAGATTTTCATCTTTATCTTTTATCACACAAGTTTTCTCAATAAACCAAACTTGATATCCCTTATCAACTAACTGTCCAACACTTAATAGATTATGTTTCAAACCATCCACAAAGTAAACATCATTAGTATTAGTCTTTCCATCAAGAGTAATAGATCCTATACCTTTAAACACACAAGGTGCATTGTTTCCAACTCTAACAACTCCTCCATCATAATTGTTAAACTTTATGATTTTTTTCATATCTCCAATCATATGATGTGAACAACCACTATCTATAATCCAATCAACTTTCTTTTCAACTTGAGAAACTAGGGCTTTTTCTTTCTTAACATCTATTTCAGGATCTTCTTCTTTAATTGCTACGAATCCTATGACATCATTATTCTCAGTACCACTTTCACTTAGAGTTCTCTCTATACTAGCTTCAAGATCTTCATCATTAGCATAATAACATTCCTTGGATCTTCTAGGCTTGAAATTGTTTTTGTACTTTTTAACTTTCTTAGGACATTTAGATACAAAATGACCATATTCTTGACAAGTCCAACATTTAAAAATTTTTTTACCGTCTGGTTCTATCTTCACAAGCAAGGAAATACCTTCTTCAATCTTCCTATCTTCTTCATTTCTAGATCTATTGCCGCTAGCATAATCTCCACTCACACTGATGCTTCTTGACAAAGTAGGGTGAATACTAAGAGCACTGAATGCTGTCTCCATTCTAGGTAAGTCTCCTGATAACCTCAGGTTCATTTCTATTGCTTCCAATCTTCCAAGAAGAGTCTCTCTTGTAAAGTTTGAAGTACAAGGTATAACTTGTTCAATCATTTGTGTTGTCTACTTAAACACATGAGTCAATGTCCTCAGAATTTTCTATATCACTTCATTCTCTGTCTTTGTTCCTCCACATGATTTTATGCCTGCAACAATTTTTGACATTCTACCAATATAGCTTCTAACATATTCATCTTCCATCATTCTTATATCTTCAAATGCACATATCCAATTATGTAATCTAACTTTCTTTGCATGTTCATCACCTTCAAAAGTAGAGTGTAAAGCTTTCCAAATTTCATGAGATGTTTTCAAACATTTTACCTGACTATACTCATTCTCTAGAAGGGCTGTCAAAAGTGCTTCTCTAGCAAGTATGTTACACATGAATAGATCTCTCTCATCACCAGAACATATTTCAAGATTATCCTCTTCAATGATAGTCTTATCATTCTTTGTAATCAACCAATAACCTGGTCCTAAACACAGTAGATGTGTCTTCATCTTTTCTTTCTAGATGTCAAAATTCACTCCATCAAAATTAGGGCTTTCTTTCCCAAAATTCGCCATGGATCTCCTTAAGCTGTTAAACTTCCCTTTCAAGGACCTGCTGCTCTGATACCAATTGTTAGAAAGTAAAGTCCACCAAGATAACTGAGAGGGGGGGGGTGAATCAGTTATCAGATGATTATAACTTTTATCAACTTCAACAGCATTTAACCATGCAAGCAATATAATTACCAACCATAGAAAGATATTCATACACAATAACACAATGACACAAGATAAGTTGACTAGGGAACCTCTTGATCAAAGAGTAAACCCTGGTGGGAATGATGCCCACAAAAGATGCACTAATATGAATATTCCTTGTGAAAAGATGGACTCTGTTAGGAGTCTTATGGAATACATTCAGTACATATGAATCCTTGTTAGGAGATTTTGAATCCCTGCTAAAAGATTCTAACCCTATTAAGAGTTATGGAAGATAGAAGGACCCACTCCCAAACAACTTCAGGGTAAGATCACTGAACACACTATCCAATTAATCTTTGTATTACTCAATAGAATAATACCAAAAGATTATTGATCTCAACAATATGTTGCCTCTTCTTTGACTATGCCAAACCACACTCATTGCTACACCAGATCTCAATTTCAGATCTTTGTACCTCGCATGTCTTCCTTCACAAATTCTCTTTCACAATTGCATTATCTCTTTTCTTCACTTCATGCTTACATCAACATTCAACCATATTATAATAAGGAAAAACATTCCTTCTTTTATACCACACTCAAGTAATTACAAATGAGTCAACATCCAATTAAAAGTTTCCACACGCTACACAAAATTGTCGACTTCCAAATATAATAATTCTCCATCTGTGTGACCTCAAAGTTTTCATTGTCATCCACATCACTACCAATGTGTCTTCAACTTCCCTTTAACTACACAAAACCAGATTCTATCCCGATTAGGAGATATCATCCGATTTCCACAAACCGCTACTCAGGAATACTACTTGAATACTGCTTCTACCAAGATGCTCATAACTTCCATGAATAAATGAATTACTATCTATGCTCTTAACCATAGACATATAACATATCAAAGAGTAAATCCTCAACATCGCATAGCTCTATCTGCAATATCTCACATGTGCTAATCCAAACACTGTTTGTTCCTCTGCAAATCTCCAGAAGATCATTGTGTTGACATCAATGACAATCATAGTCATGAATGCAACAAAAACTGCTACATAATGGCTGTCAAACATTCAAAATTCATTCCTAATAGACCCATCAAGAAAAAATGAGGTGTGAATTCTAGGGTGTCACTGTAATATCTCAATTGAAAATAATTATGCAAATTTGACTTTATATTGATTTTAAACCCTATTCAAATTTTAGGTATTTTGGACAAACAATATTGGGTTTTAGTATTTAACCCAAATCTTATCAAACTCAAATTTTATCAGTGTTCATCACTAAAAAATCACCTAGCAAACAACTAATGTAACGCCTAATCATTTCCTTATTACATTAGAATTTGAGTGCAGTCAAATGTTCAACAATAGCTCAACAAATTGCATTAGCAATGAATAACGATACATTAGCATGTGCATGTCAATGACATACATTAACTAGAATTTCAAGCAATTTGGTTGACCCATGACAAAATGAAGTTCCAATGTAACCAAGCGGAGGGAGATAGTGGGATAGAAGTTGACAAACACCATTGTCAACAGAGAGTCGAGCATGAATGTACTACCAAAGGAGACACAGAAGGTGCTTGACAAGTTGACACTCTAGCCACCAGGTGTCGACTAACATGACATTAAACCACTTGGGACACTCATGGTACAGAAGGTCACTATTGGCACTCAATGTTTCTTTTTATATTTTTTCATCATCCCACTGAAAAAGTTGTATGAAACCCTCCTGGAAAGGGATTGGATGATCATGGTGAAGGAAAAATGCAATTGGAATAAAAATATAATCTTCATCAAGAGTGATAGAAGAATATATATCATAGACCTACAAAACCAGGTGGTCAATTAGGAGTTGGCATTGAACTCAGAGTCTGAGGGTGCAGACCTTGGGATGGAAGAAGGAAAATTAGTGGAAGCCAAAGATGAAGGGGTGTTATAAATTGAAAGCTACTCAGAGGATGAGACAAGTTCCTTGAATGGACTATTCCATAGGAAAATGGAGGACTATGAGGTATTTTTTCCAATCTATAATTTTATTGAAGCCACAACTTTGTATGAAGAGCAGTAGATGAAAAAATGTAAAGTTATGGACAAAAAATTTGACAATACTATTAGAATAATTGAGAGGGGAGGGGGGGTGAATCAATTAGATCAGTTATCCTATAGTCCCAAACACTAAGATGTACCTTACAAAACAATTCCAATAAATTATGTAGCTCGGTAACATAAAATATCAATCTGTTTGTCCAGTTTATCGATTACCAGTAATTATCCAACTGTGATTACTGACTAAATCAACTATGTAGTATGTAAATTATGATAGCAAAACAATCATAAAAAATAACACATAACACAATGATTTAACGTGGAAACCCTACTAAGGGAAAAACCTCATGGGACCGGTAACCCAAAATAATTCACTCTTCTGAAGTGAGCTCGGTAAAGAGCCAACCCTGTTAAAGATTACAATGCACACTGTTAGGTGTGACCTAGTTAGAGGATTTATCACTAACAGTTAACTTTTGACTAGCATTCACTATGGGGTCAACAAGATAACACTTTACATTCAACGAATGTCATAGGGTAATACAATAAGACTGTTAAGTCCACTCGGTTAAGAGATTTTATGAATCAATGGTTAAAATAATAGAGTACTGATCTGATTCAAATACAACTCAATTGCAAATATTCAGATCTATGCTAAGCCCATAAAATTCTCTAATCATTAATCAATTCACTTCCTTAATATTTATCAACTTACTTTCACTCGATAAATAGTTCTTTGATGCTCGGTAATGTTTGTAGCTCGGTTCTTTCAATAACCAATTTGATCAGGCATGCATGAATATAGTCTAAACATGAGAAATCTCGGTAGTCTCCTTTTGTCTAGCATGTTTCAATAATAAAACTCATATCTCTTATATAGACAAGTAAATCATTTTCATATCAACCATTAGATTTTTCTTCTTAATCTCCTTCATCCATTTTGCCACTTAAACCTTCCTTGGCAGATGTGTCACTAACATGTTTCAATCTCATCCTTTGGATCATCTTTGAATTTTGTCAGCCGTGGATCTCATAACTAACTTTATCCTTAACCTCAAAATCATAACAATTTCTAGCTCATCAAATTTAGTCAACCATTCTTAGCATTTAATGTTTTCATCCATACCCGGTTAATATAGAAATGCGTCGATGATAACTAGCTAACTAGCTCGGTTATTACTATCACTTGGTATACACTGCATTGGCTCAGTGTATACAAAAATCTTCAATTACCGACCACATTGACTTGTTCAATTTCAAATCTCTTCTTTATAATAGATTAATACAACATGCTCAAGTCAACAATATAAAAGAATAGACTCATCAATAAGTTACCCAATGTTTACCTTATCCTTATCTGTCATATCCATCTTTTCCTCATGTAGATATCTCAGTTCTTCATCTTTTCTTCCTTCAACAGATGTTCAGATATTTGTAACTATCACAATAAGTAATGTCAAAATTAGTTGACATCAATGACAACATATTGACTGATTTAATCATCTTACATATCATTTTAGTAGCTCGGTGACCTCTAATCATTGTTTCTTGAGTTGATTTAGATATTCAATCAGTTTTAGTTCATCAATCTCTCCATTTGGTATATATGGCAACACAAGCAATATGAAAAATATGTCATACATACAAAACATGTATTCTACAACTATGTAAGTAAATGATGTAGCTCGGTAAGCTCTCCCTAGATTGATATTTAATATGTTTAATCACTACAAAACAAAACAACATTACATGCAGACTCTCCTTGCAGATTTGATTTTTTCAATTCTCAAATTCTCTTTGTTCTTAGCAACATATATTTTAATATGAAGTCTCTCTCCCTTTCTGCAATCTCTCTCCCTGTTTGTGTTCTTACTAACTGATTTTCCATATTCATTCTCTCTCCCTTGACAATAATGCCAAAAAAAAAATGCAAACAACTCTTTAGCAGCCAAGTAATTCTTTGTTGTTCAGTTCATACCAGTCAGTCAGGTACCTTTAGTGTACTAATAAACAAATTTATGTTCCAATTTTCTACAATCTTTCACAACCTTAGAAAAAATCCAAAGTGTGACCTATGTGCATCAACATGAACGATCTTCTGATAAGTATAGGTTGATGCAACCTCCTGATCACCTCAGTGACCAATAGATAGGGGAAAAACCCCAAGTCTAGTCCTCAAATATTCAAACATGTCCTTTGGTAAGGGTTTGGTAAAGATATCAGCAAGTTGTTCCTTAGATGTTACAAATTCCAATTTCACTTGCTTCTCTTGAACTTTTTCCCTTAAGTAGTGATACTTAATAGATATATGTTTTTTTTTAATGCATCACATGATTCTTGGAAATATTTATAGCACTAGTGTTGTCACAATATATAATCACCAGGTCAGTGATAAGCTCATTCATTCCTTCCAACACTTGTTTAATCCAAGCAATATTTGAAAAATTTGCAGTAGCAACAACATACTCTGCTTCAGCACTAGACTGAGAAATGCATGCTTGTTTCTTGCTTATCCAAGTCACAAGCCTTTCCCCTAAAAAGAATGCTCCATCGGTTGTGCTCTTCCAATCATCTATGTTTCTAGCCCAATTTGCATCAATGTAAACTTAGAGTTCAAATTTGGCTTCTAGTTGTACTATAAACCATAGTCTTCTATCTTCTTCAAGTATCTCAAAATTCTTTTAACTACAACCATATGTGAATCTTTAGGATTGGCAGAAAATTATGCCACAATCCCAACATGTGCAATATCAGGCCTACTGTGTACCACATATATCAGTTTTCCAATCATAGATCAGTACATAATCTGATTTACTTCTGTAGATTCATCATCCTTTGTCAATTTACATCCAATTACCATCGGTGTTCCTATTGGTTTTGCATCTTCCATGCCAAAAGTTTTTAACACTTCTTTAATGTATTTTGATTGAGTGATGAAAATCCCATCATTCTATTGTATAACCTACAAACCTAGAAAGAATTTAATCTCTCCAAACATAGACATCTCAAATTCCTTTCTCATTTCATCAGCAAAAGATTTTCAAATCATATCTTGTCCACCAAAGATTATATCATCAACAAATATCTCAGCAATCAAAATATTATCATCAGATTCTCCTTTCATATACAAATTATTGTTTTCACTAGTTCTTACAAAGCCAATACTGATAAGATAAGCATGTAGTCTTTCATACCATGCCCTTGATGCTTGCTTCAATCCATACAAAGCTTTGTGCAGTCTACATACCATGTTCTTCTGATTCTGATCAACAAAGCCTTTCGGTTGTTCTATGGAGACCTCCTCCTCAAGAATTCCACTCATAAAATCTGATTTCACATCCATTTGATATACTTTGAATCCCTTATGTGCAGCATATGCAAGTAGAATACAAACTCCTTCAATTCTAGCAACAGGTGCAAAATTTTCTCCATAATCAATACCTTCTTCTTGTGCATATCCCTTGCAAAGAAGTCTTGCCTTATTCCTAGTGACCTCACAATTTTCATTTAACTTATTCCTAAAAATCCACTTAGTACAGATAACATTTTTATCTTTCGGTCTAGGTACTAATGTCCATGTCTTATTCTTCTCAATCTGTTCAATTTCCTCATTCATAGCATTGATCCATTCCTCATTTTCAAGTGCGTCCCTAACATTCTTAGGTCCAAACTCACAAACTAAGCATGTGTTTTGTCTTAACTTACTTCGGGTCATCATGCTACCTTTCTTATCTCCAATGATTTGATTCTCTAGATGGTGTCTTCTAACAAATCTTAATAGCACTTGATCTCTTATTTGCTCATCATTCGGTTCAAGTTCATTTTCCTACTCAATAGCTTCTTCCTGATTCTCAGTGTGCATTTGTTGATTCTCGGTAGCATTTTCCTGATGCTTAGTAGACTCAACTTGTGGCCTTGGTAGATATTCTAGATCTTCAACATAAGTAAACCTACCGTAGTCTTTCGATTCCTTCATGCTTTCTTCATCATTCTTTTTAGAAAACTCATTGACTCTTACATTAGCACTTTCTATCATTTTATTAGTAGCCTTGTTTAAACATTTATAAGCTTTACTCTTAGTAGAATATCCCAAAAATATTCCTTCATCACCTTTAGAGTCAAATTTACCATATCTATCATCTTTCAGAATATAACACTTACTACCAAAGATTCTGAAATAACTTACACTCGGTGTGTATCCAAACCATAACTCGTAAGGTGCCTTGTTTGTATCTTTCTTCAGTTGAACTTGGTTCAGGGTGTATATTGCAATGATAACTACCTCTCTCCAGTACACTTGTGCAACATTTTTCTCAATCATCAATGTTCTTGCACAATCAACAATAGATCGGTTCCTCCTTTCACCAATTCCACTCTACTGCTGTGTTCTAGGTGCAGAAACCTACCTTTTGATTCCATGCTCATTACATAAATTAGTTAATTTATCAAAAACAAATGCATCTTCTCTATTAGACCTTAAGCATTTCAATTCCTTAATTTCCAGTTTCTTTTTCAACTTTAGCCTTATACCATTTAAATAGTTTGAATGCCTCAGATTTTTCTTTCAAGAACATAACCGTCATTAGTCTAGAATAGTCATCAACAAACAAAATAAAATATCTATCACCATAGTAGCTTTGATTTCTTATAGGACCACATAAGTCAGTGTGTACCAACTCCAAAATTTCTTTAGATGAGTAGTCCTTACTTTTAAAACTATATTTGGTCATCTTTCCTTTCTGACATTGATGGCGCATAACATGATCAAGTTTGGTTAGACTCAACAATCCTCTAACTTTTCTCTTTCTACTGATCTTAATCATGTCATCAAATTTTACATGGCATAACCTCTTATGTCATAACCATGCATCTTCATTCTTCACCAGTAAACAATAAGTTTCAACATTGTCAAGATAGAATAAATTACTTTTTGATTGTCCTCCAGTACCAACAAGCTTTCCATTTTCATCATATATTTTCACCTTCTTGCTTTCAAATGCAACTCGGTGACCTGAATTATTCAGTTGTGCTACACTCAACAAATTGTAGTTAAGTCCTTTTACCTAGTATGCATTATCACATCTAATTTTCTCATTCAATAGAATAGACCCTTTTCATTTTACCATACAAGGTGTATCATTTCCCATTTTTAGTGATCCTCTATTATAATGCTCAAGATGATCAAACTTATCTTCATCACCAGTCATGTGATGTGTACAACCACTATCAATGAACTAGGTATCATTCTTACTAATTTTAGAAATAAGTGTTGTTTCTACATACCTTTCGTCCTCTTCTGAATCATCTTTCATTGCAACAAATACTACTTCAATTTCATCATCAGTGTTGGTGTTGGTGTTGGTGTTGGTGTCATCTTCTCCAACAAGGTAACATGTCTTTTTGCCTTTATTTTTGCAATCTCAGTTGTCTCTATTGTAGTGTCAATTTACTCTATTATTCCTTCTGCCAAACTTTCCATCACCAGAGACCGGTCATTATCTTCCTCTTTCATGTTAGGACATCTAGCAGCAATATGGCCAACCTCTTTATAGTTAAAACAAGCTAAAGGTAACTTTCCCTTATACCTTCCTTTACCTTTTTGTAGTCTTCCTTTCCTTCACCTTTACTGTCACTTTTATTTTTTATATTATGCTTACTGCTATATTTACCAATCTTAAGAGATGACATAAAAGTAGACTCAACAAATGGTACAACACTATTGTCAAAATTATTCAGCTCAAAAGTTGTTAACTTTCTAATCAGACTATCAAGAGTAAGAGTGTTACTAGGTGCAAACCTCATTTCATGAAGAGCAGATATTCTGATTGCATAAACAAGGACCAAGCTTCTCAGTATCTTACTTACCATAGTATCTTCAAAAATAATACCTCCTGCTCCATGAATAGCATTGACTACCTTTTTAATTCGATTTGAATATTATGTAATGTTCTCTCCTTCTTTCATCTTCATGTCATCAAATCTACCTCTCAAGCTTTCAACTCTAGCTCTCATCACATTCACATCACTACCATGAACTAGAGAAAGTTTCTCCCACATTTGCTTCACTGTAGTGCAATCCTTGACATCCTCAAATTCAACATTAGATAGAGCAGCAATAATCTCTATCATAGTAATATTGTGTTCATGTCCGTCTCTCAACTGATCAATAGTCAAAGGTCCAACATTCGGTTGTATGTAGCCATTTTCTAGTAAAGTTATAGCAAATTCTCCAATTCTAGATATGTGAAACCTCATCTGGCTTTTCCATGTTGTAAAGTTATCTTTGTTCAGCTTCGACACTTCCCTCTTATGCATCTTGTGATCTTTCTACTCAAGTCCTTAAAAATTTATTCCAAGTAACCAACATGCTCTGATACCAATTTTTACAATAATTGAGAGGGGGGTGAATCAGTTAGATCAGTTATCCTACAGTCCCAAACACTAAGATGTAGCTTACAAAACAATTCCAATAAATTATGCAGCTCGGTAACATAAAATATCAATATGTCTGTCTAGTTTACTGATTACCAATAATTATCCAACTGTGATTACCAACTAAATCAACTATGTAGTATGTAAAGTATGATAGAAAAACAATCATAAAAAATAACACATAACACAATGATTTAACGTGGAAACCTTGCTAAGGGAAAAATCACCTGGGAACGGTAACCCAAAATAATTCACTCTTCTAAAGTGAGCTCAGTAAAGAGCCAACCCTGTTAAAGGTTACAATGCACACTGTTAGGTGTGACTTGGTTAAAGGATTTATCACTAACAGTTAAATTTTGCCCAACATTCACTATGGGGTCAACAAGATAACACTTTACATTCAATGAATGTCATAGGGTAATACAATAAGATTGTTAAGTCCACTCGGTTAAGAGATTTTCTAAATCAATGGTTAAACTGATACAATACTGATATGATTTAAATACAACTCAATTGCAAATATTCAGATCTATGCTAAGCCCATAAAATCCTCTGATCATTAATCAATTCACTTCCTCAATATTTATCAACTTACTTTCACTCGGTAAATAGTTCTCTGATGCTAGGTAATGTTTGCAGCTTGGTTCTTTCAATAACCAATTTGATCAGGCATGCATGAATACAATCTTCACGTGAAATCTCTGCAGTCTCCTTTTGTCTGGCATGTTTCAATAATGAAACTCATATCTATTATATATACAAGTAAATCATTTTCATATCAGCAATTAGATTTTGCCTCTTAATCTCCTTCGTCCATTTTGTCGCTTAAACCTTCCTCGGTAGATGTGTCATCAACACATTTCAATCTCATCCTTTAGATCATATCTAAATTTTTTCAGCCATGGATCTCATTACTAACTTTATCCTTAACTTCGAAATCATAACAATTTCCAGCTCATCAAATTTAGTCAGCTGTTCTTAGGATTTAATGTTTTCATCCATACTTGGTTAATATAGAAATGCGTCGGTGATAACTAGCTAACTAGCTCAGTTATTATTGTCACTCGGTATACACTACACTAGCTCAGTGTATACAAAAATCTTCAATTACCGACCACATTGACTTGACAATTTCAAATCTCTTCTTCATAATAGATTAATATAACATGCTCAAGTCAACAATATAAAGCCATAGACTCATCAATAAGTTACCCAATGTTTACCTTATCCTTATCTGTCATATCCATCTTTTCCTCATGTAGATATCTTAGTTCTTCATCTTTTCTTCCTTCAACAGATGTTTAGATGTTTGTAACTATCATGATAAGTACTGTTAAAACTAGTTGACATCAATGACAACATATTGTTTGATTTAATCATCTTACATATCATTTCAGTAGCTTAGTGACCTCTAATCATTGTTTCTTCAGTGCATTTAGATATTCAATCAGTTGTAGTTCATCAAATAAGAAGATGGAAAATGGAAAGAAAGAGAAAAGGGAGTTAGAGAACCACAATTTGGTACGAACATCTGTTGTACGGTCTAACAATCTATTTTTACATGAAAGAAAAATAACATAGTATGACCCTCTCATGTATGGATGGACTTAATGAGACATTTAATATGATCGGGCTCAACATGACACCATCTTGTACAACTTAACTCAATGCAACACTTTTCTATACAAACTAGATCAATACGATATTTAACACCTATTTGGTATTTTTTTGTGAGTCATTTAGAATCATACGGGTACGAGTTCCCTTATAGAAGTATTTTTACCAACCCTTGGAGAATGTACAAGAACATGGCATAAGGCGTGATCCTCCCTTGTGGCATACAAATTTCATACACAAATTCATGTTTTAGCTCCACGTATGAGATGTCCATCAGCTCGTACTTGTACAACTCTTTTCAAAGAAATCCTTTTGGTTATTGTTTAGCAAAGGGAAATCATACAACAAGGGGGTCTTCCAAATTTATTACCATACAACACAAATGCTCTTCCACCATATAGTCTTCCAAAGTCATCATTGCATGACACAAATGCACTTTCACTGTACTTAATAAAAGTTATTTCAAAGTCATTACTATACGGTGTACAAGCTATTCAAGATTTCACATGGAGTTTAGTGTCATATTTCTTGTAAGATGGTGTACAACTTGGACCTTCCCTATGACATCCTCTAGCCCTATTATACAGTGTACAAGATCCCTTTGTTGTGTGCCCATCAACTTTTTCATATGGGATTGAGAGGAAAAACTAGGTGTTGTTGTACGTTGTCATACCCTTACTTGTAGATTTTCCTGGTCAAGATTGATGCTTGAAAAGCATGTTGGTTCCTCTTGGAATGTGCCATAGCAATGAGAGCTAAGACCATTTTAATCTTCCTAGGGTGAGTGGAATTTCCATGAAGTGCTCTAATTTAGATAATTATTGAACTTATTTTATTAGATGATATTAAAAAATAAGTATAAATAAGATGAGGTTATTCTAACTCTTTAAATTTGTTATTTGTTACATCATGATCTTGTTTATATCATTGAATGCTAATTAATATATTAATATTGCTGATCTTAGCAGTTTCTAGTCTTAAGCTAGTTCATGATAAAGAAACAAGATCTTTATTTGAATTATAGATATAGTTAATAATATTTAAACTTAGTAAATGTTGTTATATAATAAAAACTTTGTTATATTAAATCTAATCCAATATTATACCGTAGATAAAAGTAGTATTACATTTTAGTATTAGAGCCTTTAATATTTTTAGAGAATAATAAAATCGATGGATACAAACACAAATTTAAAAAAAAACTGTGGACCTAGAAAATCCAAAAGAAGGTATCTAGCCCAAATTTAAGCATGTAAAATAGATAAGTTTGTTGACAAACTATTGTTCTTAAAATTTATTAAATACAAAGATCATCTTCAATCCATCTTCCTTGACATGTACCAATATTATTGTACTTAGAAAACAAAAACAAAATCCTCTAAAAATAAATAAATAAAATAATTAGAATTCTTGAATTATCATTAATGATCACCTTCATTAAACTCTTGCCTAATATATCCATATAGGTATTCCTTTAATCATTAAAATCATGCTCTCGTCAATTTTTTTTGGTTGGAAGAATCCTTGTATTTTTCTTGACAATATGTTTATAGCAACTATTATGCTTGATTAGTATAGTATGCCAAGATATATAAATATAGTTTAGTATGCCCTTTAAAATGGTTTGAAAACTTTGTTGCACATTCTATTTGTAATCTATACATACCAAACATGAAATGGTAAATGGGTTGATAGTAAAATCAAGTATTGTGCAACTTGTGTGGTATATCTCCAACATCTATAATAAAAAAATTTAACTAAAAGAGGGGTAAAAATTTATTCAACACAAAGAGAAGTACAAAGAAAGAAGGGTCAACCACCTAGTAGAGAATAGAGCAATACACAACCCTATGTTTATCCACTAACTGATTCAACATGTAAGACAATTTTGAAGATAATTGTCCTCTATCCACAATATTCTAACCCTGCATTTGATGCAAAACTCATTTGGTCAAATAATTTCCTACTCCATTCCACTCCCTATGAATGTGAATAAAAGTAACAAATTCCAAAGAGCCAAAAAATCTTAGGATTTATCTAATAACTGAACCTAAGTGTCTACTGACATCATCTAGTCATTGCTCATTCATCAAAGTCAACAACACCTAAGAATTAGATTCACAAATAATATTTTTCTAGCCAAGAACACAATATCGATCCATAGCATACAAAATGGTGAGAGTCTCTATGTAATTATTCATATGAAGACCCTAATAAATAGGAAAAATAAAATAAACATTTCCAATGCTATCATGCCCTACACCGCCAATACCAACATGACCAAGGCTCCCTCGAGAAGAGTCATCAGTATTAATTTTCAAAACTCCTTGAGGATTGATTCATTGACCCTCCTGAATTATCTTCCCAAAGGATATTTGCATTTATTCCTCATGACCTTCCTACCACTCCTCACCCCTAGAGAAGGGTCGTCTACCTAAAGAGGAAAATCAAACTGATTGCAAATATTAACATCTCTAGGATCCACACCTCCAACAAAGTCACACTTTGTTGAGACAATCTCACAAAGAGAATGAATAATCTTCCACCCAAGTGTTGAACCATCCTAGCATCATGAAAAATACTAACATTTATAATACTTATGATGTACACATTTATTTCAATTTGGTTATTTGTGGTCTCACTTTCTTTTTGTTGTATTGGTTTGAGAATAGAGGTAATCCTTATGATCAAAGACCAAGAAAGAATATGGAGATTTTTTTGTGTAGGGATCAACTATCAAATACCAATTTTCAAACCAAGGAAGAATTATATGAACAAGACAAAATCTATATGTTCTTGTAAATATAGGCAATTGGGATATTTAAAAGGAAAACTAAATATCTCAAAAGCAGTATAATTATAAAACCGCTTTTATAAATATACCAGCATGTTGAACTAAAATGAGATTAATTTTCAACTGGGAAGTAGGTGAATTTGTTATAATGTGGAAGGAGGTGAATTGTCAACTAGGTATGAATAATTGGTTATAATGTGGAAAGAGGTGAATTGTCATCTGGGTATGTGGTCTAGAAGGGGGAACAATGAATAATTATAGAGTAGACATGGTTGCAATCGTGATGTTAGTTTAGAAATTTAGATGGTTATAAGGACATGTTTATAAATTATATATAGATTTTTTGGCAATATATAAAGGGTTGTGAGACACCACAAATATCATTTGGGTCATTTATAGACCCATATATCTGTTATATGTCACTTAAATAGCCTTAAAATAACTCTAATATATTAAAATAATCTATTAAAGCTATACACTATAGAGGATAATGCGGCTTCTAGGAATAAAATAATTAAGTGTTATTATGAAAGGATACAATAAAAATGTGTGATGAAGACATTAAAAAACTATATAAAGAGGGAAAAGTGTGAGATAAGAGTGTGAAATAGAGTGGAATCATGCGTGGGATAATATGGACTATAGATATTGTAAGCAATAAAACCTAGTTGTTATGAATATAAATAAAGCTTAACATTCAACAAATAAAGCTTACTATTACCTTTAAGATTAGACCTACAAATGAAAACAAAAACCAAAGGGAATGCAAACCTCAAAAATCCCAAGAAGCCTCCAAAGTGTAGAGGATTTGTCCAAGACGGATATGTGTGCGCATAAACTATGCTCAAGCTTCAACAAGTGAGGAGAAAATTGGGCATTATAAGGTTATTTTTGATGTTTTTTTCTCTCAAATGGGCATGATAACTTTACTTGAATGGTGGATGAAAATGAAGGAGATGAGGGCTCAATTTATAGGCAATAGGAGGGATGAATGGATGATCAAGATGAAAACCTGAGGAAGGGCCAAGATTCATTTGAGAGAGAGCACATGGATTGTGCTTTCTCAAATGCATCTCCTTGTGACAAGTGTAACAATGGGAGAGGTTGGAAGGAATGGGAAATGTAACCATTTTTGGAGATGTGAAAGGGAAAAAATGTGTAAGAGAAGGATGGAGTGTGTAAGGGATGTGTAAGATAATTTAAGGTTGACACGAGGTGAGGGAATTGAGGGATGTGAGGATGTGACATGGGAGTTGACTTGGGTTGGGTTAGGATTTATTTATCCATGGATTATGATTGTGAAAATGCTTAGGAGGTGATTAGGCTTGGATTAGAAAGCAAGTGGGAAGTTTAGGAGGATGTGATGGGAGGAGAGAGAATGAGTGGAGGGTTGGATTATCTAATCATGGGTCATTAGCGAATTAAGGATGATTAGTATGTGTGAATGGGTTGGGTTGAGTATGAACTCCATATTAGGATTTTGGGATGGGTTTGGTTAAGGGTTAAAGTTAGGAGTCATGTGTTCAAATTGGATTAAATGTCTTATTTAATTCCAAGTGGGAGGAAAATGAGGGTTTATGAATTAATTTAAATAGGTATATGTATCCATTTAAATTAATAGAGGAATGGGGTTTCAATTAATCATCAGATTATGGGTTTATCATTTAGATAATTAATTGGGCTATAGTTAATTAATTAAATTAATTAACTAGGGGATGGTATAAATTAACCAAATAATAATATTTAATTAATACAATGTCTTAGGTGAAAAACTAAATAGGATTACTTAATTGTGTAATCAGATTTAGGTGTCTACATTTTGCCCCTCTTTAACAATGTTAAAATAAGGTTATTTCAAAGACGTTTATAAATAATAGATGACACGAGGAATTGACTAGGTGATGAAAATGCCCTAGATTATGGGCCAAAAGGTTTAGGCTAGGTGATGCCCCCTCGAGAGGGTGGCTGGGAGGAGGAAGGGGGACTAGACAGTGTCTCGAAAAGAAAATGCAGTTGGAGAAGAAGCGGGTGAAAAAGGGGTATGAATAGGGAAGAAGGGGGTCAAAGAGGTGATACCGTGGAAAGATTTGATGAAATGGGAGGAAAGGGTGGGTCAAAAGGTATTGAGAAGGAAAAATAGGGCTTAGGGGGCCCTTAATAAGGGCTGGGAGGGCCATAAATAGGTCATTTGTGCACCTGAGAGCTTGAAAATAGAGAATTTTGAGCTCTGAGTGGAGATAGAAAAATGATATAGAGAGGGCGACTAAGGCATCATTCGGAGATGGTGAGGAGTGTCTGGCAGCATGGGGTCCATGACTGAGAGGTAGGATAAAAAACTATCTTCATCATTTGGTAAATTTTGCATTTATTGCTTGTTTTTCGTTGAAAAAGCACGATCCTGCGAGCGCAGGATCTACGAGAACACGTTCTAGCAAGAAATAGCTAGGGAAAGGGATTCTTAGAAAATGATGGACTTTTCATGGGATCACAAAATTTTGGGACTTGGAGAGGATTTTTAGCGGGACCACGATCCCACATGGTCTTGTGGGATCGTGATCCCAAAAAAAAATTGAGGGAGTGCATGAAAAAAATGTATTCCTGGGGGGGGGGGTAGGCTGGGCAGTGTGGGAATGCATTCTCGCGCTAGTACGGGATGTTAGCAAGATGCACGATCCCATGATTTGCGAGATCATGAGAAAAGAAAATTTTGTGAGAATGCGAGAATTGAGTTTCTTGTGGGAACGTGGGTAAAAGGGATAAGGGTGAGAATGGGGAGGGGGTAAAGAATAGGTAGTTACTGACATGAAGAAAGGATTTTGGATAGGGTATAAAACTGACATGGTTGACTGGTTTGATTGTAGTGGTCACTGGATCGACTGACTAGCTGAGAGAGGCATGTGGCAGTGCTGACAGTGGGAGAGCAATTCACTCTTGCAGAGTGGGTGCAGGTAGATGTGCTAGGACTAGGGTACCTGGCCCACATGCTATGAAGATAGACATTCATGACCATGGTCATAGTGCTATGTGAGAGGTGGCACTCTGAGACAAGGACGTTCCATCTGCTTATGGGGGAGATGATGGTGACCTTGGAGGACATGTACTAGATCTTCATACTATTGATCCGGGGGACACCTGTAGTGGTGGGATCCTACAAACAACATTAGGCAATGGCCCCATTACTAGGCCTGGGCGTAGCGCCTGTCCTGTGCCATGCGTAGTTGGCCTTAGCTCATCACACAGCAACAATGCCGACAACACAAGGGATATATTTCTTTGTGTGCAGCTTGGTGTCGGGGTACATTGCCCTAGACATAGGAGGGATGAGGGTGACACTAACACTCATCCCTAGTATAGTGAGGATAGTTGACGTGGGTGTCACAACAGCCTAGGGCACACTGATGTTAGCTGAGATGTACATATATTTGCATCAGATCATCTACCATGGTGCAAAGGGTAATGGGAGGAGTTTTGGTTTTGCATCACTCCTTTAGGTATGGGTGTGGGAGCACGTAGCAATGCTAAGGCCACTAGGGAGGATAGATAGGCAGCCATAGGAGCCTATGGTGTATAGTTGGGGAGAGCTACTAGTGTACCCCGATGTGGACAACATTGATCACTGGAGAGAGACATTGGATAAGATCCATGACAACATCATTGGGTGATTATACCTGGGTTAGGTGGCCTTAGCGGAGGATTAGAGGGAGCTTCCATATGCCATGACTCTGACCTACATCATAGGTCAATGGGAGTACATCATGGAGAAGTACAAACTGGACATGGTCACCCATTAGCTTGGATTTGTACAGGGGGTGCCAGATGCAGATCACTGGTACCAGAGGGCTACACGAGAGTGGATTTTAGAGTTTCAGGGGAGGCTAGATAGGGTGGGCCTACTAGCAGCGTGGCAGGCAATGGCTCCTATATAGTGGGACTGGGTTGGAGGACTGGAAGATGTGGGGACCACCCTGACATATGATGCATGGTTCCAGAGGCTGAGGACCATGGGGAGAGTAGGATTACCTATCAGTGGAGGGCCAATGCCAGTAGCCAGGGGCTAGAGAGGAGGGAGGGGAGGACAAAGAGGGGGAGGACAAGATGAAGATGGAGATGGAGGTGGAGATGGAGGTGGAGGAGGGGATGGCATGGATGTGGATGGAGGAGGAGATGGGGGACATGCACCACCTATGCATGGAGTACCACCACCACCATCAGGGCAGTCAGCAAGAGTGGGATCATCGAGAGGAGGAGAAGGAGATCTGGCAAGGCGTCTCACATCTCTATAGTCAGCATGTGATCGCATGAGCCAGATGCTTCATGATACACAAGGGAAGAAAGATGCCTTGACAACATAGCTAACCCATGCACTATAGGATGGACTATTGATGATTGATAAGAGGAAGCAGATAGTGTGGAAGAGGGATGTTAAGAATGGAAACACTGAGAGGGGGGGATGAATTAGTGTTCTATAATTAATGTTTTTCTGCTTCTTGTAACTTAGCCCAATTACTTAAATACTGAAATGAATAGTAAATTAAATAAAACAATCAACCATAACACATAACACAAGATATGTTAACGGGGAAGCCTTGGCCAAAGGAAAACCCCGGTGGGAATTAGCACCCATGAATAATTGCACTAGTCTTATGAACATGTTAAGGTTCCTTTGCCCTGTTAGGAGAATTCTTTACAATGCTGAGTATAATAACTCAGTTAGGAGTCTGATAGAAAAAACCCTACTAGGGGTGGATGGCTCACTACCAGAGTTCACTGCCCAATGAAGAAGGCTACAACCTCCTGGTTATCAGATACACACTATATCTAGAAGGGTGAACTACTACTTTGACACTATTGTCTGATCAGTTCCTTTTGTGTGTTGTTTCTCTAACTTCTTTTAGAGCTTTATATCATACTAACTGAACTCACATACTTCTTCTCTCTTTATATCTTCCAAGCTCTACTTCCTTTAAATACAAAATCACATGTCATATATATACATGCTGAATGGGTGCAACCAAAACTAAATATTGTGTTGGCCTAAAACCTAACACATACAACGCTTCCAAATAAATTGGTTTAAGTGTGTTTACATACAATGGTAATAACATGTTTACATCACTATTACAATAGGCACATAGCCTTTACAAAAAAAAATGATACATGCTAATAAAAAAACTTCATGTCGGCTGCATGCTCTATTATGTTCTGCTGCTTAACTGCAAGTGTCACTTAGACTTGTTATAGCTTCTCGATACTATCATATCTGATCATGTGTTATTAGAATTAGCATAATATTATACTCAAAAGCTTATATCTAAGGGCACATACCAAAACTCAATCATACACACATGCGTCGATGCTCTGATCATCAGGTGCTTCACTATCTACACTATCTTCCATACTTAGCCGAAATATGATCTTCCAAGTTTCTGCGCTGACTATCAAAACTTCATATGACTTTGTTTCCATAATGATAACACAAAACTTGTCATATATTCTTGGTAAATTCAACTTTCCAACAATCTCCCCCTTTGTCATTAATGGCAACTAAGGAATATGGCAAAGTTTCTAAACTTAACTTTACACTAAAAACTTGCTATCAACTTTCTATATATTGTACATCATATCTTCTTCTTCTTTATACATTACTCCCTCTTTGACATTAATGAAAAAGGTGCTCAAAAAAGGAAATCTTTAAGTACTTACATAGAAAATACATCTAGATATGCAATCTGAAGGTTTTTAATTTCTTTCTACCAAAATACCTTAAGTGTATCAACTGTCTGAAGATGGGCGCATAATGCATATGTGAGCTTCTCCATCTTTTCTAAATCCATGTAGGGACCTTGATCATATGCTACTATTGTAGCATCTATATGCTTGATGTTCTGATTCAATACATCTAGTGAGGGCGCTAGTGCATTTCTTAGTTGTGCTTGTCTAGCCCTTATCTTTGCAATCTATTTTTTTGCCTTCTCTATTTTGTCTATCTATCCTTGATAAACATTATTGCACATATTTATGTCTAGAGAGGGATCCTCAACTAATTTTCTTACTATTTCTATCATAGAATTTTCTTCTTGAATCTTCTTAGAGTGGTCTGAACTGAGTTTATCCTTGTTCATGGAGTCAACTATTATCTTTCTTCCTTTTGTTGCTAACTCTTTTAGCATTTCTTGACCAATCTTAAGAGAGTTTAGGTCAAGTGAGAAATTGCCTATCAAATCATTTAGTCTTTTCTTGTTGTATTTCTCTTCTATAATTTTTGTTGCTAAGTCTTCTAGACTTGAAAAGTTTTCTTTGAAACTTGACAAGATACTACTAACAACATCCACTGAGTGAACACTAATCAATTTCTTATCCTCGGGCAATAAATTATTTAGTGTGCTAACTAATTCCACAAATAGAGGATTCCTCATTACTTATTTTTCTTTGGCTTTCTCCATAGCCAACACACTTATCTTTATCAGATCTTATTCTCCCCATGAGTCTAAGCTTGTTGTATCAGGAGTCAAGCTTGACAAAAATGATATGGATGACTTAGGAGTAAGAAATGTGCTTTGACTTACATCCATATTCTCACTCTTTACCTTTATTGGGATCTCAACAGAAGGCTCTTCTTTAGGTTCATCTTCCTTCTCAATTTCTTGTCTAGTTATATCTTCAATTAGGACTTCTTATGTTACAAGTAGTGGTTACCGTTGCACAAAAAGATTGACATGTTAATGCCCGATACAACCACTAGACTTAGAGAAGACACAAGAGGTGGTTAAACCATGTCATGAATCCTGAGGGGAGCACTGACCATTTTTCCAACAATTTCCCCCTTAGCATTATCTGAGGGGATTCAAACCTATGACCAAGCTCAGATACCGCTTGTTACAAGTAGTGGTTTCCGTTGTACCAAAAGATTGACCTTTTAATGCCTGATTCAACCACTAGATTTATAGAAGACACACAAGGTGGTTAAACCATGTCATGAATCCCAAGGGGAGTGCTGACCATTTTTCCAACATCTTCTTGTTGCAAAGGTGTTTCTTCACCACAAAGAATCTCAACTTCTTCAGTACTCATAAATGCTTCTTCAAACTTGTCTAGACCATTATTTGTTGCTGCCATGGATATTTCAACATCATCAATCACAATTTTTTCATCTTTTGTTTTTACTGCATCAATAGATACTGTAACCTTTGGTGCAGAATCCTGTGGACCTGAAAAAGATGCATTAGGGATCTCTGATTCTTTTACTTGCTTGGAGGGAGCTTGGGTTGTAGGTGTGGAAGGTGGGTACATGTGTCTATCCAAAAACACTTTCTCAAATGCTTTTTTTGTTTCCTTTGCAATCAACTCATAATCATTGTTCATTATATGCAGAGTTCTAATTTTTGTTCTTAGATGAGGCTTTACCAAATCTAACAGCAATATTTTCTCTTCTAGTGAACAAACAGGGAGGTTGTCATCCAAAGTCTTTTCTCTAATTCTCATATCCTTCTCTATGGCTTGTCTTTTCAGTGAATCCAATATATTCTATATATGATCAGGAATGACTATCTTAAGTTCCAAAATTGACTTTTTAAACTTAATCATATGCTTGATAATCATAAAATGAATTTTTGATTTATCAATCTCATGATATTTGTAATAGAATTTTGCAATTTGATCTATCCTTCCTTCATCAACAACTCTAGTTCTCAAAACTTCCAAATTTTGTCTGAATCCTACCTCATGAGGTGCTTGAGTGTTCTTTCCTTTGCTTTTGGTTGTCCTTGAGGATGGGTGGCTTGTGCCAGTTTGCTTCTTCCTTCTAGACACCTTGCTTGGCTCAAGAGGTGGAGTGGACTCTAGATCAACTGTAGTAGAAGGCGCAGAGGTGCTTTCTCTTGTCTTTTTCTTCTTCTCCTTTGGATCATCTACTTCTTGAACTTCTTCTGATGGGGGTTTTCTCTCAAGTTGCATAGCAATCTTGGCTTCCCTTTCTTTATCTATGTCTTCTTGGGTGACACCATGACTTTTTAGAATATCAAAGGTAATTCTGGATGCTTTTCTCCTAGTCATTGCACTGTATAAGACATAATCAAATTTTCTTCTCTTCTCTTCATATGTGCCCCATCTAGGTTCATTGGGATCCTTAGGCACAGATAGGACTTGTGCATAACCTTCCAAAATGTGCTCATCAACTTCATAACCAAGTGGATGAATCCACTTTGTTCTAGGCTCAATTGCTTCCATGCATGTAGTATCTATTTCCACCATGAAACATATAGAGTCTTTGTATTTCTCCACAATCTTCTCAGGTATCCTATACCTTTTTTGCATCTTGATTCTGAATGTTTTAATTTCTAGATCCATATAATCCTTTAAATTTCTCTTTGATGTTGCCTTAAATGAAATTTGAGGCAAGGTAGGTATGCTTTTGTCAAGATAGAGATCAAAAACTTTACCAACTATATGAAAGTACATGTATATAATCAATGAACCAAATCTGAATATTTTTCTCTTGTCATGCTTTATAGCTCTTATGTTGTCTAACAACTGTGCGTAAAAGATCTCACAAAGGTTAAAATCTCCATTTTATTTCACTATCCTTATTGCTTCCAGAATTGTAGCTATGGATACATTGTTCACTCTATTTGCATGCTGGAACTTGTATGCAAGGATCGTAGCCATGAGTTTAATATCTTTCTCTTCTATGGGCTCAATAGTCATGCTGTGCTTATTAGTCCTGGACTTACATGCCTTCTCAACCTATTTTTTGACATCTTTTCCTGTTGGAAGAATGGTGCTAGTCTTAGAAAGTTTGATCATCTCATGAATGAGATCAGTTGTAATACAAACAAGGACTTCACCAATCCAAAATAAATCATCATGAATCCTGCTTAGTAAGATCTTAATCCATTTTGACTCATAGAATTCATACGCAATCCAATACTCTATGATAGGGTTATCTATGAGGTGTGAAAATTCATCCTTGAATGTAAAGTCTGGATTAACCATTGATTCTATGTGTGACCTTATCCTGTCTAATCCTACAAACTCTTTCTTGCAGTAGATGTAGGGGTGAATATCTTCAACATGTATGACTCCTATCAGAGTCTTGGAAAATGCTACTTCAAAATTATCTAACACTGACTTGAATGGATGCTTCTTAAACAAATATCTCTTCATTTCTATGACATCAAAGACTACTAGAGTTTCCATTACTTACTTGCTTTAACACTCAAATAGGGTTCCAAGAGATTTATGAAATGATGCATCTGAGCTAGGGTTCCATAACAACTTAACTCTTCTTTACTGATGAAATGACTTTAGTCCTTCAATACTTACATTCTTTGATCTTAGTTCTCTCCAAGGGCTTGATCTCAAATGTAAAAGTGAAGAAAATAGATCTTAGGTGACTGATAAATCAAATTTCTACAATTAATTATTATCGTCATAACATGGGTTACAACAGTGAATTCCAATCTTAGTTCTTTTTGTCAATCGGGCTATGCAATCTTGCATACTGCATCAACTAGAAACCAAATAACTAAAACCAAAGGTGCATACTCTGAGGGTGAGTATACCAGCCGTGCAGGGGTCTAGAGCTTATCTATCTCCCCTTATGACCATGAGGATCATTTATCCAAAAGTAGAAGGTGCGTCCACTGTGGATGCATCCATTACTTTGTCATTGACGTTATCTTTCTTTACTTCCATCCAAATCTTTCTCTCATCTTCTATAGCTTTCACAAACTTGACTTCTCCAGATTCATCCAATATCAATCCTTGAGACTTATTAGATCTTTCTTGTCTTTGCGCTTGTGATCTTCAAAACTTTGAGATGTGTCCAACCTTGTTACAAGAGTAGCAAATAACTAGAGGCCTTGTATTCCTAGGCGCATTGATGTGAGTGACCATACTGCATTGTCTAGCTGTGTGATCATTGTAATTGCATATCTGACATGTGATGTTTTGAGAAATTCTAGAACTTTGATGTGGTTAATTTCTCTGATTGTGCTGTGTCTGAATTCTTTGATTTTATCTACACTGAATAGCTCTATGAACAAACTTATTGGATGAATAAAAATAACCATTGAAAGGTATTACCTCTTTACAATCTCTTGTTATATGTCCATGCTTTTTACAAGCATAATAGGTTTTGTTTACTGGCTTGCGTTCATCTTTAGGTGGTTTTGTTTTAGCTTCAGTATGATTTTCAGTCTTCTTAGCTTCTATAGGTTCTTCTGGTGCTTTCATTCTTTCTTGCATTGCATTGATTTGAATTTGTGCTTTATTGAATCCAATACCACTGAATCTCCTTTTATCCTTTGTGCATAAATCTAATAATTTAATAGATCAGTACTTGTGTGCAATTTGTCAATATGATTCTTTGCTTCTATCAACTTAGATTCCATCTTTTTCTTGATGTTTTCTAACTCCAAGATTTTCATGTCTACTTGAATGAGTTCTTTATCCAGTTGTTTGTTTTCTTTGATTTATTCTTAACAGGCTGTCTTTCTATCAGTTAATTGTTCATCCAAATCTTCAATCTGATCCTTCAAAGATGTGTTTTCTTCATTCAACTTTTTGACCATTTTTCCCAAATCATTCGTTGAGCAATCTTTCAAATCTTTTCTCAATTTCTTGATGAATACTTGTGAACCACTCACCTTCATTTTCAATTATTTAATTTCTTTTTCAGATCTGTCAAGATCTTCAACAACCACTACAAGATTTTTCTTCAGATGTTTCACTTCTGTTGTATCCATGATCTCCTCAAGTGGTTAAACTTCTCTTAGAGGACCAAAGCTCTGATACCAATTGTTAAGAATGAGAACACTAAGAGGGGGGTGAATTAGTGTTCTACAATTAATGTTTTTCTGCTTCTTAAAACTTATCCCAATTACTTAAATACTTAAATGAATAGTAAATAAAATAAAACAATCAACCATAACACATAACACAAGATATGTTAATGGAGAAGCCTTGGCCAGTGGAAAACCCCGGTGGGAATTAGCACCCACAAATAATTGCACTAGTCTTATGAACTTGTTAAGGTTCCTTTGCCCTGTTAGGAGCAGTCTTTATAATGTTGAGTACAATGAATCAATTAGGAGTCTGATAGAACAAACCCTGCTAGGGGTGGATGGCTCACTGCCTGAGCTCACTGCCCAATGAAGAAGGCTACAACCTCCTGGTTATCAGATACACACTATATCTGGAAGGGTGAACTGTTGCTTTGACACTACTATCTTATCAGTTCCTTTTGTGCATTATTTCTCTAACTTATTTTAGAGCTTTATATCATACTGATTGAACTCGCATACTTCTTCTCTCCTTATATCTTCCATGCTCTACTTCCTTTAAATACAAAAGCGCATGTCATATATATACATGCTAAATGGGCGCAACCAAAACTAAATATTGTGTCGGCCTAAAACCTAACACATACAATGCTTCCAAATAAATTGGCTCAAGTGTGTTTATATACAATGATAATAACATGTTTATATCACTATTACAATAGGTGCATAGCCTTTACAAAACAAAATGATACACGCTAATAAAAAAACTTCATGTCGGCTGCATGCTCTGTACTATTCTACCACTTAACTGTCAGTGTCACTTAGACTTGTTGTAACTTCTTGATACTATCATATCTTATCATGCGTTCTTAGAATTAGCATAATAGTATACTCAAAAGCTTATATCCAAGGGTGCATACCAAAACTTGATCATACACATGTGCATCGATGCTCTGATCATCAGGTGCTTCATTGTCTACATTGTCTTCCATACTTAGCCGAAATATGATCTTCCAAGACTGTGTGTTGACTATAAAAACTTCATATGACTTTGTTTCCATAATAACAACACAAAAATAGTCATATATTCTTATTAAAGTCAACTTGACAACAAGGGATGGGTTTAGGGTGGAGAGGGATGAGCTACAGGGAGAGAGGGATTAGTTGTGGGGGGAGAGGGATGGATTGCGAATGGAGCCAGACTGGTTGCATGAGGAGAGAGATATGGCGGTGCAGTAGCTGGTGGCAGAGAGGCAGATTTCTAGAGGAGACATTGTGATGTGGAGATCTCATGAGCGATTAGGAGAGGTCACTTGTTGGTAGAGGGACTTGGCAGGTCTGAGAGAGCATAGAGGATGGTACTGGGGTGTGTATCATACATCAGTACCACCAGAGAAATGCCAACACTATAGACATGCGAGCCAATTTGGGGCCACAGGTATAGGTACAGGTGGGATCTTAGGGATAGGTGTTGGCAGTAGCTAGAGGTTAGGGGGTAGCACTCCCAGGGTTAGTTCCTCATAGAGGATAGGACAAGAGAGCCATCGGTCAGGGCATTCACAGAGTCAGCAATGGTTAGTCGGCAGCTCTATGCAAATGGTAGAGGTAGAGGGGTCAGAGGCAAGGATGAATGTGGATATAGGGGCAGGATAGGGATCCACACAAGTGCATGGTACAAGGATACATGGCACAGTGGAGAGACCAACACCTAGGGTTATGCGGATAGACTTTTCCATTGTACCACCACAAGATCCACCATAGGGTGATCCCCTAGCTGATGATGTTGAGATGCAGCCTCCCTTGGGAGAGGAAGATAGGCAATGATATGCTGTAAAAAATTTTATGTACATTAGCATTTATTGATGGAGGGAATTATCCCTATGGATACTATATCTATACTCTTTATGGTCATGGACTTGGGTAAACATTTATTCTTTTATTCTTTTGGGATGGGGCATTCTTATATTCTTTTCCATGATTATTTATATGCATTGTAATGAATGCATGGATGTGTATGATGGTACTGGCATGGGTGATGTTGGATGTGATATGATTTACAATATGATGTGAGATTGACATGTGTGTGATGTAGGATGTGACATTCTTTCTTATATGATGTGAGACTGACATGTGTGTGATGCAGGATGTGATGTGCTTTCTTATATGATGTGAGACTGACATGCGTGTGATGCAAGATGTGATGTGCTTTCTTATATGATGTGAGACCGACATGTGTGTGATGCAAGATACGATATGCCTATGTTGCATGTGATGTGTGTGTATATATAAGATGCAATTATTGATGGTTTGTGGATGCAAGATGTGATGTGTTGTACTATATGTGATGCATGATTTACTTATGTTATGATTTTATGTATATATGGATGTATGATGTCTTAACAATGCAAGATAATTAAAAGGACCTAACAATACAAGATAAAATGAACCTAAGACAGATTAAAAATACAAGATAATGAATCTAAATGATAATGATGGTGAAAGATAATAAATGAACCTAAAATGGATTAACAAAGCAAGATAAAGTGAACCTAAAATGGATTTAAATGATTAACTATGCAAGATTAAAATGAATCTAAATGATTAACTATGCAAGATTAAAAATGAATCTAAATGATTAACTATGCAAGATTAAAATGAATCTAAAATAAATGTAAATGATTAACTATGAAAGATTAAAATAAATCTAAATGATTAACTATGCAAGATTAAAAATGAACCTAAAATGAATCTAAATGATTAACTATATAATATTAAAATGAATCTAAAATGAATTTAAATGATTAACTATGCAAGATTAAAATGAATCTAAATGATGAACGATAATGAATAATCCTAAAATGATATGATAATGCAATGAATCTAAAATGGATATGAGTCTAAAGGGGATTAATCAATGAAATGAATCTAAAATGAATGAACTGATGAAACGAAAGAACAAGGATGCACAATTAAAATGGACCTAGAATATTTAACAATGCAAGATGGAATGGAACTAAAATGATATGATAATGCAACCCAAGACAATTAATAAAAATGAATCTAAAATGAGATGTAATGTATGTAAGATGAAAAGGGGATGCTAATGAAATCTAGGGTGAGCGAAAATGTTAACTAAAAGGAAGAAGGCAAAAGACAATCTTGACAATGCAGGTGAAAAGCAGATGTATAATGCAGATGGGATGCCGCATGGTGCTGAAGTTGAGTATGCATATGAGATGAGATGTGAGGATGGGTATGGTGGTGTAGCATATCACTGCCTGACTAAACCCTCACTGAGAGGTAGGGGATGGTGAAGTGTGAGAGGCAATGGTCGAGGGGAGATTCGCACAATCAAAATCTATGGGTTAGGGACGTGAGCAGAAGGAGGTAGATAGGTTTGCACCGAGATGAGGTTTTGGGGGATGAGGGAAAAAGGTGGAAAGGATGCGAGGGGGATTTTTCTAGGATTTTCGAGGATGGTTGCTAAGATTTGATAGGGAGATTGTTTTAGCTAGGAAGTGTGATAGGAGGGGGGATTTTTATTGAAGCTTGAGCACAGGGTATTCTGAAGGGGAATACCACCATGTAGTTTGAGCACTTAGTTTGATGTAGCAACAGAAGGGAATAGCCAAAGTTACTAGGAACTTGAGGCCATGTCACTAGCATTGCATAGGAGTGACTCAAAAAATACACGCAAGGGTTGCCCCAGCATCACGCATGAACCCAGGGGGAAGCACGGTGAAAACGATGCTGAGGAACCCACAAACATACAAAACTTCCCAAAGACACCATGTCATGACCCAAAAGATCACATGTAGACCATGCCAGGGTTACATTCGACTGACTCACAAGTAGAAACAAAAAGACCGAAAGGACCTTTCCTCAACAAATGTCTCTCATCGTAGCGCACCATGATATAAAGGATCGTGGCAACCTTGAGGAGAGAAGAAAAATGAGACCGCAAAAACAATCTGATAAACCAAAGAGATCATTACGAAATCAATGTGATAAGACCCAAAAGATGTTCTTTTCCAAAAGAGATCGACCAACTATGGATGGTGGGGTTTAGGTCAGATAGGAGGGAAGATGCATCCTACAAGGACCTAGTTGGTGGGATTAGCCGTGAGTTGAGTTGTTGATGGGAAAAAAGGAGAATCTTGGAGAATCACAGTGACAAGGAATGTATGTTGAGGACATTGCTAGGATTACAATCATGATAGGCCATGTGTTTTAGATCAAGGTACTTTTGGAGAAAATAAGGCGATATGTACAAATGAGCCAAAGAGAGAGGACACTATATACAGTCATATTTTCACAAAATCTTAGGTGATCAGAACAGGTCAATAGGTGACAATTATATACATAGCTCAGTGTTTTAGGGATAGGTCATGCCTTGGTATATACAGGAAGCTTGGGTTGTGGGATAGTAGTTCTCTTCTACTGATGTGATGGGAAGAATGCCTTGGGAAAAGGGGGAGTGAAATGGAAGAATGATGGGATGATAGGGGATGGTGAGTGGGTTTGATGGGGAAACAAGAGTTTGATAGATAATGATATGGTCCACTATGTGTGGTGCATGTTTCCAAGTTTTCACCAACATACTTTCCCAAGGCACCTGATTGCCAAGTTTTCACCTTTGGGCAATTATTTTCTCTTTACTTTTTTCATTTTTTTGATTTTTTATCTTTTTGATTTTTTGTATTTTTTGTATTTTTACTTTTTATATATATTTTTCAAGATCATAAAGATAGTTCAAAGATAGAACCACTTTAGATGTGTGAAATTGATAGGATCATTGAGGGTCTCCCCTTTGGGTGTGGATAATTGATAGGCTCCAGACCCGAAACAAGCTGTCACAACATAGGGACCCAACCAAGTGGGCTTAAACTTCCCTTTCTTCTCACGATCGGCTTGTACTTTTTGGTTCTCTTTTAGGACCATGTCTCCCACTTGGAATTTCTAGGGGTGAACCTTTTTATTTAAGCTCCTCTTGAGTTGGTTTTGGTAAGAGATTAGGTGATTATAGACCTATTGCCTGTTCTCGTCTAGCAGGTCCAGCTGGGTAATGTACACACTAAATAGTGCACTTCTCTAAATCATTACTTCCAAGAGAATCCATGGATTGGAAACCTTGAGAAATTGATTTAGAGCTCCCTAGGCATGGAGTGCAAGGGTTTTAAGAGTGCTCTCAGCTAGAGCTATTAAGCCAATAACCTTGCTAGTAAACCATGCAATGGGAGATTCAATGAGACAAGGGAAAGAATGCCAATATATTCAAGAATCCAAATGGAAATGCAAATGCAATGCAACTATGCTAAAAATTTAAATGCAAGCTAAGCTATAAAAATGAAAGATAGAAGTATTACAAATCCTTACTATTTAGACTATGTGAGATTTAAGCTAGAGCTTGAAAGGAAACTAATCTAAGAAAGCATAAACATGAAGCTAAGATAAGAATGCAAGAATGAAAGGTAAATGTAGAAAGATCTCCAAAAGGCTCCAAATTCTTCAAAAGCTCTAAAGTCTCCAAGAAATCCTGTAGCATAAAGTTAGCATAAAAAGTTGGGGATCTAGAATGAAGAAGAGAGCTCTCCTTTTATAAGAAATGAGAAGGAATGTACCATGGAGATTAAGAGGAAAAAGATTTAATCAATGGTGGAGTATCAAAGAGGAGAAATCCATGTGCACAAGTATCCTCCAATGAGAAAATAAGAGTTGACTTTTTTGCCCATATGAGACAAAAAGTTCTTTTTCCCTTTTTGTAAAATAGGAATAATGCTTTATTTGTGCAACTTAGGATAAGAGGAAAAGTGGGGGGCTTTTTATTTAATTAAAAGAGAGGAAAACTCTTTTTAATTAAACAAAGACTTTAGGATAAAATGGTTAGCCCATAGAAAATAATCGAATAAATAACAGAAGTAGTATTTGATCAAGAATAGGCAATTGATGATTTTAGCAAAAGGGGCTAATAGTCTAGGTGACCATTTTTAGATGATTACATTTGCCCCTCTTTGACTAATGTGTGATCGATCTAGGAACACATTACATCAAAGAATAGATCAGCCAAGAAGGCAAGTAGATAGAGATCTGACTCCAAAGTATGAAGTGCAGAGAGATAGAAAATCCTTCATGGTCAGCCTGGTAGCGACAGTACTGAACACTTAGGAAAGAGAAGGATAGTATCAAAACTTGAGATGAGAACTAACTTGTCAAGCGCAAAGATAGATCGATCAGAGGAAATGGAATGGTCAAGCATATGCTCTGGAGAATAGCCAATAGGATATGATGTGTCTGCCCCCTCGGGATCAAAATTGAAATAAGGTAGAAGGAAGGCATAAGCAAGAGTAACATGATCAAATCACTAGAAATCATAATCGAAGATGAAAGATAATAGAATAACCATCAAGCAGTGAAGATATGCCCTAGTCAAAACCTCAGAGAGAGATCAATGAAATGAATGAAAGACTAGAAGGATGAGAGAGATAGAGATGAAGAAAAGAAGATGCCCCAGTGAAGATTGAAGGATCAGGCCTCAAAAGGTCAGCTAACTACGCAGAAGAAGGAGAAATGTGATTTGGATGATCAAGGTGAACTTGGATTTCAGTTTTGATCCTGAAATGAATAGAAAATGATGTGATATGAAAGACAAGAAGTGAAAGACATGATTAGCAAGAAGCGAAAGGTGAGCACAGTTGACCGATAGATCCACAAAAGATGAAAGGAGAGCTCTCTCCATATGCAAGATGCAAAACTAACTAACATGAACCTAAAAATGCAAGCTATTATGAAAAGTGGTTTACTTGCAAGGTCACAAAGCTTTTAGTCTCTAATAATCATCATCGAGCATTGTTGGTAGCATCGCAAAATCATACAATACACACTAGTATGACTATGTGAATCTAAATATGATCTATATCAGATAGATATGTGGGAATCCCACCTAGGCATCAAAGACATATAGGTCAAGATGACTAATGCAGTGAGATTACCTAAGTTTAATATAGCAAGATTATACTTGCATCGAGACACAAGGAAAGTCAAAATGGCTAGAAGTATGCACTTGCGAAAAACAATCAAGGATAATACATTGTAGATCCTAGTGTCAAGTGGAACAAGCATAAATGCTCATGACAGTGAGGATCAACAAAATATACCCAAAAGTAGAAAGCAAATAAAACATGTCCTCATGCCCCAGTCTTCTAGCTCGGCATCATCAAAAACTATTAGGGAGAGAACACTCACCAAAGAAATCATCATAGACAGCACACAAAGAAATAAAGTCAAGAAAATTTTAGCAAGTCAAGTGTTTAAGTGTGTGTGTGTAGGTCATAGAGTCAAACTTTGAGTATCGCATCTGCCAATAAGAAATATTGCATCATTTGAGACTGCAGGTAGGATATCTGATAAGTGTTGAGAAACACTCGACGCTAGGAAAGTGTTGAAAAACACAATTGGGGTGGTGTTGAAAAACACCATTGGAACCAAGAGGCCCAAGAAACCCAAACACACAAAGAGACCCAAGATAAGCTAGAACAATGGATGCCCCCTAGACTAAGACAAGAGTTAATTCCAGGCTAGGAGAGGCAAAGTGAGAAGTGGAGCGAAAGAGCACCATGCAAGACTGATAGACATAGGTGCAAAGGTCTCAAGCAGTGCCTGTTTCTAGGTTTTCACCACTTGATAGATTTTTTCAAGACTTTTTATAAAAAAAAATTTGTATTTTTGCTACCAAGGTGCCTATTTCCAGGTTTTCACCAAGGCATTTTTTCTATTTTTTTAAAAAAAATTTAAATTTTATTTTATTTTTTTATTTTTTTATTTTTATTTTTTTGGTGAGACATCAAAGCACCTATTACTAGGTTTTCATTAGGATGCTCATTTTTTCAGGACATTTTATGCTTTTTAGGATTTTTTCAGCATCATATATGAATTTTTTTGGAATTTTTTAGGATCAATAAAAATATGTACAAAGAGCTCCAGAACTTCAGACATAGTACTTCATTAGATGTAGATAATTGGTAGGCCTAGTGAGCTCTTCTCCCTCTGGTGTAGATAACTGATAGACCTCAGACCCAACTGCTGCAGTGATAAGATAAGGTCCTAACCAATAGTAGCCAGCCCTAAGCAATCTCCAAGCTAACGCAAGGTCGTTAAAGTGTGATCCACATATACCGTCATGGACTTCAGCTAGCACTTTGTCTGAATCCTCTATTTCAAGACACTTAAGGAGAGTTCCATCTAGACTCCTCCAATACAAGTCACCAGAGACGATGGTAAAGTGTAAGGCATTATGGATGAGATTTTTAAGGATAACATGATCTTGGAAATAGGAAAAGATGGTGGCATTGTAGGAATTGTGGGCAGGATAGTGTAATTCATCCACCAAGAACTTGAAGTAGGATTTATTCTTTTTCAATTGTAAAAGGGATGCTGAAGTAACCAAGGCATTAGCAGCTTTGATCTGAGCTCTAGGAATATGCTAAAATATGACAAATGTGAAATAATTCTTGAAAAAGTTCACCATTTTTTTGTAGAGAATCAGCTTGTCATCTTTTATTTGATAATCATCATTTTTGAGCAAATCTTTACTTTTACTTATTTTAGGTTCAGATACTGCCACAATGTGGTTTTCGCCATCCGACCATTGCTCTTTTCTTTTGATTTGATGATTGAGATACTTGATTTTTGATTCAGTCCTTTTTGTTGCTGGTTCACTAGTGAAAGAAGTAACAGGTTCAATGGCATGTTGATCCTAAGTGGACCAAGCTATGAGATCTCATTTTGTGAGATGAAATGAAGTGACCGGTTCAATAGCATTTATGTGAGGGATGTCATCTCTGGTGACAAGAGAGGTCGAGCCTATAGGGTAAGCTCCAAAAGTGTTAAGATCTAGACTTGTCATAGAAGGACCAGCGTGGTCCACTAAAGCAATATGTGGACTAAACTCATCAGACCCTATGTGAGACTCATCAACTACGTCAGGTTGGTCACCATAAGTATGAACCACATCCACTTCCATATCCACTATGGAAGATCCGTTGGACAGAGTATCCCATTCATATTCATTTGAATCTGTTGTTAAGCTTCTATTGGGATGCTTGCACCAAGAAGGTTTAGGACCTTTAGAAGTAGAGGCTTCAACATCATTATTTGTGAGATCTCCTCTTTTCATTAAGCGTGCAATATTTCTACGCTGTCTATCAAAGCTCAATGACTCATTAGGTATAAAATTTTTGGATGTGGAGGCTTCAGCTATATCATTAGTAGACATGCATTCTCCTTCCCAAAGGAGTGAAGTAGAAGGAAGATTGTCTCCCATTTGAGCCATAGTGTGCAGTGGTGACTCATCTGTATCTATGTCTGAATCACTAATCATGGGAGTATTTCTAGAACATGTAGGGAGGTCATCATCGGCACCATATCCTAGACCTATTGTAATCTTAGAGGGTCGGCCATTAGTATGACTCAAAGGCTCGACTAGGGCATGTCCATTATCATTTATAGGTCCTTGACCTTGCTAGCCCATTTTCTGCAAAAATTTATAGCCTTTACCATAGCGCTTAGGAGAAATAGGAGTAGCAATAGTGGTACTGTCTTCTTCATCTCTATAGATCCATGCCCTAACAGCTTGTTCTTCCCTTTCTACCTCTAAGGGTATGGATGCTTGAACAAAATTACCAAAAACTGTCATAGTAGAAGTAGAAGGCTTCATCTTATCAGAAGGTCTCCCATATGATCTAGGAGAAGTAGGCATAGCAGCAAGGGAATCCAACGTGTATTTACCCATACCAAGGCTCATCATCTTAAAAGTTTTCTCAGTGGCAACCATGGATGCAATAGGATCATTAGAGGGTTTGTTGTGAGGAACAAATGTTTCAACAGCAGCAAGAGTATTGATAGCAATAGAATGATCCCCGGGAATCACAATTTCAGCTCCATTATGTGGGAATTTGACACACTAATGGTATGTAGAAGGCACAGCTTGCATGTCATGGATCCAAGGATGACCCAAAAGGATGTTATAAGAAAGTGGGATGTTCAATACTTGGAACATAATATCTTTCATGATAGGGCCCACTCGGACAGGTAGCATGACAAGACCTTTGGAATATCTTTCAACTTCATCATATGCTTTTATAGTAATTTTTTGTTTAGGATCTACAACAAATTCTGACAAACCTAGTTGTTGTATGACATTGAAAGAAACAATATTTAACCTAGCACCATTGTCTATCAGGACTCGGTGGACTCGGGTGTGGTAGACCATAACTTCAATGTGTAAGGCAAGGTTGTGAGGGTGCTTAAGAGATGTGTCATCTGCTTCAGAGAAGGAGAGATAATGAGGTGATGAGATGTGGTTAACCAGAGCCTAGAACCTATCTGGGTCAATGTTATTAGGGACATTAGTTGTATGCAAAGCCTTTTCAAGGATCTCCTTGTGCAAAGGGCATAGCTCAAGAAACTCAAAAATAGATATATGTGCGGGTGTCTGTTGCAACTAATGGACAAGATCATAGCTAGACAAAGCTGAAGGAACTACTGGTTTGGAAGATGAGGCTTGTTTAGGATCAGATGCAATTTTAAGGACTAGTTTAGCTTACCCCCTAGTAACAGCATTCAATGCCTCACTTTGAGAAGATGAACTACCTCATGTTTGCAAGACCAACCTTGGCATACCATGATTGGCTTTATTATCATCTTGAGGTCTCATCATAAGAACACTCTCAATGGGCTCTACCATGTTGATCATAGGCAAATTAGAAGTATATGTATAGTTGATCTTAGCATCATGATTCTTCTTATGTGCTTGGGAGGTTTCACCTTTGTCATACTTAGGTAGAGGATCTTTGAAAGCCTGGTGATCAGAGTTTTCAACTAAGCCATCTATGAGAATTGTGCCTCCATCAATGAGATCTTGTATAGCATCTTTAAGCGTGAAACAATTGTCAGTCTTGTGTCCCTTGTTTCTATGATAGTGGCAATAATAATCCTCTCTCCACCAATCAGGCTTAACTAGCGGATCATAGCGATGAGTTTTCTTAGGAAGCATAAGATAATTATAGGCAACCAAAGTCTTAAGAATCACATCATATGGTTCAGCCAATGGGGTATACACCTGTTGTCAGAATTGCTTCTTTGGATTATCTACATACTGAGGCTTAGGAGCATTTTGAGCATTGACAACTTCTTGTAGTTTTGTTGCATAAATAGCATTAGAAAGGTTGAAAGTAGGCTCTTTAGCTTTAGGGACATCTACAACCCCATCATTAACAACATACTTATTCCTATTCCAAGGTTTTCTCTTGTCTTTGCCATTGCCTCTAGTATCTTTATTAATAACAATATCCCCCTTTCTTATGGCCACATCCTCAATCCTATATGCACTTCCAACCATGTCATTGAAAGAGGAGAAAAGTTGTTTCCTTAGATCATAATATAGCTTAGGCACTAGAGTGTTGACAAAAATGTCAATCTTTTCGCTCTCAGGTAGCGGATGAGAATATCTAGAATAAAATGATCTCCAACATTGTAGATAAGTAGCAAATGGCTCTCCTTGATTTTTCCTTAAAGCGCCAAGGTCTATCATGGTGATAGGCTGTTGGTTATTGTATGAATAGTGTTGTGTGAAGCGCATAGCTAACTTATCAAAAGTCTTCAAAGGAGGTGTCAACTTTGCAAACCATTCTAAAGCTTGTGCTCTTAAGCTTCAAGGGAATAATCATAGAAAAAATGTGTCTTCATGAAGGAAGTCCATGCTAAGAGCGTAAAAGTGATGCACATGGTCATGGGGGTCACTGTTTCCATCATACTTGTCGTATTTGGGAACCTCAATATCCCTAGGAAATGGGACCATGTATAGACTCCTATCAAATGGAAGAGCACAAATAGATTCTACAAAGGAGACCTTTGGAGGCTCTCTTTCTATTTCTATTTGGGTAAGGCATTGATTTGTCTGACGTAGTTCTTCCTTAAGGACTTCCAATTTAGTTGGTACTCTTTGTTGGACAATTTGTCTGACATCATAGCCGGGAGGAAGCTTGTATCCTCTAGAAGTCATATATTGGAAATATTGGTCTCCATTGTGCTCTAAAAGCTTAAGCATCTTTTGTTGGGAGTCCTCGTCTTGTTCAAATGCAATAAGATCCTCACTAGAAATATCATCAATGGCCTCTTCCTCATGGTGAGAGGGAGGTGGTCTAGGAGGTGAAGAAGGTATAGTAAAAGTTCATCTCGAAGGAGATCTAGGTGGCATGTTGTTTCCATAATTGCCATTAGTACCAAAAAGTGGTCTATGCTCATAACCACTAATCTCGGGTTGCTCATGAGATACTCCTATCATAGCCATGTGTCTAGTAGCATCCATTTTGTCTAAACAAGCTTGGTTGTCCTTATGCTCAAAGTGTTCTTGCAAACGGCAAAACTTTTCTTGTTCAGTGAGAGTGAGTGAGACACTATCTGTGTTTTTAGAGGACTTAAATGCGGAAAAGAGAAAGCCTCCTTTGTACCATGAGGTAGCCTTAGAATCTTCAAAACTAGAACTAGCGTTGCTAATAGGCACTCGTGAGCATCTAGGGGGAGAAGGTAGCTGCATATAATTGAACAAAGGGTGACTCCCTTGTTCAAATTGAGACCGAGTTGTAACCAGCATGAAAAAGAAAGTTGTTCAACCAATAAAATGAGACAAAGTTTCTTAGATGTTGAGATAAGAAAAATCCAATGATGATCACTTGTCAAGATAGAACAATAGAGATGGTTGTTCAAAGTGCTCAAGAACTTACAATAGTCAATTGACACAAGCCTAGATGTGAGCAAGAAGCTCGATTAGCAAGTAGCTAGATAAGTAACCGTGTTTTGACAAGTGATCAAAAGTGACATTCGATAGGCTCAAATCCAATAGTTTTAGCTCATTTGTTTTAGTCTAGAGAAATCCTAAGCATGTAGGTAACAAACCAGCTTCAGATAAGAATAGAAAAAGACACTCTACAGCAGGTTAAAATGCAAGTGTAACAGCTCCAAATTGCAACAGTAGCAGGACAACAAAATAACTTAGGATTCTTGGTTGAAGGTATGCGATGATGTTTTAGTATTGTATGACTTCTTGACCATTGAATGTGAAAAACTCAATTTTGAAAGCAATTTGGTCAATGTTGTAGGTTACAAGTACAATTTTTTGGTTTCAAGCACAATAATATTAGGAAGTAGACAAGTTTGCAAACAGTAGGTGATAAAAAATGTCATCAAACACTTGTGCAAGAGCAAAAGAAACCTTGCCAAGACAAGCAGTTGTGATATCAAAATGAAAAATTCTATGAGCACTACCACAATGTTTGTATGTTCAAGAATATTTACACGGGTATATCATAGTGAGAACACTTCAAGCACTTACTAGCCTAGAAGGATAAAGGCTCAATACTTAGCAACTTGGCCCACACTTGATGTCCCATCACCTCACACAAAGTGGTTTCCCACAATAGATGTTGGCTTTGTTGTGGAGGTGTCAATGACACAACCAAAGGAACACAGATGGTGAGTAATATTGGGGTGATCCGGGTTATTCCACTTGGATCAATCCTTGCACCACGAAGCTAAGCAGAAAAATAGGGTGGCTTCTACCTATGGTTCTTAGTAAGGGCTTCCATTTGTAGTACCCCTCTTGCTCCTCAAAAAGGACTGGGACCTCGTGGCCACAAGAGTACCTTAAAAATTCTTGCTCAACACTTTCCTCATGGTCACAATCCCACAAGTACTCACATCAAGTGAAGACAAGCACTACGTCTACCAAGGTTTTATGTCCTTGATAGCCTTGAGTTTATAGTGGGTCGGAATAGCTCAGTATTAGCTTGTCCTCACTTGGGTCGTTCCTCTTAATTTCACAAGAATAGGCCCGCTAAAGGATCCTAATGCTAAACAAAGAGTGGATTAACTTTTGAGTGTCAGGATTTCTAGTTCACCTCAAGGGTGAAGAGCATAATCTCCTAGCTCAAGAATCTCTCCCAAACACACCAAACAAAGAGTTCAATTACCCTCTTGTTTTCAAAATCTCAAAGTGGGTCAGGATTTTTGGTTCACCACAAGGGTGAAGAGCATAATTTCCTACCACCAAAAGACTCCTACAACAAGATCTTAAGTGCCCAGTAAATGAAACAACTAGTATATGCCGCACTAAAAAAGAAAGCAATTAAACAAGCAATTGGTTGTTTTTAGGCATTGGCCAGCCCTGCAAAACACAATTAGTAGCCCTTTTTCCTTTGAAGCTTTGACATGCAATCTTTTAACAATTTTTATGCAAGCAATGGAGGTACCTACAAGCACAACTTGTTAGCCTCGCAAAGAGTTAGCACAATAAAACAATATAATCTGCAAGTAAAATAGCTAATCAAATGGAAAAATTTGAAAATGAAACCAACGTGGTTAGATCAAGCTCAGAAAGATCTTTCCAATGATATATCACACTTAAATTTTTGATACTGTATGTGAAAATTCCTAAAAAATGGGTGCCAGTTTTCCAGAGTGAACAGAATGTGCACAGGCGTGAATAGAATGTGCACAGGCATGAACAAAATGTGTACAGGTGTGAAGAAAATGTGCATAGGTGAGAACAGAATGTTCACAGGCATGAACAAAATGTGCACAGGCGGGAATAGAATGTGCATAGGCACAAATAGAATGTTCACAGGCGTGAATAGAATGTGCACAAGCATGAATAGAATGTGCATAGGCATAAACAAAATGTGCACAGGCATCATCAGATTTCTCATAAGCGGTGTTTCTCCTGTTTGCACAAAATTGACAAAAAAGTGACGCTAAAAATATACAAAACTTGATAAAAATGAAGAGAATGAGGCTCAAAATCCCCACGGTGGGCGCCAAAAATGTACACACTAAGATGTGCACTTATCTAAGTCATTGCTTCCAAGAGAATCCATGGATTGTAAACCTTGAGAAATCAATTTAGAGCTCCATAGGCATGGAGTGCAAGGGTTTTAAGAGTGCTCTCAGCTAGAGCTATTAAGCCAATAACCTTGCTAGTAAACCATGCAATGGGAGATTCAATGAGACAAGGGCAAGAATGCCAATATCTTCAAGAATCCAAATGGAAATGCAAATGCAATGTAACTATGCTATAAATGGAAATGCAAGCTAAGCTATAAAAATGAAAGATAGAAGTATTACAAATTCTTACTATTTAGACTATGTGAGATCTAAGCTAGAGCTTGAAAGGAAACTAATCTAAGAAAGCATAAACATGAAGCTAAGCTAAGAATGCAAGAATGAAAGCTAAATGTAGAAAGATCTCCAAAAGGCTCCAAAGTCTTCAAAAGCTCTAAAGTCTCCAAGAAATCCTGCAGCATAAAGTTATCATAAAAAGTTGAGGATATAGAATGAAGAAGAGAGCTCTCCTTTTATAAGAAATGAGAAGGAATGGACCATGGAGATTAAGAGGAAAAAGATTTAATCAACGGTGGAGAATCAAAGAGGAGAAATCCATGTGCACAAGTATCCTCCAATGAGAAAATAAGAGTTGACTTTTGTGCCCATATAAGACAAAAAGTGCTTTTTCCCTTTTTGTAAAATAGGAATAATGCTTTATTTGTGCAACTTAGGATAAGAGGAAAAGTGGGGGGCTTTTTATTTAATTAAAAGAGGAGGAAACTCATTTTAATTAAATAAAGACTTTAGGATAAAATGGTTAGCCCATAGAAAATAATCAAATAAATGACAGAAGTAGGATTTGATCAAGAATAGGCAATTGATGATTTTAGCAAAAGGGGCTAATAGTCTAGGTGACCATTTTTAGATGATTACAGGTAAGACATGTCACACGATAGTCTTCATCTGTGATGTAGTTCTTCATGGATACATGTAGTGAAGAGATTTCAACCTCAATTGGCAGAACAAATTCAACACCATATACCAAGGAGTATGGGGTGGTGCATGTGGGTGTACAGAATGAGGTGCGATAGGCCCAAAGGGTAGGATTGATTTGGAGGTGCCAGTGGTGGCTAGAATTATTGATAACTTTTTGTAGGATTTTGAGGATGGTTTTGTTAGTTGCCTCAACTTGATTGTTTCCTTGCAAGAAATATGGGCTAGAAAAGCGTTGGTGGATGTGGAACTAGGCACAAAGGCCTTTGACATGCTGGTTCTCAAATGGTGTTCCATGGTTGGTGAAGATGGTGGAGGGGATGCTAAAATGACAAATGATATGGTAGAGGATGAATTTTGATATCTAGACACCTATAGTTAGGCTCAGTAGAATCACCTCAACCCACTTTGTGAAATATTCAGTTCCTTTTATGATGTACTTGTGTCTGTTAGAGGAATGAGGGGTGATCATGCCAACAAGGTCGAAACCCCAACATGAAAAAGGCCATGGGGCACAATTGGCTGCAAATCTTGTGCCAATGCATGAATCAGATTGGCATGTTGTTGACAAGGTAGGCACTTCTTTAAAAATTATCATGTGTCATGCTCCATCTTTCTCCAGTAATACCCAACTCTAAGAAGCATCTTTGCTAGGACCATGTCACTCATGTGGGAACCGCAAACTCTAGCGTGAACCTCTTGTAAAGCCAAGGAAGCCTCATTTGAGTCTAAACATTGAGAGAGGATGTTATGATACCCATGATGATATAGGGTGTTGGCTACAAGGGTTTAGCGGGAAGCTCTGTGAATGAGGTTTTGGCATTGGGTATTGGTGAGGTGAGGGGATATGATACCATCTTTTAGATAAGTGTAAATGTGGTGGTACTATAGGGACTGAGGACTAACCAAGATGCACACCATTTCAGACTTGGCATTCTCATAAGAAGGTGTGTGTAGCTGCTCAACTAAGAACTCATATTGTGTCACATCATGAGGGATCTCTACTAATGACCCAATAGTCACCATAGTGTCAACCACTTTGTTTTGAAGTCTTAGCACTTATGTGAACTGTATGTTGACAAAATGTTCTTTGAGTTTATCCACAATATCATTGTAGGGAAGTAGCTTGTCATCTTTGGTTTGAAACTCATCAAGGACTTGTTTGATGATTAATTGAGAGTCTATAAACACTTGTAATTCTATGATGCTCCATTGGATGGTTGTTCGAAGACCTGCGATGAGGGCTTCATATTATGCAATATTGTTTGTGCACAGGAATCCCAATTTGAAATATTTGGGGATGTAGTTACCCTGAGGGGTCATGAATAGTATCCCTGCCCTTAAACTATGTGATGTATATGATCTGTCAAAGTATAGCTTCCATGGAGGTTTCTCTTTGACCATACAAAGATGTTCATCTAGGAACTCCATCACCAAGGGGTATGCATCAACTAAGGGTGCCTCAACAAGCTGATCTACAATAATTTATCCCTTGATGGCTTTTCGATTGATGTATTGGATGTTGAACTCACTGAGAAGCATTACCCACTTTGTCATCCATCCTGTGAGCATTGTTCTTGAGAGGAGGTACTTGAGGGGATCAACCTTTGAGACTAGCTTTACTATGTAGCTGAGTATATAGTGGTGAAGCTTTTGAGTGTTGAAAACCATTGCTAAGCATGCTTTTTCCATAGGGGAGTAATTTAGCTCATAGCCTACCAATGTAAGACTGATATAGTAGATAGCCCTCTCATTTCCATTATCATCGAGCTAGGCTAGGAGTGCCCCTAGTTCCATAGTAGTTGTTGATATGTACAAGATGGGGGGTTTGTCTGGCGTTGGTGGTACAAGGATAGGTTAATTTTCCAAGTACTCCTTGAGGTTCTCAAAACTACACTTATAGATTGGGTCCCACTTGAAGGTGGTGTCCTTACACAATAGGTGTGAATGGCTCGCACTTGTTTTCTTGTTGGGAGATGAACCTTCGAACTAACTTGTTAGAAAGTAAAGTCCACTAAGATAACTGAGAGGGGGGGTGAATTAGTTATCAGATAAATACAACTTTTATCATCTTTAACAAATTTTAACCATGTAAGCAATGTGATTAAAAACCATAGAAAGATATGCATACACAACACAATAACACAAGATATGTTGACTAGGGAACCTCTTGATCAAAGAGTAAACCCCGGTGGGAATGATACCCAAAAAAGATGCACTAATATGAAATTTCCTTGTGAGAGGATGGACTCTTTTAGGAGTCTTATGAAATACATTCAATACATATCAGTCCCTATTAGGAGACTTTGAATTCCTGCTAAAAAATTCTAACCCTGTTAGGAGTTATGGAAGACAGAAGGACCCACTGTCCAAACAACTTCAAGGGAAAGATCACTGAACAAACTATCCAACTGATCTCTATATTACTCAATAGAATAATACAAAAAGATTAATGATCTCAACAACTTATCACTTCTCCTCTAACTGTGCCAAACCGCACCAACTGCTTCATCAGATCTCAATACTAGATCTTTATACTTCACATATCCTCTTACAACAAGTATTGCACAATTCCTCAATTCACTTTCACATACACTCTATTTCTTACTTGAATCTTTCATTAAATAAGGAAAAAATTCCTTCCTTTATACCACACTCAAATAATTACAAATGAGTCGGCATACAAATTACAAAATAAAATCTTCCACACGTTACACAAAATTCCACAATTACATAAAACTATTGGCTTCCAATTAAGATAACTCTTCACTCATGTGACCTATGACCTTTCTATCATGTCCATATCACAATCATCATATCTACATCATCTTTACAACTTCACATGCTCAAATTCTATCCCTGTTAGGATATATCATCTGATTTCCACAAACCGCTACTCAAGAACACTACCTGAATACTGCTTCCACTGAATTACACATAACTGTCATGAATAGATAAATTTTCATATGAGCTCTTAACCATGATCTTATGAAATAATATAAAGTAAGTCCTCAACTCCACAGAGATTTATCTTCAATATCCCACGTGCGCTAATACAAACACTATCTGCTTCTCTGCTAATCTTCAGTAGATCACTGTGTTGACATCAATGACAATCACAGTCATGAATGCAACAACAACTTCTACAGAATGACTATGAATACTCCCCCATAGGATATATTCAGCATTAATTCCTAACAATCTCCCCCATTGGCATTGATGGAAACATAGATGAAAAAACATCCAAGTTCCATGAATACCAACACTGCAACACTGCTTCTCTGAAATGTCTTCAAGTCCTCTTCATCAATCAAATCTTGCTTCATTTTCCTATTCAATTCTTTTAGTTTTCCATTTTATATTGCTTGTATCCTTCTCCCTCAAATTCTCTTTAACTAGATGATTTTTCATGTATCCTTCTCCCCCATTGACATCAATGACAAATGCTACATCACTATGTCAACAACAACTTCAATGTCAAAAGAAACTTTTCAGAAAATACATTCACTAGAGTCCTCATGACTCAACTCAAAAACACATACTCCCCCATAGAGGAAGTACCAACATCTAGTCCAAAAGAAAGATAAGTCTCATATACCACTGGACTGATGCAACAATCTGCATCACTTCTCAAAAGTAGGCTAGGGCATAACCCCAAGCATACCTCTCAGATACTCAAATGTATCCTTAGGAAAAGGCTTTGTAAATATGTTGTGAAGGCTGCTTCTTCGCCCTCAGTTAGAGATGTTGCCATATAGGTGAGCTTGGGGTATTCTTCTATGCCCAAGTTGACTGGTTTGGTTTCCTCGATGAGGATGGATGATTTTTCTAGCTGGTAGTCTTGGATGGGGGGGAGAGGCAAGTGTTCATCCTCTAGAGCCTCAAAGAAGTTTTCACTAGAGGATTCACCGTTTATTTTTACTATTTTGGAATCAGTATGTACCCCAGAGGGGTTTTCACATAAGGACTCTTTATTTTATTTTTATTTTTTGGTTTTACGGCTGGAGACTTCCTCTTCCCCAAAATATCCCTTGGGGTTGAGCTGATAGAATTTTGTTGATTCATGCCCCCAATCTGACTGTTGATCTATGGTGCCCATGAATTTTAGGAGTGTTTCCTCACTTCAAAACTCATCAATATGTGTTACGCTTGGTTGATCCTAGTCTATGAGGTTAGGGTGGAGAAGTGGGAGGTCAATGAGGTTGATGGTGAGTTGGGTGAGGACAAAATTGCCCAGGAAAGTTTCATCATCAAAAATATCATTGTAGGCTCATTTTTCTTCCTCTTCTAGAATGTCTTCAAATTCCATGAGTTTGTCTTGGATGTTCGAGAGGGTCATGTTAGGCAAATTAGTGCCCTCAATTATGACATTACGTCATTGCATGTGTAGGCGAGGGGTATTAAAACTAAGGCCTTGATGTTGTGGGTTTTTGGATGCTTCCATGGGATCTTTCATTCCAGCCTCAATGGGTCCCAGACCACCACCTTGATAATTCTATTATTTGATGGCCCACTTGTGTGATATGGGGTACTTGTCTTTGAAATACCTAAGAAGCTCGGTATCAAGAGGTGGAGGATCCTTGTACAACCATCTGTCAATATCAGGAGCTAGTTCTTGACCATTCAAAATTTTGTTTGAAACGAATACAGATGATCCCAGTTATTTGATATTGGGGTCCTCTTGAGGGCTCTTAGTTTGATGACATGGACATCCCTGAGTGTGTCAGTCTAGGGGGAGATCCCCTACTACAAAAGCATTGGTGAGAGTGTATTTTCCACAACCCTCATTGTTGATGTTGATAGTGGAGAGGGTGGAGGCTAAGATCATCTCTGGATCATAGTGGGATTGGGAGGAACTAGTGACAAATGTACCAATGTTGATGTTGGGACAGTGAGTGTAGTGGGGGAAGGATGCATCCAACACATGATAGTATGTGAAGGGTTGGGGGTCTTCATGGATGGTGATTTCATTACCTTGATATGGGAACTTGATGCACTGGTGATAGGTGGAAGAGACTACTTTCATGGAGTGGATCTATGAGCGGCTGAGGAGAATGTTGTACGGTAGGTCAAGATCAACAACATGGCACATAATTTCTTGGATTGTGCAGTCTATCTTGATGGGAAACATAATGGTACATTCAAATATACGCTCCAGATTTTCATAGGCTTTGATGGTGATTACCTCATGGGAGATGTCAGCTTCTATGAAACCAACCTACTAGATGAACTTCATTGTACAAAGATTTAGGGCCAAACCATTATCTATCATGAATCATTTGATGAAAAAGTCATTGACCATGATGATGATGTGGAGTGGGATATGTAATACCCCAAAAATGGGCTATAAGTTCATTAATCTCCTACATCTTCAATTCGAATGAAATCAACATCAAATTCCTAATCTAAGGCACATCTAAACATCATCGAATCATAATTGATTATCTTAAATTCTACATCGGGGAATATTCCTAGTAATATTTCTAATCATCATAATTATCTTTAATTTTATAATTATTTGGCAATAAATCACATTTATCTTAAAATTTGATTAATTAAATATTTTGCATATTTAATTAATTAGATTTAATATTTTCCACTTAATTGTTTAATTAAATTTAATTATATCTATTATTAATTGTATTATTTAATTTTGACAATAAATCAAAATTCCTATGAATAATTGATTAAATTCTTATTTAATTAATTAAAGCATGTTGTCATTATTTAATAATATAATTTTTAATAAAAGTTTGGTAAAATAGTTAATTAACCCATAAATTAATTATTTTATTTCAAAAAGCAGTTAAGTTGAGAATAAATCACTTTATTTATTTATTAAATCATAATTATCCATGTGCACATTCAAGGACCAGTTAAACTCAAAATTGGAAAATCAATGCAAGTTGTTAGCTTTTTGAAACTCAACATCTTTTCAAGTTTTAAAGTTGATCTAAACTTCTAATTCAAGTTGAACTGTGCTTTTGCATGATTTTTGTGACTTAATTATCTTTATTTAAAAATAACTCAAAAATCAAGTTGAGTTATTTGAGTGATTTATGGCTTTTTCTCATGCACCTCCAAAGCCTTGGATTTCTATAAAAACAAGGCTCAGCTCTTCATAATTCATCTCATATTTTGCACAATCATGCTGGAGAATTGGAGGCTGAGGAATCAACTTGCGAATTCAAAGCTTTGTGAGATCAATTTCAATTGCATAGTTTTTATATCTTAGCATAGAATTTCATAGTTTTCATATCATTGTTAGAATCTTCATTGTTAAATCATTTAGCATTCATTTCATATTAGTTTTCAATAGCATTCATAGCATATCAGTTTATCATTCTTATTGCATAGAAAATATCAAAAATATAGATTAATTGCATTCAATTTCATATCCATCTTTTGCATTCAAATCCTTCATTTAGGTGTCGTCTAGGTCACTGATCTCGATTACAATCTGAGAACATCAATCTCACACCTATTAGAAGGCAGTAAATTGCTTGGTTAGTTTAGCTTTCAATTTTGCACAATTTTGATTATCACTAACCTCTAATATTTTACTGAGTGTTGTGTCTACAGATCAGGTACAATTTTCACACACACATTTCTGGCGCCCATTTTTGGAATCCTCTTGAGCAACCTAGACACATTTCTGGCGCCCATTTTTGGATTTTGATCATAGAAGATATTGATTTCCAATTTGATTACAGACTTTGAATGATCTGTAGACACAACACTTCAGTAAAACATTAGAGGTTAGCTATAATCAAAATCGTGCAAAATTGAAATCTAATCTAACCAAGCGATTTACTACCTTCTAATAGGTGTGAGATTGATGTTCTCAGATTGTAATTGAGATCAGTGACCTAGACGACACCTAAATGAAGGATTTGAATGCAATTGATCTAGATATGAGATTGAATGCAATTAAGCTATTTTTTTTTATATTTTCTATGCAATATGAATGATAAACTGATATGCTATGGATGCTAGATGAAATTGATATGCTATGAATGCTATTGAAAACTGATATGAAATGAATGCTAAATGATCTAACAATGAAGATTCTAACAATGATATGAAAACTATGAAATTCTATGCTAAGATATAAAAACTATGCAATTGAAATTGATCTCACAAAGCTTTGAATTTGCAAGTTGATTCCTCAGCCTTCAATTCTCCAACGTGATTGTGCAAAAAATGAGATGAATTATGAAGAGCTGAAGCCTTAATTTTTAGAAATCCAGGGCTTTGGGGGTGCATGGATAAAAGCCATAAATCACTCAGATTAACTCAGCTTGATTTTTGAGTTATTTTTAAATAAAGGATAATTAACTCACAAAAACATGCAAAAGCTAAGTTTTAACTCAAAATAGAGTTTAGCTTTAATTGATAATTGATAGTTGTCTGCTTTTATGATTGTGCATGTTTTATTTATGAATTAATTTAATAATAAAGTGATTTATGCTCAACTTAACTGATTTTTGAAATAAAATAATTAATTTATGGGTTAATTAACTATTTATTCAAACTTTTATTAAAAATTATATTATTAAATAATGACAACATGATTTAATTAATTAAATAAGAATTTAATCAATTATTCATAGGATATTGGATTTATTGTCAAAATTAAATAATACAATTAATAATAGATAGAATTAAATTTAATTAAATAATTAAGTGGCAAGATATTAAATCTAATTAATTAAATATGAAAATATTCAATTAATCAAATTTTAGGAGGAATGTGATTTAACGCCAAATAATTATAAAATTAAAGATAATTATGATGATTAGAAATATTACTAGGAATATTCCCCGATGTAGAATTTAAGATAATCAATTAGATTTGATGATATTCAGATGTGCCTTAGGTTAGGACTTTGATGTCGATTTCGTTCGATTTGAAGATGTAGGAGGTTAATGAAATTATAGCCCATTTTTGGGGTATTACATTTTTCCCCTCTTTGAATTACTGTGCGAAGCGCAATGGTTCAAAGATAGTCTGTGTTTGATAAAGATATGAAACTGATTCAAAAGATAAACCGATCTCAAGATAGAAACCGATTGAAAGATATTGAGATAGGAGGTCCTGAATGACCAGAGATAATGTTTACTATAGCAGCGATGAACCTATGATTGCGAAAAAGTGTCAAAATGCCTGATTCCAAACCTTAGGATTGCAAAGAAGTGAGTGACCCGTTCTAGACTTGATTGTCTTAGCAAAACTAGCAGGTATCACATCTGAATCCTTCAGTTGCCGAAGAACCAAGGAAAGAACACTATGATCCGATGGTTGCAAAAATTGATACAATTTACAAGATTAGGAGAATACTAGATTGATATGGATCTTGATGAATCTGATATGCCCCAAGTGATGATAGATTTGCCCCGAGCGATGAGGACTTTTGATGAATCAGTAACTAGACGTGATTGTTTGTCTTGATCACTGATGAAAGATATTGATAGATTTGATTGACAGAATTTGATTTCCAATTTGATTACCCCAGAAATGTGTGTGTGAAAATTGTACCTGATCTATAGACACAACACTTCAGTAAAACATTAGAGGTTAGCTATAATCAAAATCGTGCAAAATTGAAATCTAATCTAACCAAGCGATTTACTACCTTCTAATAGGTGTGAGATTGATGTTCTCAAATTATAATCGAGATCAGTGACCTAGACGACACCTAAATGAAGGATTTGAATGAAATTGATCTAGATATGAGATTGAATGCAATTAAGCTATTTTTTTTAATATTTTCTATGCAATATGAATGATAAACTTGATATGAATCTATAATATGTAAAAACTGATATGCTATGAATTGATCTATCTAACAATGATATGAAATATGAATGCAAAAACAAGATTGATCTCACAATAGCCTTGATTCACAATAAGATTTGATTCCTTGTCCTCCAATCTGACAGCGCGAGGATGCAAAAATATGAGATGCTTGGATGCAAATTTGAGAGATGATTGAGAGATGAGCCTTGTTTTTATAGAAATCCAAGGCTTTGGAGGTGCATGGATAAAAGCCATAAATCACTCAAATAACTCAGCTTGATTTTTGAGTTATCTGATAATAATAGATAATTAAGTCACAAAAACATGTAAAAGCTAAGTTTTAACTCAAAATAGAGTTTAGCTTTAATTGATAATTGATAGTTGTCTGCTTTTATGATTGTGCATGTTTTAATTATGAATTAATTTAATAATAAAGTGATTTATGCTCAACTTAATTGATTTTTGAAATAAAATAATTAATTTATGGGTTAATTAACTATTTTATCAAACTTTTATTAAAAATTATATTATTAAATAATGACAACATGCTTTAATTAATTAAATAATAATTTAATCAATTAAAGATAGGAATTTTGATTTATTTTCAAAATTAAATAATACAATTAATAATAGATAGAATTAAATTTAATTACACAATTAAGTGGCAAAATATTAAATCTAATTAATTAAATATGAAAATATTCAATTAATCAAATTTTAGGAGGAATGTGATTTATTGCCAAATAATTATAAAATTAAAGATAATTATGATGATTAGGAATATTACTAGGAATATTCCCCGATGTAGAATTTAAGATAATCAATTAGATTTGATGATATTCAGATGTGCCTTAGGTTAGGACTTTGATGTCGATTTCGTTCGATTTGAAGATGTAGGAGGTTAATGAAATTATAGCCCATTTTTGGAGTATTACATTTTGCCCCTCTTTGAATTACTGTGCGAAGCGCAATGGTTCAAAGATAGTCTGTGTTTGATAAAGATATGAAACTGATTCAAAAGATAAACCGATCTCAAGATAGAAACCGATTGAAAGATATTGAGATAGGAGGTCCTGAATGACCAGAGATAATGTTTACTATAGCAGCAATGAACCGATGATTGCGAAAAAGTGTCAAAATACCTGATTCTGAACCTTAGGATTGATAAGAAGTGAGTGACCCGTTCTAGACTCGATTGTCTTAGCAGAACTAGCAGGTATCACATCTGAATCCTTCAGTTGCCGAAGAACCAAGGAAAGAACACTATGATCCGATAGTTGCAAAAACTGATACAGTTTACAAGATTAGGACAATACCGGATTGATATGGATCTTGATGAATCTGATATGCCCCAAGTGATGATAAATTTGCCCCGAGCGATGAGGACTTTTGATGAATCAGTGACTAGACGTGATTGTTGTCTTGATCACTGATGAAAGATTTTGATAGATTTGATCGATAGAATTTGATTTACAGACTTTGAATTGATGTGCAATACCATGCCCCCTTCAGGATTAAAATTAAAATCTGACAAGAAAAGTCAGCATTGATAGTTTAGAAGCATGTTAATTGATTGCAGAAGGGGTTATACACGTTCAAGAATGCATTCTACATCGTTTAGAAGGTCTAGATGACCAAGTTTGACTAGGTTTGACCATGAGTTGACCATGGTTGACCAAGTTGAAATTTTGATAGTTTGATGTTAGATAATCAGTTAAGTTGAATACTGGATTTCTGTGATGATTGAAGGTCTAATATGCAAGTAGTTAATAATATGAATGATCTCATATTTGAATTTTGATCCCGAAAAAGGATTCTACTTGCTGTTTCATTGGAGGAACCTTTGTGTGGGATTCAGCTCTTGTTAGATTGGAAGAGGTGATTGAAGAATTGTTTAAGCATTGAAGTTCATTTAGTCATTGTGAGATCATGCAACATGCAAAATGCAATGAGACATGCAAAATGAAATGCAACCTAAGACCTAGGACCTAGTCACTAATCATATGTCGATTTGTTATCATCATTGAACTTTTAGGTAACCAGATAAATCAATACAATGCCCACTAGCTATGAAACCATAGACATATGAATATCAATTTGTATGCGCATGAATCAATACAACACCCACTAGTCAACAACCATGGATATATGAATATCGATTTTATTTTCAGAATGTTGGAGTAGATATAAGCACCAAAGCACAAACGCCAGGATGACTTGAATATCATGTCCATTTTGATATAGCGATTTGTACAAGCATCAAAATATAAATGTCATGATGACCTGAGTACGCCTTGCATTGCAAACATATCAAACAGTCAAGAGATCATTCTAAATCCAATGTGAATTACCCGTAGTGACCCTTTATTATTCACATCCTTAGGCAAGATTGTGTTCCACAGTAGGAGAAAGAACTTACTCAAAAAGACAATAGTTAGATCAAACTTCCTTGAATTGTCTGGGTATCAATGGTCGAGGTACGCATGGCCATCTAATTTGAGATAGAGGCTCTTATAGTCAGACACCATTTCAATCCAAAATTTCCAAAGTTGTTAGATTTTCACATACAAGCAGAAGACAAAGAAAAGATTATGCCCCCAGACAAAATTTGAGCAATATGATACCTCTTCCATAGAGAGTGACACATCCAGCTTTGGAGACTATGATGACTATGATGATAGACAATGTAATGATACCTATGACACCTCTGTTCCTAAGAGTCCTCCTCGTCGTTCATTCCTACTTACTAAAAATGGGCCATCACATTGGATAGATCGTGATGGTGATCCATATGATTCTGATTTTGAAAGAGACTTTGATGGCTTTTGTGGACAATACCTTGATGATGATCCATCTACTACTGCTGAGGACTATAAAATGCATCGTGCTAGCTTGAAACATCAATACTATAAGGATCTCTCCTCTAAGAACTCTCAGGCTGAAAATAAAGATTACACTCTCAAGCAAGATCATGTTAATGTTGGACCTTTGTCTTGTGATGGTTCCCTTCCATCCCCTACTTCCTCCAATACCCATACATTTCCTAAAGCTTCTGAGTCTTTCAAATCTTTCACAGAACCTTCATCTAATACAAGCCCTAATACTTTTCATGCGGTTCCCCATAGTTATCCTCCAGAGCTACCTCTTAAAGAAACTCAAGCTAACCTTCACTTGGCTGCAAATACTTTCAATAATGCTAAACCTAAAGAGCCTATGCCTTCATATGCTACAATGCCTACTTCAACTAGTCCTCCACCATCTCTTCCCAAGTCATCCATACAATCCCAACATGCTTCCTTGTCCTTAGAAGTGGCTCCATGTCAAGAGGATTCCAGAAATGATAAAGAAAATGTGTGTGTCTAGGTTCAATTTTGAGTAAGTTCTGAGATGTTTCTTCTGATTTCTTGTGTGAAGAAGCTCTGGTCTCCACCATTAACTTTGAATGAAACAGAAGAAAGGATGAAGACAACTGAACAACAATTTGATTCGAGAAAATTGGATGGCACAACCTTGTCAAGATTATGATAGTTTTGAAGGTCTGATGAGATGTGGGTGAAGGAAACTGTGCCCTGGATGTATGGGATAGATTGCCCAAAAGATAGCGGACATGAGTTCTCAACACTTAGTCTATTTTTGAAGACTGATTGAAGATTGATAGTTATGACAAGGTTTTGACACGAGATAAAAAGGACTCAAATTGATCAAACAGAAGACTAGATCAGATTCAAAAGATCAAACTTGAAAAATGGTAGAATGCTCAATAGCTACTGCTTTGTTCCTGACACAATGATATTTTTGACAGATTTTGGAACTAGGCTGGAAACATTGGATATCTTGCAATTTGACAATTTCTAACAACTCTCTCAAATTTTTCAAAATGACACTCTATAGACTCGTACGACACTGGGTAGTCTATGAAATGACAGTTGCTAAACTCATACGACAGTTGGGTAGCAATGAAACGACAGTTGACAAAACTCGTATGACTTTCTGACCTCCTGAGATGACTTTTGACTCTAGAAAAGAATTTTACTTTAGATTTTGCAAATTTTGAGTTTTCAGATTTGAATTGTTTGCAAATTTGTACCGTCTAGATTTTGAAGGTTATACTAGATTTGATCATTTTTAATAGCCAAGTAGATAAACAAGCACACAAAACAGCTAGCAAGTGATTCCAAGCACGTCTGAAAATAATGAACAAGGGCAAAAGCAACCTTGCGCATGAACAATCAAGTGACCAAATTGTGCTAATCCTTGAGAGTACTAATCATGTATATTCTGAAAAGTTTTGCAATAACACACATATACCTGAGAATGAAAAATTGGCCTCTCTAAAGTTTTTAGTAATGGTTTGACTCTGCAACTTTTATGATTCAAAGGGGTGAACTCCAATCCTGGCGCACCAGGGTTTTGACACAGTCCGAGAACTTAATCTTCAAGAGCTGCTAGAGAGATCTGACAACCCAACAATGAACCATACCCGTGGAGATTTCTTCCACAAGGACATTTATATAGCGGTTGTCACTACCACGTCTGAAATGGCTATGACTGCTTGAGGTTCTGTCAACGCAGTTTTCCCTATGAAGGGATCATCCGCTACGGTTAACCCTCTCTAAAGGTGACTCACAGATTTATACCACAAGACTACTTGGCTCCAGATCCAAGGTTTTTGACACCTTTTCAATTTTAACCCAAACAAAGCAAGCAGATTAATCCGACATGCTAAGACAAAGTTTTGTTCCACCAAGGTCTGTGATATCAACTCCATGTGATCTATCAACCTCTCCGGGGAGAGAATGTATTAATCAATAAGAGAAGATGCACTAACCAATTTTGATTCACCAAAGCTCATGATATCAACCTCACGTGATCTATCAACCTCTCCGGAGAGAGAATGTGTCGATCAATAAGAGAAGACTCACTAACCAAGTTGAATGTAAAATGCACTAAGTATCCTCCCTACCTACAAGGATTCTATCATCAAGAAGTATTTTGCTAGGAATCCAATCTCTCAAGAATCACAAATAGTGTTCATAGGGCCTAATTACTGTGTGAGCACAAATATATTACCGAAAGTAAATCTACCAAAAGTACCCAAAAAGTAGAAAGAGGAACACTTAACGCTTAAAGTGAATATGAGATGAGTCCACAAGGTGGAACACTTAACACCTCACACAAGCTAAAAATGAGTCCCCAACTTAGAAAATAAGTGAGTTCTTAAAAGCACAAAAGGGTTGCCAAGTGGAACACTTAACGTTTCTGTCCTGTTGACCCCTCCCCTTTATGGCGCTGAGATTGCAACCACGGGGCGGAAATGAGGGGCCAGCAGATTAGCGAGTCCAATAACCCAAGATAGCAATCAAGATCAATCACAAGTATTATAAGACTACTTAATGAATCCTTAAGGGTTCACAACCTAGTATCAATAATGCAAGTGTGTAGAAATAGATCAAAAGCATGAAAACATGCACACAAGCTTGACACAAGAGATTTATTTTAAGTCCCAAATCAAAATATTATTAGATGAAGGAGAATACTTAGGATCCTCGCAACGCGCTTAGTAGATTTTACTTGATTTTTAGCAATTTTTGTTGAGCTTTTCCATGCAAGCAAGTGACGAACTCTCCAACAAGCAAACAAGCAAACAAGATATGCAAAATATATTCAACTTATGAAAACCATAGGGTTAGCTCTAAAAATCAATTATTATCAGTAATAATAACCAGCAATTAACCCAAATGACAACTCATATCATTCATTGAACCATGTAAAAAAAATAAGTGCATATCCATCACAAAACTTTATTTTTTTTGCTACATTTGACCTAGTCAACAAGATCTAATTTTTTTGATATGATTTTGGCCACAAAAATAGAAATTCAGAATAGAGACCCCTACTAAAAAATAGAGAGCTTTCCAAAAATATAAAATTTTTAGAAAAATCTCTTCATTTGTGCCCTAGAGACCCGTTTTATCAAAACAGACCAGTTTTTGTAAATTGACTATTTGAGCTATGATATCATGTCCAAATTTAAAACACAAAGAATGGACCCCCTGTAAAATTTAAAGAGCTTTCTGAAAATATAAAAATTTTCAAAAAATATGTTGATTTGCGTTAGATATTAATTTTTACCAGAATTTCAAGAAAAAATTATTAAAAATTCAAAACATCTCATAAAATTCTAAATTTTTTATTGTAGCTTCCCTAACGTCACCAACTTGCAAAAAAAAATTTCATACCAAAATTTCAAGCTGTTTGGGAGATAAAATTAAATATTTGAAACTTTGGGGTTTTAGCTCCCAAAAAAATCAAAACCAGCATGCAAAGGTGGGTTGCCCCACGGTGGGTGCCAAAAATATGTGTTTGAAAATTGTACCTGATCTATAGACACAACACTTCAGTAAAACATTAGAGATTAGTGATAATCAAAATCGTGCAAAATTGAAAGCTATCTAACCAAGCGATTTACTGCCTTCTAATAGGTGCGAGATTGATGCTCTCAGATTGTAATCGAGATCAGTGACCTAGACAACACCTAAACGAAGGATTTTGAATGCAATTCTAGATATGAAATATGAATGTAATTAAGCTATTTTTTTTTATTTTTCTATGCAATAAGAATGATAAACTGATATGAAACTATCTAAGAATGATATGAAATATGAATGCAAAAAAAAAAAATTGATCTCACAAAGATGTCGATTTGTAAGAGCTTTGATTCTTCAATTCCAATTCTCCAGCATGATTGTGCAAAATATGAGATGAATTATGAAAAGCTGAGCCTTGTTTTTATAGAAATCCAAGGCTTTGGAGGTGCATGAGAAAAAGCCATAAATCACTCAAATAACTCAACTTGATTTTTGAGTTATTTTTAAATAAAGATAATTAAGTCACAAAAATCACGCAAAAGCACAGTTCAACTTGAATTAGAAGTTTAGATCAACTTTAAAACTCGAAAAGATGTTGAGTTTCAAAAAGCTAACAACTTGCATTGATTTTCCAATTTTGAGTTTAACTGGTCCTTGAATGTGCACATGGATAATTATGATTTAATAAATAAATAAAGTGATTTATTCTCAACTTAACTACTTTTTGAAATAAAATAATTAATTTATGGGTTAATTAACTATTTTACCAAATTTTTATTAAAAATTATATTATTAAATAATGACAACATGCTTTAATTAATTAAATAAGAATTTAATCAATTATTCATAAGAATTTTGATTTATTGTCAAAATTAAATAATACAATTAATAATAGATATAATTAAATTTAATTAAATAATTAAGTGGCAAATATTAAATCTAATTAAATAAATATGCCAAATATTTAATTAATCAAATTTTAGGATAAATGTGATTTATTGCCAAATAATTACAAAATTAAAGATAATTATGATGATTAGGAATATTACTAGAAATATTTTCCGATGTAAAATTTAAGATAATCAATTATGATTCGATGATGTTTAAATGTGCCTTAGATTAGGACTTTGATGTCAATTTCGTTCAAATTGAAGATGGAGGAGATTAATGAACTTATAGCCCATTTTTGGGGTATTACATTTTGCCCCTCTTTGAATTACTGTGCGAAGCGCAGTGGTTCAAAGAAAGTCTGTATTTGATAGAGATATGAAACTAATGCGAAATTGATAATTGATATGAGACAGAAGCTGATTGATATTGATTTGATATGAAGATAATAGGTCCTGAATGACCAAAGATAATGTTCACTATAGCAGCAATGAACCGCGGATTGCGAAAAAGTGTCAAAACACCTGATTCCAAACTTTAGGATTGCAAAGAAGTGAGTGACCCATTTTAGACTCGATTGTCTTAGCAGAACTAGCAGGTATCACATCTGAATCCTTCAGTTGCCAAAGAACCAAGGGAAGAACACTGATAAACCGATGGGTGCAAAAACTGATATAGTTTACAAGATTAGGAGAATACCAGATTGATATGGATCTTGATGAATCTGATATGCCCCAAGTGATGGTAGATTTGCCCCGAGTGATGAGGTCTTTTTTTTTTGATGAATCAGTAACTAGACGTGATTGTTTGTCTTGATTACTGTATTGCCATTTTCATACCATTGAGAAGTGCCTCATATTCAACAATATTGTTTGTGCAAGGAAACTTTAGTTTGAATGCTTTGGGTATCGAGTATCCTTGAGGAGTGATGAACAATATGCCTACTCCATATCCATTTTATGTGTAGGAGCCATCAAAGAATAACCGCCATGTTCTAGAAGAGAGGTGCATAATAGATGAGTCTAGAAATGTGTGTGTGAAAATTGTACCTGATCTGTAGACACAACACTTCAGTAAAATATTAGAGGTTAGTGATAATCAAAATCGTGCAAAATTGAAAGCTATCTAACCAAGCGATTTACTGTCTTCTAATAGGTGCGAGATTGATGCTCTCAGATTGTAATCGAGATCAGTGACCTAGACGACACCTAAACGAAGGATTTTGAATGCAATTCTAGATATGAAATATGAATGTAATTAAGCTATTTTTTTAGATTTTTCTATGCAATAAGAATGATAAACTGATATGAAACTATCTATATGAAAAACTTGATATGAAACTATCTAAGAATGATATGAAATATGAATGAAAAAATAAAGATTGATCTCACAAAGATGTCGATTCACAAGAGCTTTGATTCTTCAATTCCAATTCTCCAGCGTGATTGTGCAAAATATGAGATGAATTATGAAGAGCTGAGCCTTGTTTTTATAGAAATCCAAGGCTTTGGAGGTGCATGAGAAAAAACCATAAATCACTCAAATAACTCAACTTGATTTTTGAGTTATTTTTAAATAAAGATAATTAAGTCACAAAAATCATGCAAAAGCACAGTTCAACTTGAATTAGAAGTTTAGATCAACTTTAAAACTCGAAAAGATGTTGAGTTTCAAAAAGCTAACAACTTGCATTGATTTTCCAATTTTGAGTTTAACTGGTCCTTGAATGTGCACATGGATAATTATGATTTAATAAATAAATAAAGTGATTTATTCTCAACTTAACTACTTTTTGAAATAAAATAATTAATTTATGGGTTAATTAACTATTTTACCAAACTTTTATTAAAAATTATATTATTAAATAATGACAACATGCTTTAATTAATTAAATAAGAATTTAATCAATTATTCATAAGAATTTTGATTTATTGTCAAAATTAAATAATACAATTAATAATAGATATAATTAAATTTAATTAAATAATTAAGTGGCAAATATTAAATCTAATTAATTAAATATGCCAAATATTTAATTAATCAAATTTTAGGATAAATGTGATTTATTGCCAAATAATTATAAAATTAAAGATAATTATGATGATTAAAAATATTACTAGGAATATTCCCCGATGTAGAATTTAAGATAATCAATTATGATTCGATGATGTTTAGATGTGCCTTAGATTAGGACTTTGATGTCGATTTCGTTCAAATTGAAGATGTAGGAGATTAATGAACTTATAGCCCATTTTTGGGGTATTACATTTTGCCCCTCTTTGAATTACTATGCGAAGCGCAGTGGTTCAAAGAAAGTCTATGTTTGATAGAGATATGAAACTGATGCGAAATTGATAATTGATATGAGATAGAAGCTGATTGATATTGATTTGATATGAAGATAATAGGTCCTGAATGACCAAAGATAATGTTCACTATAGCAGCGATGAACTGCGGATTGCGAAAAAGTGTCAAAACACCTGATTCCAAACCTTAGGATTGCAAAGAAGTGAGTGACCCGTTCTAGACTCGATTGTCTTAGCAGAACTAGCAGGTATCACACCTGAATCCTTCAGTTGCCAAAGAACCAAGGGAAGAACACTGATGAACCGATGGGTGCAAAAACTGATATAGTTTACAAGATTAGGAGAATACCAGATTGATATGGATCTTGATGAATCTGATATGCCCCAAGTGATAGTAGATTTGCCCCGAGTGATGAGGTCTTTTTTTTTTTATGAATCAGTAACTAGACGTGATTGTTTGTCTTGATTACTGATGAAAGATATTGATAGATTTGATTGACAGACTTTGAATGATATGCAATACCATTTATTAAATTAATTCATAAATAAAACATGCACAATCATAAAAGTAGACAACTATCAATTATCAATTAAAGCTAAACTCTATTTTGAGTTAAAACTTAGCTTTTGCATATTTTTGTGAGTTAATTATCCTTTATTTAAAAATAACTCAAAAATCAAGTTAAGTTAATCTGAGTGATTTATGGTTTTTATCCATGCACCCCCAAAGCCCTAGATTTCTAAAAATTAAGGCTTCAGCTCTTCATAATTCATTTCATTTTTTGCACAATCACGCTGGAGAATTGGAGGCTGAGGAATCAACTTGCGAATTCAAAGTTTTGTGAGATCAATTTCAATTGCATAGTTTTTATATCTTAGCATAGAATTTCATAGTTTTCATATCATTGTTAGAATCTTCATTGTTAGATCATTTAGCATTCATTTCATATCAGTTTTCAATAGCATTCATAGCATATCAATTTCATCTAGCATCCATAGCATATCAGTTTATCATTCATATTGCATAGAAAATATAAAAAAAAATAGCTTAATTGCATTCAATCTCATATCTAGATCAATTGCATTCAAATCATTCATTTAGGTGTCGTCTAGGTCACTGATCTTGATTACAATCTGAGAACATCAATCTCGCACCTATTAGAAGGCAGTAAATCGCTTGGTTAGATTAGATTTCAATTTTGCATGATTTTGATTATAGCTAACCTCTAATGTTTTACTAAAGTGTTGTGTCTACATATCATTCAAAGTCTGTAATCAAATTAGAAATCAATATCTTCTATGATCAAAATCCAAAAATAAGAGCCAGAAATGTGTCTAGGTTACAAGAACTGGAACTTCTTAAGAGGATCAATCTGGAACTTCTTAAGAGGAACTTCTTAACTAGAACTTCTTAAGAGGTTACAAGAACTGGAATTTCTTAAGAGGAATTTCAAATCCTTCATTTAGGTGTAGTCTAGGTCACTGATCTCGATTACAATCTGAGAACATCAATCTCGCACCTATTAGAAGGTAGTAAATCACTTGGTTAGATTAGATATCAATTTTGCATGATTTTGATTATAGCTAACCTCTAATGTTTTACTGAAGTGTTGTGTCTACAGATCATTCAAAGTCTGTAATCAAATTGGAAATCAATATCTTCTATGATCAAAATCCAAAAATGGGCACCAGAAATGTGTCTAGGTTATAAGAAATGTGATTTATTGAGTGTTCTTCTTGATTGGGTATCTTCTTTTGATATATTCTGGCGCCCACCGTGGGGCAACCCACCTTTGCATGCTGGTTTTGATTTTTTTGGGAGCTAAAACTTTAAAGTTTTAAAGATTTAATTTTATATCCCAAACAGCTTAGAATTTTGGTTTGAAATTTTTTTTGCAAGTTTGTGACAAGTCAGGGAAGCTATAGTAAAAAATTTAAAATTTTTTGAGATGTTTTGAATTTTTAATAAATTTTTTTTTAAATTCTAAAAAAAATTAATATCTGACGCAAATCAGCATATTTTTTAGAAATTTTTATATTTTCAAAAATATCTTTAAATTTTACAGGGGTTCCATTCTTTGTGTTTTAAATTTGGACATGATATCATAGCTCAAATAGTCAATTTACAAAAACTAGTCTGTTTTGATAAAATGGGTCTCTAGGGCACAAATGAAGAGATTTTTGTAAAATTTTTATATTTTTGGAAAGCTCTCTATTTTTTAGCAAGGGTCTCTATCCTAAATTTCTATTTTTGTGGCCAAAATCATATCAAAAAAATTAGATCTTGTTGACTAGGTCAAATGTAGTGCAAAAAAATTAAAATTTTATGATGGGTATGCACTTATTTTTCATATGATTCAATGCATGATATGAGTTTTCATTTAGATTAATTTCTAGTTATTATTTCTCCTAACAATTAATTTTTAGATCTAACCCTAGGGTTTTCATAAGTTGAATATACCTTGCATATCTTGTTTGCTTGTTGGCTTGTTGGAGAGTTCATAGCTTGCTTGCATAGTACAGCTCAACAAAAATTGCTAAAAATTAGGTAAAATCTACTAAGCACATTGCAAGGATCTCAGGTATTCTCCTTCATCTAATGACATTTTAATTTAGACTTAAAATAAATCTCTTATGTGTCAAGCTTGTGTGCATCTTTTCATGCTTTTGATCTATTTCTACACACTTGCATAATTTGATACTAGGTTGTGATCCCTTAAGGATTCATTAAGTAGTCTTAGAATACTTGTGATTGATCTTGATTGCTATCTTGGGTTATTGGACTTGCTAATCCACCGGCCCCTCATTTATGCCCCGTGGTTGCAATCTCAGCGCCATAAAGGGGAGGGGTCAACAGGACAGAAGCGTTAAGTGTTCCACTTGGCAACCCTTTTGTGCTTTTAGGAACTCACTTGTTTTCTAAGTTGGGGACTCATTTTTAGTTTGTGTGAGGTGTTAAGTGTTCCACCTTGTGGACTCATCTCATATTCACTTTAAACATTAAGTGTTCCTCTTTCTACTTTTTGGGTACTTTTGGTAGATTTGCTTTCGGGAATATATCTATGCTCACATAGTAATTAGGCCCTATGAACACTATTCATGATTCTTGAGAGATTGGATTCCTAGAGAAATCCTTCCTTGACGACAGAATCCTTGTAGGTAGGGAGGATACTTAGTGTGTTTCATATTCAACTTGGTTAGTGTGTCTTCTCTTATTGATCGATACATTCTCTCCCAAGAGAGGTTGATAGATCACGTGGGGTTGACATCATGAGCTTTGGTGAATCAAAATTGGTTAGTGTGTCTTCTCTTATTGATTGATACATTCTCTCCCCAGAGTGGGTGATAGATCACATGGAGTTAGCATCATAGACCTTGGTGAAGCAAAACTTTGTCTTAGTGTGTCGGATTAATCTGCTTGCTTTGTTTGGGTTAAAAGTGAAAAGGTGTCAAAAACTTTGGATCTGGAGCCAAGTCCCCTTGTGGTATACTATTGTGAGTCATATTTAGAGAGGGTTAACCGTAGCGGACAATCCCTTCACAGGGAAAACTACGTTGACGAAACCTCAAGCGGTAATAGCCATTTTCGCCATGGTAGTGACAACCGCTATATAAATGTCTTTGTGGAAGAAATCTCCACAGGTATGGTTCATTGTTGGGTTGTCAGATCTCCCTAGCAGCTCTTGAAGATTAAGTTCTCAGACTATGTCAAAACCCTGGTGCGCCAGGATTGGAGTTCACCCCTTTGAATCATAAAAGTTGCAGAGTCAAACCATTACTAAAAATCCTAGAGAGGCCAATTTTTCATTCTCAGGTATATGTGTGTTATTGCAAAACTTTTCAGAACATACACAATTAGTACTCTCAGGGATTATCATAATTTGGTCACTTGATTGTTCATGCGCAAGGTTGCTTTTTCCCTTGTTCATTGTTTTAAAACGTTCTTGGAATCACTTGCTTGCTGTTCTGTGTGCTTGTTTATCTACTTGGCTATTAAAAATGATCAAATCTGGTATAACCTTCAAAATCTGGACAGTACAATTTGCAAACAATCCAAAACTGAAGACCTTAAATTTTGCAAAAATTGATGTAAAATCTTTTCTGGAGTCAAAAGTCATTTCAGGAAATCAAAAGTCGTACGAGTTTTGTCAAGTGTCATTTCAGTATTGCCCATCTGTCTTATGATTGAGAACACAGTGTCGTACGAGTTTTCAAACTAGCAAATTCAAGAAAGTCAAAACCCTGTTAGCAACTGTCGTACGAGTTTTGTCAACTATCATTTCATTGCTACCCAACTGTTGTACGAGTTTAGCAACTTTCATTTCATAGACTACCTAGTGTCGTATGAGTCTACAGAGTGTCGTTTGGAAAAATTTGAGAGAGTTGTCAGAAATTGTCAAATTGCAAGATATCCAATGTTTCCAGCCTAGTTCTAGAATTTGTCAAAAATATCATTGTGTCAAGAACAAATCAGTAGCTATTGAAAATTAGTACACATGTCTCAAAGAATCAATACACATGAGGAAGAAATTCTGATCGCCGCTATGATGAAGCAGCTGCAAGTTATGCAAGTCCAGCTTGATAAACTTGAGAAAGAAAAGGAACCTAAAGAGTTCTCCATGGAATCTCTATACTCTTTTCCATTTGATAAAGACTTGTACATGTCACCATGCCCCAAGACAAAATTTGAGCAATATGATACCTCTTCCATAGAGAGTGACACATCCAGCTTTGGAGACTATGATGACTATGATGACAGACAATGTAATGATACCTATGACACCTCTGTTCCTAAGAGTCCTCCTCGTCGTTCATTCCTACTTACTAAAAATGGGCCATCACATTGGATAGATCGTGATGGTGATCCATATGATTCTGATTTTGAAAGAGACTTTGATGGCTTTTGTGGACAATACCTTGATGATGATCCATCTACTACTGCTGAGGACTATAAAATGCATCGTGCTAGCTTGAAACATCAATACTATAAGGATCTCTCCTCTAAGAACTCTCAGGCTGAAAATAAAGATTACACTCTCAAGCAAGATCATGTTAATGTTGGACCTTTATCTTGTGATGGTTCCCTTCCATCCCCTACTTCCTCCAATACCCGTACATTTTCTAAAGCTTCTGAGTCTTTCAAATCTTTCACAGAACCTTCATCTGATACAAGCCCTGATACTTTTCATGCGGTTCCCTATAGTTATCCTCCAGGGCTACCTCTTAAAGAAACTCAAGCTAACCTTCACTTGGCTGCAAATACTTTCAATAATGCTAAACCTAAAGAGCCTATGCCTTCATATGCTACAATGCCTACTTCAACTAGTCCTCCACCATCTCTTCCCAAGTCATCCATACAATCCCAACATGCTTCCTTGTCCTTAGAAGTGGCTCCATGTCAAGAGGATTCCAGAAATGATAAAGAAAATAACATAAAAAAGATCAAGATCAAGAACTCTCCATGTCATCCACTCCTTTTTCTGATGTCTCTTATCTGCCTCAGGGTTCTTTTGATCCTGCACACCCTTTTTCATGTATTCCACCATGTCTTAAGTCTTCTCCTAAGCAAGATCAAGCTACTACTTACACTGTTGAGCTTATTGAAAATCAAAATAACCTTACCCCACTTCCAATTTCCAAAGATGATGCTTCCATTAAGGTTGTTAAAAATGGTGTTGATACTTCCAATGTTAAGCCTATTGAAAATCAAAAGAAAAATTATGTGCTTGTGCTTTCTAAAGATCCTTGTCAAGATCAAAGTCTTCCATCTTCTTGTTCTACCACTCCATGTTCATTTCCACTTTCTACTCTTCCTAAGTCTTTGCAAGCTTTGAACAATCCTATCAAAGAAGGTGCTCCTATTCAAGATGTCCATGATTCTATTGAAAATTCTAATGCTCACTCTGAAGATGCTGATATCCTTGGTTGTCATATAGATGCTGATGAACTTATTGATTATCCTTTTGTGTCTTCCACTTCCATCCTTGGACCTCTTCCACCACTACAAAAGGCTTCACGTCTTCCTTCCATCTTGGGTCTTTATGTCCCTTCATTTTCCCCTCCTAACTTTCTTAATTCACCATCCATCTTGGGTCCTTACATACCTCCATCTCCTATCTTTCCTCAAGATCAACATAGATGCATACCCTTGAATCCTTTTCATCCACCCACCCATCTAAACTAGTCATCTCCTCCCTCTTCCACAAGTCCCAAGTCTTTTGGAAATAACTTGAATGTTCAATACAAGAAAAAGAAGCAATACAAGAATCCATCAAAAAAATAAGATCACCATGTCTCCTCTAATAGACATGAAAACATAAAGTCAAAAGAGATATCTAAGAAAAAAACTACAAGACAAGTATGGGTTCCAAAATTCATCATTGAAGATATTCTCTCTAGATCATCAAAAGGAAATAAAAAGCCTACGGCTATATGGATTTCAAAGTCTCTCTTGAAAGAGTCTGGTGTTGAGAAAAAAGTGAAATTGACATTCAAGCTTCCAAAGGCTTCCACTACATCTCCTTCCAAAAACATTCTTCCATTCCATGCACCTAAACCACAACCTCTACTATCCATTCACCATATTCCTTCACGTATTCCTTCATTCATGACTCTCCAATCCTCTCACCACCCTTCAAAGTATGTGTTGATGTTGATCTTGCCTTCCTTTCCATCTACCCTTTCACAATCCTTCCATTCATTATCCTTCTACCTTCTATCCTTTTTCCTCATTTGCCTATTCCTCCTATCTTCTAACCTCACTCGCTTTACATAAAACCTTATCCTCCATTTTTATCTTCCATCTCCCTTTCCCTATCAGCATCTTTGAGCATATCATTTTGAATCCTTGGTATATCATGGTTTATCCTTTCAAGGAGCATTATCTAAAAATCTTGCCTTCTTCCAAAAAATTAAAAAAAAATAAAAAAATTGAAAATGTGCCTTGGTGAAAACCTGGAAACAGGCACCTTGGTAGCAAAAGTAAAGAGAAATAAATTCATCCTATGGTGAAAACCACTCCCTTGTGGTGCCTTAGATAAGTACCATGATGAAAACCTGGCAATTAGGCATCATGCATAGTTCTTCTACATATTTCATCCATCCCGCCTTCTCTCTTTGATCTTGACAAGGTTGACCTATACATGAACATTTGGCTATTTTGTGAGCTATTTTACGATGATCTTGCTTTCATTCCTTCCATGTTTAGCCTTCATATCCATCTTCCTCCATTCATTTTCACCTATCACTATCCTTTTCCCCTTTGGTCTTGATTTAATAAAAAAAGAAAGAGTAAAACATAGTGCTATGAAGCCTCTTGACATGTCTACTCCTTTGGATTGCATTCTTTCCTGCTCTTGCACTACGCTTTTGTGACTTATCCTATACTAGCCTTTCACTACTTATCCAAATATGCTTTACATGACAATTTTTCCCTAGCTTGAGTATTCTTGAGGAGTTTTCCTTTGAGGATTTCTTCCCTTCATTCCCCTTCATTCTCCTTCATTCTCTTGTCTTCCATCTCTTCCACCAACTTGCCAATGCCTCTTGTTCTCCACCTTGCTAGACATTGAGACTACATGATATGATCTTGCTTGGGATTTTGCAATGGAAAAAGATGCTATCAAGTATACCAAGTATCAGATCAAGTATCAAAGCTTCCACAGGGGCTACACCTTTCACTTTAGTTTATGGGTTTGAAGCGGTACTACCTATTGAGGTTGAAATCCCATCACTCAGAATCAGAATGCATGGTCTAGTAACTGATGATGACTACAGAGTGTCTAGGTTACAAGAACTGGAACTACTAGATGAGCATAGACAAGCAGCGTATGATCATCTTAGAGTATATCAGAAGATAATGTCTAGAGGCTACAACAAGAAAGTCAGACACAGAGAATTTCAGGTTGGCGATCTAGTCTTGAGAGAAAATCCTAAAAATCAATCCCATCGAGAACGCAAGGGGAAGTTCAAACCCAATTGGCTGGGTCCCTTTGTTATCACGGCTACTTTTGGCTCTGGTGCCTATCAACTCTCAATGACTGAAGGAGAACAACTTTGAGAACCAATCAATGTTTTCCATCTGAAGAAATTATACGCCTAAGGCATTCAATGCTTGGTAAATATCCTGAAAAAATCTTAAAAATCAGAAAAAGTCCTGAAAAAATGAACATCTTAGTGAAAACCTAGCAATAGGCACCTTGATGATTCACAAAAAAAATCAAAAAATATCAAAAATTCAAAAAATATCAAAAGTACAAAAAAATTAAAAAATTGAAAAAGTACAAAAAAATTGAAAAAAAAAAATACAAAAAAAAAATGAAAAAAGAGAAAAAGTGCCTTGGTGAAAACCTGGAAACAGGCACCTTGGTAGAAAAAATAGAATCTCTGCCAAGATGGTGAAAACCCGGCAAACGGGTGCCACTTGTTTCAAAATGCTCCATCTATCAGCACAATCTTGGTCTTTCCCAACTTTCAGTCTTGCTTTAGTTTGTACATATCTCCCAGTTTGTTTCTGCATTTTCAGTTTTCAATAAGTCAGTTAGTACACCAATCAGCTTGCGCATCTGTATCCTATCAATGTTCAAACTTGGGGGCAATGAATGTCATATCCTATGGCCTCCAATGTATCTTAGACGTATCCTATCTAGTTAGAGTCCTTTGAAGCTTCAAGTTGAGTCAGTCAGTCAGTCTCGTCTCCAGAAAGAATTTTGCATCTACAACAACGCAATCAAACATCAAAACTCAACTGAAAATAATCTATGCTTTTTACATGCTTTTATCTCCTTGTATGCTTACTGATTTGCATTGAGATTTTTGCTGATGAAGGGTGCTCCCCTTAATACCACAAACACATAACAGAAATAGAGAAATAACAACAATATGCAAGAACAGAAAATTGGCTTCTTATTATCTCCACAAATGTGGAATTACAAACTTTCAGAATTACAATATGCAAAGCCACATGGGCATTCCCTTACAATATTCTGTAGGACAAAGCCTCGAACTATTACCCAGATCTACTACCCAGAACTATTCTGAACTGCCTAAGACAATAATACAGCCTTCCTTATATAGGCAATTTTCCACCGCCTGGGAAGGTTCCAGAATTTTAGCCAATAAGGCCGACCAAACTTAGAATTATTTTATTTTACATTTTATCACATCATAGTCGGCTCAAGATAACCTTTGAAACCCGAACAGAAATTTTGAAGAAAATTATTTTCCGCCATTTCAGATGGCCCAACTTCCGAAGACCATAAGTCATCACCCGTTGACCTGCTCGGCTATTATAACCCCATTTCGGAAATGCCACGAAGCGCTCTACAAGCTTGGCCCACGCAAGCGCCCGTCACCCAAATTTTTGACCTCATCCGGGGCTTCTAAAGCCTTCAAAACTGAGTTCAAAATTTCTGTACCCTGCTGCCAATACCGAAAATCTTCAATATCTTCCAATACACACTTGATCTGGCAATGAAACTTTACTGGCAAACTTACATGACCAAAATGAACCTCCAAGAAAGAAATCAGATCATTCTGAGCACATGCAAAAATTACCAAAAATACTAACTTTCCATAAATAGCAGCTCTGCACAAAATAGCCCTTATTGAAAAAAAAGATAGAAATATTTTAGGGTGATGCAAGATTGCTCTTACACCCAAGATGCTCCTGCATCATTTGCATATTGTGTCCCTTCGAGCTCTTCAATGATGTCCTTTATAGGATTTAGAGAGTGATGACTGGGGGCATAATCTTTTCTTTGTCTTTTGCTTGTATGTGAAAATCTAACAACTTTGGAAATTTCAGATTGAAATGGTGTTCGACTATAAGAGCCTCTATATCAAATTGGATGGCCATGCGTACCTTGACCATTAATACCCAAACAATTCAAGGAAGTTTGATCTAACTATTGTCTTTTTGAGTAAGTTCTTTCTCCTACTGTGGAACACAATCTTACCTAAGGATGTGAACGATAAAGGGTCACTACAGGTAATTCACATTGGATTTAGAATGATCTCTTGACTGTTTGATGTGTTTGTAATGCAAGGCGTACTCGGGTCATCATGACATTTATATTTTGATGCTTGTACAAATTGCTATATCAAAATGGACATGATATTCAAGTCATCTTGGTGTTTGTGTCTTGGTGCTTATATCTAATCTGACATTCTGAAAATAAAATTGATATTCATATATCCATGGTTGTTGACCAGTGGGTGTTGTATTGATTCATGCGCATACAAATCGATATTCATATGTCTATGGTTTCATAGCTAGTGGGCATTGTATTGATTTATCCGGTTACCTAAAAGTTCAATGATGATAACAAATCGACATATGATCAGTGACTAGGTCCTAGGTCTTAGGTTGCATTTCATTTTGCATGTCTCATTGCATTTTGCATGTTGCATGATCTCACAATGACTAAACGAACTTCAATGCTTAAACAATTCTTCAATCACCTCTTCCAATCTAACAAGAGTTGAATCCCACACGAAGGTTCCTCCAATGAAACAGCAAGTAGAATCCTTTTTCGGGATCAAAATTCAAATCTGAGATCATTCATATTATTAACTACTTGCATATTAGACCTTCAATCATCACAGAAATCCAGTATTCAACTTAACTGATTATATAACATCAAACTATCAAAATTTCAACTTGGTCAACCATGGTCAAACCTAGTCAACCTTGGTCTCCAGGACCTCTAAACGATGCAGAATGCATTCATCGGACGTGTTTAACCACTTCTCAAATCAATTAACATGCTTCTAAACTCTCAACACTGACTTTTCTTGTCAGATTTCAATTTTAATCCCGAAGAGGGCATGGTATTGCATATCATTCAAAGTCTGTAATCATATCTTTATGGAAATCAATATCTTTCATCAGTAAACAAGATAACAATCACGTCTAGTTACTGATTCATAAAAAAAAAAGACCTCATCGCTCGGGGCAAATCTACCATCACTTGGGGCATATCAGATTCATCAAGATCCATATCAATCTGGTATTCTCCTAATCTTGTAAACTATATCAGTTTTTGCACCCATCGGTTCATCAGTGTTCTTCCCTTGGTTCTTTGGCAACTGAAGGATTCGAATGTGATACCTGCTAGTTCTGCTAAGACAATCAAGTCTAGAACGGGTCACTCACTTCTTTACAATCCTAAGGTTTGGAATCAGGTGTTTTGACACTTTTTCGCAATCCGCGGTTCATCGCTGCTATAGTGAACATTATCTTTGGTCATTTAGGACCTATTATCTTCATATCAAATCAATATCAATCAGCTTCTGTCTCATATCAATTATCAATTTCGCATCAGTTTCATATCTCTATCAAACACAGACTTTCTTTGAACCACTGCGCTTCGCACAGTAATTCAAAGAGGGGCAAAATGTAATACCCCAAAAATGGGCTATAAGTTCATTAATCTCCTACATCTTCAATTCGAACGAAATCAACATCAAAGTCCTAATCTAAGGCACATCTAAACATCATCGAATCATAATTGATTATCTTAAATTCTGCATCGGGGAATATTCCTAGTAATATTCCTAATCATCATAATTATCTTTAATTTTATAATTATTTGGCAATAAATCACATTTATCTTAAAATTTGATTAATTAAATATTTTGCATATTTAATTAATTAGATTTAATATTTGCCACTTAATTGTTTAATTAAATTTAATTATATCTATTATTAATTGTATTATTTAATTTTGACAATAAATCAAAATTCTTATGAATAATTGATTAAATTCTTATTTAATTAATTAAAGCATGTTGTCATTATTTAATAATATAATTTTTAATAAAAGTTTGGTAAAATAGTTAATTAACCCATAAATTAATTATTTTATTTCAAAAAGCAATTAAGTTGAGAATAAATCACTTTATTTATTTATTAAATCATAATTATCCATGTGCACATTCAAGGACCAATTAAACTCAAAATTGGAAAATCAATGCAAGTTGTTAGCTTTTTGAAACTCAACATCTTTTCAAGTTTTAAAGTTGATCTAAACTTCTTATTCAAGTTGAACTGTGCTTTTGCATGATTTTTGTGACTTAATTATCTTTATTTAAAAATAACTCAAAAATCAAGTTGAGTTATTTGAGTGATTTATGGCTTTTTCTCATGCACCTCCAAAGCATTGAATTTCTATAAAAACAAGGCTCAGCTCTTCATAATTCATCTCATATTTTGCACAATCATGCTAGAGAATTGGAGGCTGAGGAATCAACTTGCGAATTCAAAGCTTTGTGAGATCAATTTCAATTGCATAGTTTTTATATCTTAGCATAGAATTTCATAGTTTTCATATCATTGTTAGAATCTTCATTGTTAGATCATTTAGCATTCATTTCATATCAGTTTTCAATAGCATTCATAGCATATTAGTTTATCATTCTTATTGCATAGAAAATATCAAAAATATAGATTAATTGCATTCAATTTCATATCCATCTTTTGCATTCAAATCCTTCATTTAGGTGTCGTCTAGGTCACTAATCTCGATTACAATTTGAGAACATCAATCTCGCACCTATTAGAAGGCAGTAAATTGCTTGGTTAGTTTAGCTTTCAATTTTGCACGATTTTGATTATCACTAACCTTTAATGTTTTACTGAGTGTTGTGTCTACAGATCAGGTACAATTTTCACACACACAGGATATTTTGGTCTAGTTCGAAGGGTGGCATATCAAAGGCTTTGAAAGAGAGAATGGAGGACATGGATAGGTGTCCCACAAGGTTCTTGAATTAGATAGTGTTAATGTCTGTAGGAACACGAGTCTCTTGGAGGATGTTATTGAGGACTTCCTGATGAAGGGGTGATGTGCGAAGGAGGTCGAGGATGGAGATTTTGGCAGGTGTGTTCCAGGAGGTTGTATTGTGCACTGGGTATGGTCATGGGACTGGCATTGGCAATAGCTATCCAACCTTTGTGGTTGGTAACGACACATTGACTATCAGCACCTTTCACATGGATCACGTTCATAGTTCGTTAGACCTAAGAGATGAAACCAAAAAATTTGTCATAATTGATGTAGGTTGTGGTTTATTCTTTCCCATCAACATGGTCTCCTTGTTTTCCCTTGCCTTGGTTTTGAGGGGGGTTAGTATTGGTTTGGTTCTTACCTGTGTTGTGTTGAGGAAATACATTTTGGTAGATTTGTAGGTTGGCATTCGGTGATGTATGGGAAGGGGCGTCAACTATGATTTCCTTTTTGTCAATGAGGTCTTGGACATAATGTTTGAGCTTCATGCACTTCATAGTGGCATGTCCCTTAACACAGTGATAGTTGCAATACTCATTATCCTTGTACCAGGTGGGTTCAGGGGTTGACTCATCAAATGGCTAGGTTTGTAGGTATACAATCAGGTTAGCGATGGCCATGCATCAAAAGTTGGCATCCAAAGGCTCTTCAAGTGGAGTAAATATTTGTCTCTGATTGGTTTGGACATGTGGCTTGTTCTGGCCCTGGGTGATAGATATGGTATTGGTTTGATTGGTGGGTGGTGGGCAAGGTGATTGTTGATAGGTGGGCACTTGTTTCTAGTAAGCAGGTGCTTGTTGTTTGTATGTTGGGAGAGGGGGATTGGGACTAGCTACAACAACTTGGACATGTTTAGTGTCTATGGCCCCATCTGTGACTACATTATTGTTCTTGTTCCAATAGAGAGGTCAATCATTGTTGGGCCTATCTTCCGAGCTTTCCTTGTAATGCTTGATGGCACCATCATCCAAAAGACCTCGTTCAATGTCCATTCATTTCCTTTTTATGTCTTGATAGGTCTATATGCAATTCATTCACATGAAGTGGGATAACTTCGCATGCAAATTATTGATGAATATCATGGTGAGGTTTTTTTATGGCGGTTGATATGACAACCTTGTGGTGAGGTTTTTCAATCTTTGTAGATAGTCATCTAGAGTTTTGCCTCCCTTTTATTTGGCATTGCATAAGTCTAAAAAGGAGAGATCATTCTCAACATTATGTATGTATTGGGCCACAAATTTCTCTAAGAGCTCAGTGAATGTGGAGATAGAGCCATAGGGTATTTTGTAGAACCACTTGATGGCAGTCCCTCCCAGACTTTTGGGAAAAGGTGCATGAGAAAATTGTCATTGTATGCCACCTCTTGGCACGCCATGTAAAACTCCTTGACATGGCTGATTCGATCTCCCTTCCCCTGATATTTATCAAATTTAGGCATTTCAAAGTGCTTGGAGAAGGGGACTTTTGTGATGGATCTATCAAGAGGATATGGACAGACCTCTTCGAACTTAAATGCTTTTCTCTCACTACCAACCTTGAGTTCCTTGAGAGCATTTTTCATTTCTTCCCACTCAGAGTTAATAGGCATTGGAGTGGGTACTCCCATTGGGAATGGGTTAGATGGTGAGGGTGAGTATGGAGGAGGATACTATGGGACTGGCTAGGAGGATTTTCTAGCCGCATAGGGGGTTTGGAATGTGTTTTGGAGGGTTTGCTGGGAAATGTATTATTGTTTTAACGTTGATGCATATTGTTGTGTGTGGTATGGCATTTCCTATTGTTGGGGGATGAGGGGGTTAGGCTGATGTGCTGGGAAATATTTCTGTTGTGGTGGGGGTTGGTAGAATGGTTGTTGTTGGGATTGAGCTTGGGCTTGTCTAATGTAGGAGGGGTGCATGCCCACATCACTGAGAGGGGGCACGGTGGTTTGGGTTTGCACTATGGATGGTTGTGTGAAGAATTTAATAGGATGAGTGGAGTTAAGTTGCTACGAGGGTGGTGGCACAGTCTGCAAGGCTACGGATGGCATAGAAAGGTAATTAGTGAAGGTGGGAAAGGGTACAGTGAAAGGAGGTGGTGGAGGCTATTGTGTTGTATGAGGGAAGGTTTCCTGTAGATGGGTGGGATGAGATATGTTTGATTGTGTAGGCATACCTAAGGCATTCAACTGTACTTGGATGAGGCTCTATGTAGTTTTAATTTATGTTGTAGGTTGAGATATGGATGGAACCTAAAATGTAGGAGTGGACATGGGATTATGAGATGTAGATGAAGGGTTTTGAGATTCCATAGATGGCATTCCTATTGTGAAAGAAGCTTGTTGGGCCTATGCACTAGTCATAAAGGGAGGGGGAGGAACTTGTGCAATATTGGATTGGGCGGCATATTGAGTAGCAAAGGGAGATGATTGTGTTGTCCCTTGGGAGAATTTTGTTGATGTGGAAGCTTGTCCTGCAAAATATGGGGGTATTGCTTATGTGTCAACTTGCGTGGTAGTTGGTGGTGGTGCTTGCACAAAGGCTTATGATTGTGTGGCCATTTGTGAAATGGTAGGTCACGGTGGTACACCCATGATAGAAAAGGGGGTGGATTGTGTCATTGTTTAAGCTGAGGGGATTGTAGGACTAGGTTGCAAAAGATGAGGGATGGGTGAAGTAGTATGGGATATATGCATGGAGGGATCATAGATTTGTTGGATGATGGAGGGGTAGGTGTTGGTGGGCATATAGATGATTCTTGTGGGATCAAAGGGTCGTAGGTGTGGTGGATTAATGGGAGTACCCTCCTATGCATAATTTTCCAAAATGACCAAAAGGTTTTGTGCTATGATTGCACTCACCATTTGTGCATGTCTTGGATGAGTCATGAATTCTTCCATGGAACTTGTGGTAGGTGTCTCAGTGCAGTCTTCCCACACATTTTGAACCAATGTCGGTTGAGGATCATACATTACCATTATGCCTTGGGGGTTTTTTGGGTCTGCTGAACTAGTGGCTTGGTTGTGATCCATTCCTTTCCTCTTCTTTGATCATGTCTCAACAAGCATGAAATGCAGTGTCTTAGGATGTGATAGACAATGATGAGATAAAAGGGGATGATTGTGAGAGGGTTCTAGATTGGCTGAGGCTAGTGTGATCTAGATGAGGAGATTTAGGTGATGAGGGTTTTGGAAATGTTCTAAAGGATAGATGGCTAGAGTCGGAATGAGTAGTTTCTTTTCCTGATATGGCATCGAGATGTGGAGGATTGTTTCCCTTAGATAGAATTGTGATCTTTGGACGATGACATCCTTACTAATGTGAGCCAATCTCTAGATTGAGATGATGAGGCTTACAAGAGTAAGTACAAGCTACCTTAGACAAGGTTTAGTCAAATGGGTGAAGCTAAGACACTCCTAATTTTTGGATAAGGTATTGAAGCAACTCAAGGTGATTCAATGGATTGTGGATGATTTGGGATTGGATTTTGGATTTGGGTAAAGGATGATTCTAACTAACCTCTAAGTTTTCTAAGGAGATGAAATGGATGGTCCTGAGATATGATCTAAGATGGGGGGTGTTGAGACAAAGATTTTTATATTTTGAAAAGGGATGGTGTATGCCCCCTAGTCTTCACTTTCAAGTCTAACAAAGTGACAGTTTAATCCAATTTATGTGGCAAATAGCTTGATCCTTGTGTTGTATTATACATTGTCTAACTTCTCTTGGTATTTTTCTTCCTTTTGGGTTGCGGTGACAATGGGTTGGTGATCCTTGAGTTTCCTTTCCGTAAACTTCTTTTCTTGATAGACACATGGTGTTGGTAGATTGGCTTTCTTTTGTTTTGTTGATCCGGTCATAATTCTAAGATATCTTTACTCTCTGAAAATTAGTTCTTATCAAGCTAGGAAGTGAATGCGATAAGTATACCTTTGGCTTGGTTTTGAACAAACTTGGATTGCTTTGGGATGATTGAAAAATAGTCCTAGAAGAGACAAAGAAATCTTGTGGGAGAACATGTAGATGATCTCTTTGGAAAAGAACTTGTAACCTTGATTTGTGCATGTTTGAACAAATGTTTTCACTAGGTCAGATAACTTCAAGAACACGCACAAGCAATTTCTACCTAAAAGACAGGCTAGTATCAAAACCTTTGCCCATAACTTGGTATCCAAAAAGAGGAATACATATGGTGAGTAATCTTCAGGCAATCCAGGAAACCCCTTGGACCAGTCCTTCCACAAATATTTTGATACCCCAATTCAGGAGTAGATCGAGTGGGCTTCTAATTAATGGCTTCTAGTAAGATCTGTGGCACCCCCCTAATCAGTTTGTACACACGTGACTCAATTAAGAGCCTAGTTGACCATGCAAAAATTGTAGGGATATTCATCTACCTTAGGCTACCATCAACATGCCTTGCCTAAGCTTGAGGGGATAAGGTGAGATTTTTCTCAACACCTTGTTTATATACCGATCGGGGAATTACCGGTTTGAGGTTGTTCTCTAAAGAGAAAGTGCTTCTCTCTAGATAGGCCTTGCTAGAAGTGAAGTCAATTGAAATTGATCTTTCTCTTCACCCAAGATCCATGAAGGCGAGGGGAGAGGATACAGATAAAAGTGAATTTCTTTCACGTCGCTTACTTTACCAAGGATTTTGTAAAAATTGAAAAGCTCTAAGGAAGTGTTGAAAAACACTCCTTCAAATAGGCCAAGAATAGTTCATTCCAAATTGAACCTAGATTTAGACTAAGTATTTTCCCATCCTATAACATCAAACACTCATTTTTAGTATACAAAGTTCTTTTTGAAAAATAATGGTACTTGAAAGGTAAATATTTGCAAATGTTTTACTCCCTTTTAAGCACTCAAGATTTGTTTAGTTCTTTTTAAGCACCAATTTGAAGTGTTTTGATTGCACATGATGATTTTTCCTTTAGACATTCAAGATTTGATTTTGTTCATTTTGAACCCAAAGTTGAAGTGTTTGATTGTTTGTTTTAGCCCTTTGTTCTTTTTAAGCCCAAATGAAGAGTGTGAGGTGTTGTTTTTGCATTCACTGTTCTTTTTAGTGCACCAAATGAAAATGTGTAAATTCTATTTTTTAAAAATTTAATTCGCATTCTCACTGATCCTACCTTCAATCCCACAAACATAAAAATAATGTTCCCACGGACTATACTCACGATCCAGCGGGTCTTTCAAGAAAAAGCAAAAATTTACAGAGGCTTGAAAATACACAATTTGGAAGCGATACCTATGGTTGCGATCCCGCACGGTCAACTCATGATCCCACAATGTCCTGGTGGGTACGCGGGCACAAATTTTGAGACTTAAAAATAGGATGTCTTATGTCTTACAAAGTTTACAAAATGCGTTCCTGTAATGTTTACTTGTATTTCTGTGTTGTGGGTTCGCGATCCCACAAACTGAGATGGAAAATACTAGTGAAAATTTTAGACATAACAGAAATATCCTTTGTGGGAATGTGATTTTATTGACTGTACTGTTGATCCCGCTGACTGTACTCACGTTCCCACAAGACTATGTTTTTGTTATTGTGTGAAAACCAAGAGCGGGAATGACAACGCAAATGCAGTTTCTTTCATCCCAAACCTGCAAAACCACAAAAAAACTTGCAAAAACACTCAAACAACAAAAAATGTTAGTTTTTGGTTATTTTTGCACAGTAAAATAGAGGAAACAATGAATAAATGACCCTAGAAGTGGGTCCCACTGGGCGTGCCAAAATGTAAGCAATAAAACCTAATTGTTATGAATATAAAGCAAGCTTAACATTCAACAAACAAATCTTACTACTACCTTTAAGATTAGACCTACAAATGAAAGCAAAAACCAAAGGGAATGAAAACCTCAAAAACCCCAAGAAGCCTCCAAAGTGTAGAGGATTTGTCCAAGATGGATATGTGTGCTTGTAAACTATGCTCAAGCTTCAACAAGTGAGGAGGAAATTGGGCATTATAAGGTTGCTTTTGATGTTTTTGGCTCTCAAATGGGCATGATAACGTTACTTGAATGGTGGATGAAAATGAAGGAGATGAGGGCTCAATTTATAGGAAATAGGAGGGAAGAATAAATGGTCAAGATGCAAACATGAGAAAGGGCCGAGATGCATTTGAGAGAGCACATGGATTGTGCTTTCTCAAATGCATCTCCTTGTTACAATTGTCACAATGGGAGAGGATGGAAGGAATGGGGGAATGTGATCATTTTCAGAGATGTGAGAGGGAAAAAATGTGTAAGAGAAGGATGGAGTGTGTAAGGGATGTGTAAGAGCATTTAATGTTGACATGAGGTGAGGGAATTGGGGGATGTGAGGATGTGACATGGGAGTTGACTTGGGTTGGGTTAAGATTTCTTAATCCATGGATTATGATTGTGCAAATGCTTAGGAGGTGATTAGGCTTGGATTAGAAGGCAAGTGGGAAGTTTAGGATGATATGATGGGAGGAGAGAGAATGAGTGGAAGGTTGGATTAGCTAATCATGGGTCATTAGCTAATTAAAGGTGATTAGTATGTGTGAATGGGTTGGGTTGAGTATGAATTCCATGTTAGGATTTTGGGATGGATTTGGTTAAGGGTTAAAGTTAGGAGCCATGTGCTCAAATTGGATTAAATGTCTTATTTAATTCCAAGTGGGAGGAAAATGAGGGTTTACGAATTAATTTAAATAGGTATATGTATCCATTTAAATTAATAGAGCAATGGGGTTTTAATTAATCATCAGACTATGGGTTTCTCATTTAGATAATTAATTGGGCTATA